>JAJJWW010000251.1:0-202821 GCA_023531295.1 Papaver armeniacum | reverse complement strand
CTTTATAATAATCGGCACAAAATAGCTTCCAATTATGTAAGGGCATTAACGTATTCTCCGCGTTTTTGACATCCCTTAACGGTGTATATGGGTTGGGAATAAAAAAATCGATATTAATCGGTGGTATAATATCGTTGCTAACGTTGTTTTCACACACAATTGCTCCATGGAATCCCTCCGCAAGGTCTCATGTTTTCTACTTTTGTAAAGAATCAAGAAATGATTACTTATCCCCTAACTTTTACTAGCTTTAGATCAATTAACAAATCAATTTATTACAATCATATGAAAACTTCAAGTAGATTTAAACAATACTCAAAACATGTTAAGAACTAGGAATTCATCCCCAATCTATAATAAAATTAGCTACTCATGGTTTGGAGTTCACAAAGAATAAAGAAAAGAGAAAGAGAAAGCAAACAAAAACCAAAGTGTAGTGTGTGTGTATGTAGAACCAGAGAGAACTTCTCTATTTAAAGGCTTCAAGTTGCTATTAATCTTCTTAGGATTATGATCCTTTTCCCATTCAATCTCCAAGTCCTTTCCTTGATAAAATACCTCCTCTTCTCTTCCAAATTCATTTTCAAGTCAAATTCCAAATCCAAGTCTTCACACCCGTGATAAAAGCTCACACAAAATTCTGTTATTTTGGATTGCCGGAAAAATTACCGGGATCACCGGAATCCGACTAGAAATGGTGCTGAAAAGTACTGAATTCTCTTCTATGTTAACTATGTTAACGAAATATTCTGTCACGATACCGTCAGAATTAACGGTCAATCGTTAGTCAAGAGGGTCAAGGAAAGGATTCAAGCAAGCTCAAGTCGGGTCAGTCTTAGCTCTGGGACGAGTGGTCTCGAAAGCTACCAGGCGAGACGCCTCATCGAACTTATCAGTTGACTCTGTCGGAAATCCGACAGAAGTTCTCATGTTTCTCCGACATCCCTGCCACATTCAAAGCATTCTTTCCTGCACAATCCTAACATTCATCACAGTATCAATACCACCACATTCGTCTTCCTTGTATAATTCCTCAGCACGCAAACCGATAACACCACCACCAATCTTCTTAATCCTCATTTCTGTGTGCTTAATACATCCACAACCAGCTCAAATTCCATCTCTATCTCCATGTTTATCACAACAGCAACAACATATTTCTTCTTCCATCTAACCCATCTCTGATGCCATTATAGCCGCACAATCGACAGCAGCTCCCCGATTTCAATTTCTTCATCTCAACAGACCATTAACAACTGCATCTCATCTATCATACTCAAAATCCATTCTCTGTTCAAACTCACAGCAACATCAATTTCATTCACAACCCATTTGATCTCTTCCCAATTACATCATTAGTTCTTCAATAACACTACCATTTCAGTCACAGCTACCAAATCCATCTCCGATTCTCAATCTGAACCTCTTCTTCTTATTTATTTTGATTCACGGCTGCTGAACCCATTACAGCAGCCACCATCACCATATTGAGTCACCACAATAGACGCGCGACTAGGGTAATAGCGCGCGCTATCCCAAATAACGCTGGCATCAAGAGCGATGACGCCCGTTCTCAGCTCTCACATCGTCTCTACTAGGTCGCCAACCGCTCGTGCTTCCAACGCCCATAACAAATTCTCTCTCCAAAGTTTATATTTTATTATTTGTTTTATTATTAAATAATCCTGTGGGACCCAACTTATATTAATAAAATCGTTAGTGGGACCCAACTATATTAATAAATCATTAGTGGGACCCAACTCTTATTAGTTTATATTAATAAAATCACTAGTGGGACCCTAAAATATCTCGATTTGTTCATTTTGCCTTGTTTCCCATAGTGGAGAATGCAAATTGTTCATCCACGTGGTCAACAAATTTTTGTTTTTGTTCATCACATAGAACTGCTTAATGATCGAGAGAGAACTCAATTTTAGGTTATACAAATTGGGTCCGGACTGGGAACTAATATGGGCCTCCCAATAACATCCCAAGCTAGCCGACTCCTGTGTGCCTTGAGTATCTAACCGTATGCCTTTAACACTTAACTGGTTTCCCCTTATCCTTAAATGAGTCAGTTTTAATTATTCTCCAAAAGAGAGTCGCCCCTTAACCTTGACCCGACCTCCCAATATTGTAGGCATATGACCTTTTGCCCTTATTTCTCAATTTAGGATAATTTCTTCTTCTTTTCCTCCATATGACTCGCAGTACCTAATAACTCAAAAACACGCGTAAAAATACATAATTTACAAGTAAAATAGCAAAGAAAGCATAAACAAAAGATAATAAATACGATGTATTCTACACCTATCAGTACATGTTTTCTTTACGAAGTTTACTTGCTTAGATCTCTTCCAAACTCGTTCACTGAGGAGGTTGTTTCAATTTTGGGTTTGAAGTTTTATGACTCCATTTACGTTCCAACCATCTACTCTCCCGAGTCTCTTAGAAGACAATAAAACTTTTAGAAAATGTAAATCTCAAACAAACCGATGAAAAAGCTGGGCGCATATGATGTTTTTGAGGTTCTCAGTAGGACTTAACGATCGTGGTAGATCATGTTGTACCCGAGATCAACTCGTAAGTCTCATAGAGATCTATATGCTGATATAGAAAATAACCCCTTTTAAGAGATTATGAAAAGAATTTTGAAACTTTGCAAGGAGGTAGACTAAATCTTCATACCTCCCTGCTTCTGCGCCAAAATGTAGTTGCATCTTTCTCGATGACTACATCCAAGTAGATCTAACGACTATAAAGATACTAACATTCAAGATTCAAAGATCAACAAGATGTGAAGAATATGAAAGTAAAGATGAACACATGCATATTACGTGGTTCTGCCTTGTAGACCTACATCTACGGGAAAGAAAATATCTCTTTATTAATTAAGGTCTTACCCGAAATAATTACAAATATCACTTAGGCTTCTCACTTTTCCTTATCTAAATATCTCTCTGTAAAGACCATCTAAGATTACATAACCCACAATTTCCTTTATACATCGACCGGTATTTATAGATCAGACTGACTTCAGAAGGTGTGACCCGATACGCCGAGATGGTGACGCTTTCGTACATCTTATCATTAATCAGGTGATCCTGCCATCGTTCTCCTTCGTGGTGTCTTGCCTTTCCATCATCGTACCGTTCCTTCTTGAGGGCATCATACCGCACCTCTTCGGGTTATATTTTTGGTCGTCCTTCATCCGAGTTTTTGATACGATGTACTTTTGTCCACAGCTATATCGCATCTCTTCCGATCCTTCATTAAATGCACTGTTTATCTTTTAGAATTGACCATCTGAATGATTTGACTACTCCATACACGCATCTCCCATGCGGTTGTGTAGCAGATACCTCGGGTTCAGATGTAATCACCTTTTTAGAGTATGATTCTACACATCCTCCTTGTTATCTTATCATGGGATCATCCCTTGAGATGTCGACACGTGGGCGATTCTGGTATTTTACCCTCACATCCCTAACAAGATCATGACGATATTTGAGCCCAACCTCACTAGCACAACGAATCGCGTGATCACCAAAAAATGTCCATTTCTCGCCATAACAAGAACACACCATCCTTTGGAAAAAGTGATACCAAGTCGATAACACACCTCTAAACTGTCTCGGCCCGAGACATTGATGAAGCCCGCTAATTGGTATAGCCAAAAGGTAGTCATACGCATGCTTAATTCTGTTGGATTGCCACAAAATGAGTCCCTCTCAGACATGATAAATGGTTTAGGATTTGCTTCTTCACAACATCGAAGCAAGCAACTGCCAGGGTGTGCATGAATGGGGGGAAGTTTCTTCAATGCTAAAGGAGAAAGGTAGATCACAAGCCTGAATGAAGGCCTATAGGGCGTGCCGGTAAGCATAACCATTCTCAACACATGCTGGGTACAAGTTATTGAGTATTTTCTGCTGCACAGACCTGGTGTGACCCTGAGAAGCGAGATAACAATATTTGCTTATGTCTGACATTGTGTAGATCCCCAAACCACCATCTTTTCTTATTTTTATTTTTTTTGGAGGAAAAGATGTCATGAAGGATTTTATTGAAAACCAAGAGTATATTTCCACAAGAATGGCTGGGAGTCTAGCAACAAGTTGCGTACTACCAGTTGGAGGCTTTTATTATTATTATAAATATTTTTTATTAATGGATAAAGAGTATTATTACATTAACTAGTTGGAAGCCTAACAAGCAAAGCTCCAACAGCGTACCACTACATTAGTTGAACATGTTACCGTGCTAGCCTACCAGCGAGCCTCATGAGGAACCGGCCAAGGGAGACAAAGCGGATAGGGGGATGATTATGTCAGCAAGGGGGGCAAGCTAACTCTACCTTCCATGTCAAATTATGCAATACTACGTGATCGGGGACTCGAACCTGGGACTTCCTGGAGTGCATGAAACCTTTAAGGAGCTGGGATAACCAGCTGAACTAGCTACCCTTTTATTATTATTATTATTATTATTATTATTATTATTATTATTATTATTATTATTATTATATAAACAAAGAAACGTTCATACAGAGGTTGTTGGCAGTCGAGCTACCAACTGGGCGCCAACACCCTTTTGGATTGCAATGCCTATTCTAGGAAATAGGAAGTCGCTAGTGCCACTAGCATCATTGTTAGCAAGGCAATTCCTCAACCTCTTTAAGAATACGGTAGTGTCTTCACCGAGTTCGCCTAGTGTGGTGAAAGCTAAAATACCAAGCTCGTATCCATGTGCATCACAGGTAGCGAGATATTTGTTGCGTTTGCGAAGGACAGCTTTTGCGATTGCCTGACCGGGTGCAAAATAGCTGATGTCGCTAGTAAAAGGGGAGACTCCGGTGATGTCGAAACATGTATCCTTCCCATTAGTCCAATTGTACACCAAAGAATCAGTGAAAACAAGGTGGTGTGACTCCCCGAGGAGAGGCCTAGTGACGCTCCTTCCTAGCCGATACGCCACCCTATAATCGTATGTCGACAAAGATATCGCGTACAAGATCATGTCGGAATTTAAGCCCGACTCACCGCGCAATGTAGCGCGTGATCACCATATATGTCCATTTCTCTATTGCAACAAGAGCAACGACTTCCTTCGGCGAACAATGGGGATACCGTAACGATAGCCGAGGACACATCCGAAATGCCGAGGGCTAATTGTCCTGGTTTAAGCTACAAATGGGTATTGCCAGTATAGTCCTGGTATGTGTTTTATTTTGTTACTCTTCCATAGCACAAGATTCTCACAGACATAGTATAGGTAGTGGGATCTCTGTCTCTTGATAGCTTCAAATAAGTCACAACAACGAATGCATGGAATGCATGGGGAGGGGGGGTCAATATCAAAGTTAAGAGGAGAAGACTCGGATTCCACAAACTCAAGTGTATGTCCGCAATGCGCTGTGTGGGCTTGCACTTGGTCCTTCGAAGCGCTAACACGGTGACGGTTCTTTGACCGTCTCGCGTCCCGGAATCTGGGCAGAGGCTAGGTAGCAAGTATTTAGATGTGTCAGCCATCGTGGTGACTCCTGTGCCACCGTCTTTAATCGGAAGCGCCGCAATCGAAACTGAAGCGGCCCAAAACCGGAGCTTATCCGCGGTAATTAGTCACCGTAGGAACCGATGCAAAGAGTCATCATAACGAGAGGCGATGCTCAACAAGCAGTGGTGGCAGCTCAGTATGCATTGTGAAATACAATTTAGAGACACCTACACAGTTGCGCGCAACAATAACAAACGCACCGGGATCCTTAAGCTTTTTCACCGTGTTCATAAGGTGGACAGTTTTCAACGCGTTGCGAAACCATGTCTCTCGCAAAACCGTAGGTCTAGGCTAACAGACTACCCAAAAGAATTTGACTCCAAAGAAATGGCCTCGCCAATGTCGATGGGAAAACATCCTCAAGCTGCGACTTCGAGGATCCGTGTTAGGCCAAAATACCTCAGTTTTGTGAATATTTAGGTGTAGACCTCGACTACTACCTTCCTCCATGATGATAAAAAATATTATTATATTATTGGATAAATATTATTACATGAAACTAATTGGAAGCCTAACAAGCTAAGCTCCAACGACATACTACTACATTAATTGAACAGGTTGCTATGCTAACCTACCAGCGAGCCTCATGGGTAACCTAGCCAAGAGAGCCGAAACGGCGGGGAGGGGGCTGAGATTGTTTCACAAGGGGGCAAGCTAACACTACCTTCCATGTTAATTCCTGCAATATTACACCATTGGGAACTCGAACCTGGGACCTCCTGTTATTATTATTATTATTATTATATTTTCTTTTTATTAGATAAGAGTACTATTACAAGCAACTAGTTGGAAGCCTAACAAGTTAAGCCCCAACAACATACTACTACATTAATTTAACATGTTGATGTTTTAGCCTACCAGCGTGCCTCATGAGGAACCTAGCCAAGGGAGCGGTTTTATATGGGGCTGAGATTATGTCGCAAGGGTGGCAAGCTAACTCTACCTTCCATGTTAAATTCTGCAATATTGTGTTATTGGGGACTCGAACCTGGGACCTCCTGGAACGCATCAACGTTTATTATTATTATTATTATTATTATTATTATTATTATTATTATTATTATTATTATGAAAGGTGCCGCAAAGGGCTTTTATTAACCAAAAGAAATATTTACACAGGGATGGCTGGGAGTCTAGCAACAAACTGAAACTCTTATTATTATTATTATTATTATTATTATTATTATTATTGTGGTTTCCTCTTTCAAGCACTTCCTCTTTCTATCAAAACTCCTTGATTTACATACGTTGCTTCATGAACCATATGGTTAGCAAAGCAAGTGGTCCCGCAACCATTCTTTCTTTCTATCATGAGAAATATTAAAATAATATTATTTTAATATTTTTAGTGGTTGATCTTTCAACCAAAATTAAGAGTTTCAGTTAAACTCGAATTCTTCATAAAAGGATCAAACAATGCTCGATGGACCATCAAAAAATACACTGGTCCGTGGGACAAAGATGACGAACAGAATGCTAAAGGGGCAAAATAAATTATTGCACAACTCCATGTTTAAATCGTGTGATATTTTCTGTCTAACATTTCTATTGTCGCTAGAAAACCCGAATAAAACTCGCTTCACCAATGGACGATTGAAGGAAGAGACGGGTATGTTCACCCCTCGGTGATGTTTGTGGAGATGAAGAGTCATCTCCAAAGGGTGTGATTTCTTTAAATAGGAGACTTGTTTTCATTCAAAAACATCTTCTCAACTCTCTCTCGCTTTTCTTACAAGCATCAATGAAACAAAACTAAAGGTGTTCTGGTTGGATCAAGGTCGACAAGCTTTGAATCCAACAATCGTTGTGGGGTTTGCTATCCTCGACAAATATTCAATTGACCTGTTTGTACTCGCAATTCAATTGGGAAATGGTCAATAATTGTCAAAAGAATCTTTCATAAGAGCCTTGAACCCTAATACAACATTCTTTTCTTCACCCTATTTTACTGCCAATTTTTCAACAAATCTAACCAAAATATTGCCACATAAGTAGAGAAGAATATCTAACCCACTACTGTCTTTCGCCTTCGTATCTTCGAACATACTCCCAGGTCTTTCAAAGAAACAAGACTACTCTTGTATGGAATCCCTTGAAAATTTGTTAGCCTCCCTGTCTTCATTCATGTTCACAATCTTTTTAAACATTCCAGTTTCTTGATCATAACAACATAGATTCGAATTATTCACCCAGAATAGGACTTCATTTTTCTCTGTCATGGCAAATGGCTGATAGAGATCAAACGTGCTCTTGGATGGCCACTCTATAGAGAAGTTTTTACTCCAACTCCAAGATTCATAATCCTTTTCTCTTGGCATGTAATGATTCTTATTCTCATTATTTCTGAATGACCTAGCCAAGGGAGCGAAGCGGATATGGGGCTGAGATTATGTCGCAAGGGGGGCAAGCTAACTCTACCTTCCATGTTAAATTCTGCAATATTGTGTTATTGGGGACTAACCCGGGACCTCCCGAACACATCAACGTTATATTATTATTATTATTATTATTATTATTATTTTTTTTTTTTTTTTTTTTTAAAATATTATTATTATTACATGAAACTAGTTGAAGCCTAACAAGCTAAGCTCCAACGATACTACTACATTAATTGAACAGGTTGATGTGCTAGTCTACCAGCGGGCCTCATGGGAAACCTTGCCAAGGGGAGCCGAAACGGCGGGAGGGGGGGCGAGATTGTGTCACAAGGGGTATTATTACATGAAACTAGTTGGAAGCCTAACAAGCTAAGCTCCAACGACATACTATTACATTAATTGAACAGGTTGATGTGCTAGTCTACCAGCGGGCCTCATGGGAAACCTTGCCAAGGGGAGCCAAACGAAGTGGGAGGGGGCTTAGATTTGTCACAAGGGGGGCAATTAACACTACCTTCCATGTTAATTCCTGCAATATTACGCCATTGGGGACTCGAACCCGGACCTCCCGGGGTGCGCATTAAACTTTGGGAACGGGATGACCAAATTTGCTAGGGGCCCGTTCTTATTATTATTATTATTATTATTATATTACTTTTAATAGATAACGATTATTACATTAACTAGTTGGAAGCCTAACAAGCTAAGCTCCAACGACATACTACTACATTAATTGAACAAGTTGATGTGCTAGCCTACCAACCAAGCCTCTGGGAACCGAAACTACCAAAGGGGGGGGGGGGGGGGGCGAGATTGTGTCACAAGGGGGGCAAACTAACACTACCGTCCATGTTAATTCCAGCAATATTACGCCATTGGGGACTCGAACCAGGGACCACCGGGAGCGCATTAAACTTTGGGGAACGAGGATGACCAAATGAGCTAGGGGCCCGCTTTTTATTATTATTATTATTATTTATTCTAATAATAATTTATTATATTATAGATCATTATTATTACATGAAACTAGTTGGAAGCCCAATGCTGCTCCAACGACATACTACTACATTAATTGAACATGTTGATGTGCTAGTCTACCAAATGGCCTCATGGGAAACCTTTGCCAAGGGGGAGCCTAAACGGCGGGATGGGGGCTAGATTGTGTCACAAGGGGGGCAAATTAACACCATCTTCCATGTTAATTCCTCGTAATATTACGTCATTGGGGACTCGAACCTGGGACCTCCTGGAGCGCATTAAACTTTGGGGAACGGGGATGACCAGCTGAGCTAGGGGCCCGTTCTAATAAAAGATTTAAAATTATTACATGAAACTAGTTGGAAGCCTAACAAGCTAAGCTCCAACGACATACTATTACATTAACCTCATGGGAAACCTTGCCAAGGGGAGCCGAAACGGCATGGAGAGGGGCGAGATTGTGTCATAAGGGGGCAAATTAACACTACCTTCCATGTTAATTCTAATATTACGCCATTGGGGACTCGAACCTGGGACTTCCTGGAGCGCATTAAACTTTGGGGAACGGGGATGACCAGCTGAGCTAGGGGCCCGTTCTTATTCTTATTCTTATTATTATTATTATTATTATTATTATTGTGGTTTCCTCTTTTTCCTCTTTCTATTAAAACTCCTTGATTTACATACGTTGCTTCATGAACCATATACATAAGAAAGCAAGTGGTCCCTCCAACTATTCTTTTTTTTCTATCATGAAAAATATTAAAATAATATTATTTTAATGTTTTTAGTGGTTGATCTTTCAACCAAAATTAAGAGTTTCAGTTAAACTCGAATTCTTCATAGAAGGATCAAACAATGCTCGATGGACCATCAGAAAATACAGAATTGGTCCGCGGACAGCATGACGACACGAGAATGCTAGCAGTGTAAATAAATTATTGCACAACTCCATGTTTAAATCTAACCAAAATGTTGCCACATAAGTAGAGAAGAATATCTAACCCACTACTGTCTTTCGCCTTCGTATCTTGGAACGTACTCCCAGGTCTTTCAAAGAAACAAGACTACTCTTGTATGGAATCCCTTGAAAATTTGTTAGCCTCCTGTCTTCATTCATGTTCACAATCTTTTTAAACATTCCAGTTTCTTGATCATAACAACATAGATTCGAATTATTCACCCAAAATAGAACTTCATTTTTCTCTGTCATGGCAAATGGCTGATAGAGATCAAACCTGCTCTTGGATGGCCACTCTATAGAGAAGTTTTTACTCCAACTCCAAGATTCATAATCCTTTTCTCTTGGCATGTAATGATTCTTATTCTCATTATTTCTGAATGACCATAAATCTACATGTTCACCACTTTGTTCGTGAACAACAAACAAGTGCCCTCCCAACACTGGACTCGATAACAAGAATCCTTGAATTTCTCGAAACAAGGTGGTGGTGGGAGCACCCCAAACTCTTCTGCTTCTAAATCAAATGTCACAATCTTCCAATCCACATCGTCCATAAAATGTAGTGCTCCATTTGCCTGGACACCTGGTAACCATAATGTGTTCGTGATTTCTCCGACGTCTCTCCACCCAGTATTACTATTATTCCCGAGAGTGTACACCTGGGCCCATCCCGCGGCAGTACTTCTAGGGTAATCGCGCTTTTCAGTAGGGTACCAAATTCTCACGACCTTGTACTCGTTAGTTGAAGAAAGGTAACCAAATCCACTCACGATATAACCACCCTCTCTACGGTTAAATCTTGGGAGATTAACGTATTCTCCAGATATAGGGTTGCATATGTAGACAGGATCACTCAAACCGTTATGCGGTACAGAAAAGCAAACCAAACCGTTGCAAGAACCGACGGCCATGCGGTTGCTTTTTTTAATCTTATTGATCGGAGGATGATCGATCTCAGTAGCGCGTGTTTTGAAAGAGTAATTAGGTTCATCGCGATAAGGATTATCGGTGCTAATCAAGTCATAATAATCTACATAATAAAGCTTAGCATTTCTTTGCCCGCGAGATGCGATGGAGAAAAGGAGCCCTCCGGTCTTACGAGAGAGAAGAAGTCTTTCCCATGATCTGCATACTAGTTTGCACCGTGATACAAACTCAATTGGAACGTGTACTGAAAGAATTTTTGATATGATATCCTCGCTAAGCTTTTCCATGGCGATCTATTTCAATCAACTTCTCACCGAGTCTCGATTTACAAGAATTCTTCCTCTTTGAGAATTAGTGAATTTGAAATATACATATGATATGGTGTATGGAGAACATGGTGTATATATATAGGCAATCATTCTAAATCTAGTCCTTGAAGGTTTCGTATTAGTTATCTTTTAAATATTCCAAATCCAACTCAAGCTCTAGGAAATCTTCTGGATTCTTTCCCCTTATAATTCTGATAGAATTTATGCTCAAGAAGCTGCCTAAAAAGGGGGAAATATCATTCCTAAATTAAATCCATATAAAAGTTTAAAATGGAGCTCATTCCTAAATGAACTTCATATAAAAAGTTAAAAACAGAGTTCATTCCAAATGAACTCCATATAAAACCTCTACAAATCGCATTTCATTCCGTGAGTGAACTCCATATAAAAAAACCTCAGACAAATCGACTTCATTCCGTAAATGAACTCCATATAAAAACCTAAAAAAAAAAGAAAAAACAGAGTTCATTCCAGAAATGAACTCCATATAAAAACCTAAAAAAACATACTTCATTCCGTAAAATGAACTCCATATAAAAACCTAAAAAAAAACAGTTCATTTCGGAATGAAGTGAAGAAAGATCATCTTCATCGTCTTCAACAACATCAGCAGAACATCGTCATCTTCAACAGCAACAAATCTTCATCATTTACACGAGCAGCAAACATCAAAATCAATATCTTCACACGAGCAACAAACAGAAATCATCATCAACACGAAAAACATCAACAAATCAAGATCTTCAACACGAGCAGCAAACACAAAGATAATCATCTTCGTCTTCAACACCAGCAGAAACATCAAAAACAGTAGCAAGAAGTCAAAAAAGCATCTTCATCTTCGTCGTTTTCATAATCTTTATATGATTCTTCGTCTTCATCTTCGTCGTTTTATACGATTCTTTGTCTTCATCACCTCTACAAATCGTCTTCATCTCTGCAAATCAAAACCCTAGAAAAACACAAATCTTCATTGTTTTTTGCAGCAGCAGAAAAAGAAAAATAAAATGGAGAGGAAAAAAACTAAATCTAAAAATAAAGAGGAGAGAGAATTTCCAATCAAAAATGAGATATTTTCTACTCATTTTTGGTATATTAGTGGTCCCAAAAGGGTATTTTTGTCACTACCAGATGACATTTACATCATCCATGACATCACCCTAGGACCAAACCATAATTTTTAGGACTAAACAGTAATATATATTTTTAAAAAGGATCAAACAGACGGTTGGCTGGGTCAACTGGACTAGACTCATAATAATATATTATTTCTAGGACGTAATGGTATTTCCTATCCTAAAAAAGACTCCCGAAAGACGTGGTTGTGCTGTGCATTGTGGACAGACGTACGAAAAAGCCTCGTTGTTATGTTTATGTTAGTTTGGAAGAAAATTTCGATGGTCGACATTGGTGCAAAGATAATGCCAGAAGATATTTTATTGATTTAACCAGTAGAGTTCCCCTAGAACAAGATTCAATCAAATGTTTCTTGATTTTTCTTCCAATTTTCTTGGAAGTTTGAATTTCGTTTGGTTATTCCATCCTTTTGTGGTCTACGTTAATTAAAAGCAATACCATGAAAATAAAAGACACAGAACCAAACAACTATCCATCACATCAAAACTTACACTCCACAGCCGATAAAAAAAAAAAAAACCTACACTCCACCGTCACAGGTACCAATTACTGTTATGTGTATTGCGGTAAATGATGCCGTGACGATCATAACAAAGAAAAAAAAAACATTCTGCAACATCTCGTACCCTCCTTCCAAATAAAATTTGTGTTAAAGATTTCTATGTGATAATCAGATTCAACTTAGTGTTCTATTTATATCACTGGCTGCTGAATAACGACAGCTAAGCCAAGCACGTCTGCGAGATGGCAACGTACGTGTGCACGTTGTCTTTATGGTATGATCGTGTACCAGCAATCCAAATTACCAACGCTTTAGACTTTGATTTCTAAAGCGTGTATATGTGTAAGTACTTATTTCACTAAATTCACCACCTGGTCCACCTCTGTGACATTTTGAGGTATCTACGCCCATACAAGTCCAGTAAAATTCATGTTGAGCCAATTGCATCACACTCCTAGACTGATATAACCATTTGTTTATCGGTTTCGCAGAGGATAATACCAGCAGAAACATATCACCAAGTATTCAGCCACATATCAGCTCCAACGGTACCAGTGCAGCAGCTAGCTAAATCATCAGTCACTACCTAATAAATTCTAAAATAGCAGCAACTAGTGGGGAAAAGAAACTTCATCTCCACGGCCTATGACAACTACCAGCAGTTTGCATAGGTCACAAACTCACAGGTGCCCCTAGTATAATGTGTGGTGTTGATAATAAACAATTGTCGGGTCGAAATATCCTAAGCTACTCCCATGACTTCGATGGTAAAACAAGAAACTTTAGCGAGGATAGTTTTGAGAATCGACACTCTAAACCCTAAGTCCTGACTCCTGACCCTTATAATTTCTGCAATTACGGTCAGGTCAAAATGCATGTATCATCCGTTGGATCAATTTGAGATCAACTGCAATATTTGCCCCTAAACAAGCGGGCAGATCTCTGTTGATATAAGTAGCAGTATAGTTCTCCGCTTCACTCAATTTACGCCTCCCTCGTTTGTACAGCGAAAAAGAAAAAAACAATCCCCAACCCTAATCAAACAACAATGCATATGTATCTCTCATCTATGATTAGCAACAAGATCTATGGCAACAACAATATCGTAACATAAAAATATATTAGCAAAACGATATTTCCTCTCATATATATAATCTACACCATATGCTTTTGTCTTATCATTTCTAATGTCTCGATTATGTGGGTGAGGGATCTTTTTGATGATAAGAGGGCTATGAGCTACAGCATAATTATTCTGGCGAATCCCAAGCTGCCGGTGAGAGGAGAATACCACAGGATCTATTGCCGGTAAGAAGAAGCTCAATCTAGCCGGTAAGAGGAGAATACACATGATTCCAGCCGGTAAGAGGAGAATATGTTGGAAAATGGGTTCAAATAGAGGATGAAATAAACACAAAGAAATTGTTGTACTCAAAAGCTTTCAAGGCTCATACGATTTCTTTTAGACAATTATTTCTACCCTCCCATAAATTGGCGATTACAACAAAATGTGAAATAATGCCTTCAGATACAATGAAAGCCTTACAACGGAAATTGAATTCAAGGTTTGTACCCTTGATTCAATCAATAACACATGTGAACAAAAACTTCATGATGCTTTAGAAAAGAGAGAAAACAGAGAAGGTTTTTTCGATTGTGTCTTAAACGAAGTTTTGGGAGCTCGCTATTTATGGAGGTTTTTGCATCTCGTTGGGAATAGACATTTTCACCAATGTGTTTCTCTCGAAACGATGAGTCTCTTCATCATCGACATCAATGGCGCCTGGGATTTGAATATTCTGGTATGTTTGTAACGGCCAAAACAAGCTACGCACACAAAATTTTGCCGGGCGTTGCTTCAGACCCCCCCTTGGATATAGCGTTGTTGAAAATATTCCAACAGAATACACATGATTCCAGAGAATATTATGTCTCAATGTATTATGTAAAATTATTTTTATTTAATGGAATCCACCTTTGTTGTTAATTAATTTTTATATTCTTTTGCCTTCTAAGAAGAAATATTTTGAGATTACTTAATATTATTTTGTTTGAGATTACCTAACAGTCCTTAGCTAGCATCAATTTTTCAGTTGTTACATAAAATCTTAATCAAGTTAAGAATGATTTCAGCCTTTCAGCTACTCATGTTTACCTTGAAAAGGATGTATTTATGCAACAAGAACTCTCCCTGCATGAAGGATTAAACCACAAAAGGGAATAATAACCTAAATACACAAAGAAAACAAGAGGCGATTTTTTTACAAATCGAATAACAATGAGATACAAGGACTGTAAAACAAGTACAACAATGAGATACAACACAACAAGGCTCATAGAATACAAGTACATACATAAATCATTCTAAAGACCACTCGGAGCTATATTACAAAAAATCGCAGTAAACCTCATTGAAGATGATGAGGAGGTGTAGGGTTTTACTGATCTAAAGGCAACCACTCTACCTCCACATCAACTTCACCAGATTCCACATTCTGAAGTTTGAGTGACATTTCTTGTTTAACCTTTCCGTCAATGATATTGATGATGCTGTCATCAATGAGGGCATTATCATGCGACTTCAACCATTTTCCAAGTTTTAAAAAAGCAGAGCTACTAGTATAAGAAACCTTCATACCCATGGCCTTTGACAATACTAGCAGTACCAGTAGTTTTATATGTGTGGTGCCGATAATAAACATTTGTAGGGTTGTATCCTAAGCTTCTCCCATGACTTAAATGGTAAACAAAAAACTTTAGCGAGGATAGTTTTGAGAATCGACACTCCAAACCCTAACACTTATAATTTCTGCAAGCACGGCCATTTAAAATGCATATCAGCCGTTGGATTGAATGTGTACTTAAAATCATCTGCCATAGGCCAAAAGGGCAGATTTCGACCCTTATAAGTACTAGTATAGTTCTCCTCTTCACTCATTTATGCCTCCAAAGACAAAGAGCAAACCCTAAACCTAAACAAACAGCCACACCCCATCTGATCCATGATTGTTAAAATCACTACAAAATAGCATCGTCAACAGAAAAATTTATTCACACTATGATTTTTCCTCTCAAATACGTAAAATTTTCCACTTGGAATGCATTGTGGTCGGCTTCTTTCCGAGGTTGGAATTTCTTCTTGAGCTGCTTTTAAAATCTAAAGCACAGATCTACCTACTGCTTGGAAACAGAGATATATACCATGAAAATGTAATACCGAGAGAATACTCATTGTATTATGTAAAATTACAATTTTTATAATGGGATCTACCTCTGTTCGTTAATTTTAGGCTCAAATTTTTGAGATTACCTAATAGTTCATCACTGGCAAGTTTTTGAGTCTTTACTCTTTAGATGCTACAGCAGAAACATTATTCACCACTCTCCCGGATCCTTTGACAAGAAATGGTGGATGGGCATATATCCAATATCCAACTGGACAGCTACATCCATCAGATCTCTGTGGAACTAGTTCTAGAAGTATGTCACAGGTGCCCGTAGTATATGTGTGGTGCTGATATCAGAGCCGTTTATAGTACACGTGTTGGTTCAGCAATTACCGTCAGTCCAAAACAATACATGGATCAGCCGTTGGATCTCCAACCCTCTTATAAGTAGTATAGTTTTCTCCATCTTCAGTCAAGTTGTGCCTCCTCTATGCAAAGAGGGGAAAAGCAAACCCTAACCCTAAACAAACAACAATTTTCTATGATTATCATCTATGGTAACAACACTATACACAGATGGTTCACTAGCATCATCACCACCAAAATATATTAGCATTATGATATCTCCTCTCAAGTGTGTAAAATCGTCGGTCCTTGGAGATTCAGCATCGTATCGCGAAGTTGGAAGAAGAACAACTAGGTGAGAAAGAGAAGGCCGGACTCCGGAGATGAAGGGAAGTTTATGAATATGCAGTTATTTTGTACCCACATTTTTTTAGATCTTAAACCTAGTTTTTCAGCAAAAAAAAATAAATTAAGGTCTGTGCTGAAGAAGAAAGACTAGGGAATGTAATACCATGTAATTTGAGAAAATATTCAATGTATTGTGTAAAATTATCTTTTTTTTTTTATAAGGATATAATTGTGTTTCTTGTTCACTAATTTGTATTTTATTCTTTTACTCGTTTTGAGATTACATAACCCCTTCCTTTCAGCTCCTCAATATGTACCTTGAAAAAGATGTATTTATGCACCCTGAACAACATGAATTTGATAAAAAAAAAAAACTCTGCAACATGAGATTAAACCACAAATGACACGATTTTTTTTACAAATCGGATAACAATGAGACAATTGAAAACAAGTACAACAATGAGATAAAACACAACTCATAGAATACAAAACATGCATAAATTGTTCTACAACAATCCCACTATTAAGACCTAGTTCAAGTTTGCAAATTTTTAAGGCAAGCAAGGGGAAAGTATTTTTAAGCACCTTTTACAATTATACCCTTAAATAGTGAAATTTTGAATGATTTATCTCTCAAACTACACCACGGATGTTCGCAAACATACATAAAAGCATTTTAAAACACCTACGTTATAAACATGAAAAATTATGCATATTTCTTATATTTCTTATAATCAATTAAAAGGATAATTTTAGAAATATCTCCTTGTTTAGTATATAGGTCAAATGGTGGGACAAAATCTAAAAGTAACTAGATCACTTATTAGTGGGACGGAGGAGTATATTACAAAAATCGCAGTAAGCTTCACTGAAGATGAGGAGGTATAAGGGTTTACTCATCTAAAGGCAACCACTCTACCTCGAGATCAACTTCACCATATTCCACATTCTGAAGTTTGAGTGACGTTTCTTGTTTTACCTTTCCATCAATGATATTGATAATGTTGTCATCAATGAGGGCATTATCTCATCCCACCTATTTGAGGTGGTCATGTGAGAGACCTAATGGTGGAAGGAGTACACCATTATGGTGCTTATGGGATACCTATCGATGTTGGAAGATATGTCGTTATGGAGTATTCATATGGAGATGTTGGTAAGACATCTTGTTGAGGAGAAGATCATATTGGTGGTGCTGGATTAGATTATTCGTATTGAGATAAAGGCGTCCATGGTAATCTATATCAGGGTGTGCTAGAAGATCATCTCGTTGTGGTAGATAATGTGGTAAACGTTATCTCGTATGGGTGAAGACGCTATTTTGGATCTTATAGAGTGCTTGTGAGAGTTCTTGTGTTCGGTCACGTTGTGATGAGTCGATGGATTGATTATTTAGTCAATCAGTTGTGTAATTCTCAATGGGGATTCTATAATGAATAAAGAGGTCGTAGCCATTTGGTGGATGTAGACAATATTACACACATTGTGTATATTGTTAAACCACATTAAATCTGTGAGTAGTTTATTTTTTGTTGCTTTGTTTATGGCTTGCATCTATGTGGTTCTCTTTCTCTTATTCTTATCCTAGATCATAGTAAGGTTCATGGAGCAATCCGAGAGATCAAGTGTTTCTTGTTAGCTAATATGTTTCCGCAAGATTAGCACGTAGATGGATCTGAACCCCAACAATTGGTATCAGAGCGATCCAATTATCCCAACAATTGGTATCAGAGCCCTAGGTTGGATAAAAGATTTGAAGAGAGAAGTTTTTGGTTTTCTGGTAGCAGAAAAATTTTGAAGACAAGGATTTGGTTTCATCAAGTATGTGAGGATTTGATGTTACAGCTTCCTAAGATGCAGAGTTTGATGTTATCAAGTATGTGTAGGATTTGATTACATTGGTTTTGGGAACAAAGCAAAGCAAAGCGTACTTCTGAAGGAATGCGATTATATCAGGTGATCTGCATTCGATATGGTCAAGATGTATGGTCTTGATGTTTGTGGTGCTCTACATTGGAGATTTGACATTGACACTTATTGGAGCAGAAACCCTATGCATGACTTCAGGTAAGTTTATTTATTCTCTATAATTCGTACTATATTCTTGTGAACTGTTTGAAAGACCTTCGTAGATTTGGTTTTCAATTAATCGGTGTTTTCTTGGCAAGACACAAGAAGGCAATAGTATCGTAGTTGAGATACAAATATTGGTTTGTATGTTCGTGGAAGTAAAGATGTAATATTAGCATGTCAAAGTCTCATTATTGTTCCAAACCAAGGGAAACAATAGTTTGGTTATCAATCGTCATCAGTTAGATCATGTTGCCTGGCACTTCGGTCTTTTCCTATCAACCAGGCACGAAAATAGTCGAAGACTCCAGAGGCCCAAATAAAAGCTGAAGAATCTCTTGGAGATTCAGCATCGTATCGCGAAGTTGGAAGAAGAGCAACTAGGTGAGAAAGAGAAGGCCGGACTCCGGAGATGAAGTGAAGTTTAAGAATATGCAGTCATTTTGTACCCACATTCGGGAGATGAAGTGAAGTTTAAGAATATGCAGTTATTCTGTACCCACATTTTTTTAGATCTTAAACCTAGTTTTTCAGCAAAAAAATAAATTAAGGTCTGTGCTGAAGAAGAGAGACTAGGAAATGTAGTACCACATAATTTGAGAAAATATTCACTGTATTGTGTAAAATTATCTTCTTTTTTTATAAAGACATAATTGTGTTTCTTGTTCATTAATTTGTATTTTATCAGTCTTTTTACTCGGAATTTTGAGATTACATAACCCCTGTTTGAAATAGATTTCAGCCTTTCAGCTCCTCAATGTGTACCTTGAAAAATATGTATTTATGCAACAAGAACTCTCCTGCATGAAAAAACAAACCAAAAAAAAATAATAACCAAATAGATTAAACCACAAATGACACGGATTTTTTTACAAATCGGATAACAATGAGATACAAGGATTGCAAAACAAGTACAACAATGAGATAAAACACAACTCGTAGAATACAAGTACATACATAAATTGTTCTAAATATCACCCGGATCTATATTACAAAAATCGCAGTAAGCTTCACTGAAGATGAGGAGGTATAAGGGTTTACTCATCTAAAGGCAACCACTCTACCTCGAGATCAACTTCACCAGATTCTACATTCTGAAGTTTGAGTGACATTTCTTGTTTTACCTTTCCATCAATGATATTGATAATGCTGTCATCAATGAGGGCATTATCATGCGACTTCAACCATTTTCCAATTTGCATATTTGCAAACATTCCTGCGTCCCCGAATGCTGTTGCAGAGGTGATCAATGGCTGGAGGTCAATTTCGGCTTCCCCCATGATGTCATCAGCCGAGAATGTATCGTAATCAAACACTTGCTGTGTTTCATGAATTCAGGAATTAGATTGAAATATTATGGACTATTACGTGAGCAACATAACCTATATGTTACGAAAAAGGAACTTGATTGTACAGTGACCAAGAGAAAGAAGCTACAGGTGTTAACCCAAAAGAAGAAAAGAAAATCATCATTGCTCACCAATTTTATGGCTCCAAATTGCTGCGGAACTGAAAGCATAAGCTCCTCATCCCAAACAGGATTCAAGTTGCTCGTTACTACTTTCGTCTGGACCTTCTACAGAAGAGAAGGAAAGAATAATGTTACTATTGAAATTTGAAAGACTATGATCCATATATATACCGAAAACCAAGGTCAACAAGAAACATAAACATTGCGCATGCAACAAAGACATACATTAAGATAAAGAATGTGACTATTTTTAAACGGTCTGCGAAATCAACCAAACAGTGTTACAAACCCCTGATCTCTGGGGGGGCACACGAAGATGATTTAAAAGCTGACTCTCACTGAGCTTGCTCTCTTCACCTATGCAGCTCCTCCTCACGCAGAGCCCATACTTAAATATATAAAAACAATAACGAGTTTATAGGATATAAACAGCGACCCGGATTTACCAAATTACAAGGGCTGATTTCAGCGAGAATAATCTAATTGTGGGGAAACTGGAGAAATTCCATCCCAAAACCAGATCCTCCTAGATTCATATACACAGAACCATCCTATGATTTTAACAAGAATAAATAATTTAATGGAAGATAAAAATAGAACTATAAGCAACAGTGACTAACCTGCTGTCCAAGCTGCAGAACTACGTATGGATCACTTGATAACATATCTCTAATCGCTAAGTTTGTGCCTTTTAGCACTTTGATTTTTAGTAATCCAATAAATTCAACCATGCCTTCCTGCTGCAAGTTACAAAGTCAAAGAATTATTGCACTAATTTTCAGTAGATAGCTGCAAGTGGGCATTGTAAACTGATTATCGTTCTTGGTAGATGTCTCTACTTCTACTACTTCATGGTCATAAAATGCAGATTAGATATGAAAACATCAATGTGATCGCAGAATATAATAAGCATTTTATTCAGCATGATCACCTGTAAGTCTCCAACAATGAGACTCATTTCACCATTAGTTGATACAGCTTGTTAAACAAAAAATTATGGTTGATACACCATTGTTTTTTCCTATGAAACCCTAAATGTTAGTGACCTCCCTGAGCAAGTATGGGATACCATCTATTTGACGATAATAAAACACAAAAGTATTTTATTGTAAAAGAAAAAAAAAGTACCTTTATTACTTTGCATAAACGGTATACCAAGCAAATTATTCAGGAATTTTGATAGATAAAGATGCCTCACTAGTATTTTCAAACCTATGCATTCAATACCAGGTAGAGAAGAATGTACTTTGATTTGCTTACCTAAATGTAGTATGTCTTGTAAAATTAGAAGAAAAAAAAAATGAAGAAGAAGATTTGGCTGACACAAATCTATACATTTATATGTGTAATCAAGTATATGTTTCAGACACCTATTAAGTTTGCATTGATTAATAAAAAGAAATGGATGAAAGAATAAAAAAATTACGTGATTCCTTGATGTATCCGATGTACTTCGGAAGGTATCCATAATCTTTCTGGAGAAACTAGTTTGAAGAGAGCTCCTTCCAGTATTCAGTGAAACTATCCGCAAGCTAGGCTTCAGAAATTCCTGAAGCTCATACTTTGACCTACATTTCAGATGAAACCAGTTACACTAACTTTATATCTTTTGCATCCCTGATTCAGTCACTTAAAATGGAAAAAGTGTTACAAGTATAATATGGCAATATTATAAAGGGAAAAAAAGGAACCAATTTTAGCACTTTGAAAACAGCAAAGTTGTGGAGCAATGGTTAACAGATTAATCCAGCATACTGAATATATCCCTGGTTCAACTCCATGTGACTCCATAACCAATAACCTTAGTTCATCGACATAGATAATTATCATAATTTTTTTCCCTAGAACTCCAACAAAAGAGAAGACACTACTTTATCAGAACGAAGTCCATAATTCATTAAACCTTTACTTTAATTTTTATAAATCAGTCCACATCCAGATACCAGCAAAAAGAAGAATTTGTTCCATAAGTCACTAGCCCACCAACACCTTACATCACAGATACACCATACAAACACCATGGGAATGACAGGGATAAAAGAATTAATTGTCTATTGGGAATTGCACCAAGGAGACAAACATATGCTCATGATTCCTAGAGTGTTAAAGTAATCTGGGAGAGCATTTGCCAAAATATCCAGATACCAGACAAACGCCGGCGCATGATTATCTATTACATAACTAGAGTTATTCAGTACCCAAAGGATGACACAAACTCAACCTCTTGTTTGCGCATCTGGAGTTAATTGAACAAATTTATAAGAAATCCAACATAGAAAACATGCAAGATAATAGCTTGTTTGATTATCTTACAAGTCGACGGGGTATAAAACTAACTTGGGAACTTCATAGGGAGTTCTTCTTTTGTATAAAACTACCTTTCATTCTTATTTCAACAATCTGGCAGGTAGCATCAGAGCCCTTCTTTTGTATAATACAGGTGACAACCCCCAAATCATGCTGTCACAAGGAAATATATAGCCACCATGATTACAAGCTAATTGTTTAAGTGAGCCTATAAACCCCCCAATTAAGAATAAGAAGTTGTACTATCTTCACCTACACTTCTATTCAACAATGTTGACAAAAATAAAACTTAAAAGGCTTCACTAATTCCCAAAATAAATTCAACCGATAAAAAAAGAGATAGTAGCAAGAGGGGCATCAAATACAAGATGCATGCACTTGCATGAGCTGGCATCCGCAAACATCAACCGAACATCATTACAACGAGACAGAACACAGACACGGTGACATACTAGACCACAAGCAAGTAGAGCATGATAGTGTACAAAAGTAAATTAGTTTTTAAACGTAGAACTCAATCACACGATAAAGATATCGTTTAGATATCTAATCCCACTTTATAATTTTCTACTTTGCTGTCATAACAAGTGAATTTCTATTTCGAGCATTTACAGGTGCCATGTCTCACCTAATTAAGTAAATTTATTGTAGATATCATAAAAACCCCAACATCTCACTGAATTACGTTACTAGCATTTAGCAGAGGGAGGAAACAAGTAATTTAGGACAGGTTTTTTTACTAACTTTAACTTTTGCAAGTGGTACTGAGACGAGTGAAGTTGTTTGAGGGTACGCCAAGCTTTTATGTTATTTATATAAGAAACCGTGTCTAATCATCGTCCAGAGACAAATGTGGGACACAAACGTGGTGTCCACACAGCTGCAAGAAATGTTGAACATGTGGTGAGATGTGCACAGCGACCTATTTGGATGTATCCATGCTTCCTTAATGCAAACACATCCACAAACACACTCGTTTATATGCAAGTATCAACATGCTGTTTCACCAGGAAAATTGACACACCTGATGAACTTGGAACGTTGTTCATGACTTGAATCTGCTCCAGGCTTTGTGATTCCATCAGGTATAAAAGCCTCGTAGATGGAATTAGCAGAAGAATTTCCACCAACCTCAATCATGGACTCAATTTCTTCATCAGACCAATCATCTAAGGTGACTGATAAGACCTGAATTGTACAAGTAAAGCAAAAGCATCTTTAGAAGAAGGATAGTTTAAAACAGACCCTAAACTCCTAGGGGTTTAAGATAACAAAACAATTCTTGTACAATAAAAAAAAGAACAGTGTAACTCATGCCTCACATTTTTGCTGAAGGATTCAGTCTTGTTAAGGAAAGTTCATGAAGTAAATGTTTAAACAGTCAGATCTAGCATTTAACAAAAACTGGACAGTATATCTAGGCTATCATTAAGACAATTCTACATACTCAGTTTCTATGATCCAAATGGAAGTGAAGCATAATTCTATTGCTGAATTTAGCTGAGAGTCTTTTCCACGAGGAAGCCATAGTGGGTTCTATCAATTAGCCTGTGTTTCCCGTGCAAATATGTGGGTGATATGCATGTGATAATCATGCTGCTACTTAAGGTCTTTGGGTCCCAGACCTCCAAGTATTTTTTTTTTTTTTTAAACTAGTTTTTGGAGAACAGAATGACAAGATAAAGTACAGCTAAACCTAGTGTACATGAACTTTGAAATTACAAATCCATCAAAGCTACCTTTGAAATATGAGTACCAAGACTTCGGTGCACACCACAGCATTTCAAGCACAGAAATACTCCAATATTTGCTGACCTGAAGAAAGCGAAATATAAATGTCACAAATAAAAAAGAAAGAAAAAAGAAAAAGATTGAAATGCTGTAATGCGCAATGGCACATCGCATCATCAATATATATATAGAAGACACGGTCATAAGAACTACGAAAGGGAATGAGTAAAGTATAACTTCGGCACATTTATTAAGAGGGTATGCATTATTTGTCAGAATTTTATTAACAAAGGTTCATAGATCCATCTGAATTTTTTTTACAAGGAGATAAGGTAGTGTCGAAGAAAATAAACATGCTTTATATCCAGATTCACCGCATCCTAAAGCCCCAGGCACTATCAAGTCCGACTACGAGATGATGGTCATTAATGATTTTTCTATCCCCCATGGGTGTTATAACTGATTTTCTTCTAGAGCAAGCCCTGTTAAATCCTTCCCTTCTGAATATGTGATCTTTCCAGGCTTTCTAATTAATAGCATCTTCTCAATAAATTTACTAGTAATGGCTCCAACTTTTTCAAAGCCCAAATAGCAATGGTTTTCAACGATCTTCCACCCAACTAACAACCTTAGACCCCTACAATGTGTGCACTGATATCAAAATAACTAAACAAGAAAGTCTTAATGTATGACCAAGTTAAAGAAACAGTGTTATTGTGCATTTATCAAAGTCTACGGATCCCAGTAATGAGGTGGTTGACCTGTATTGATCAAGAGCATCATATTATGCAAGTACTAGAAAACAAGAGTGTGAAAGAAAAACCACAAAGCTTTGGGCAGCATACAGTCGATTCTGTGATATTAATCCACAAAAATAAAGGTACGAGTAAAATTCAATAGATGTATGTATATATCATGGAGAGTTCAATACAAGAACTTACGCCCACTTAGGATCTGGAGCACCACAGTCTGCACAAGTGCGGTTATCACTTTGATGCATTAGTTCTTTCAATTTCCTCATATTACCTGTAGGAAGAAAGTATGTACATTACTAAAAAAAAACAACAAAAAAGAAAAAGAAAAATTCAAACGTGCACTCCCAAGACAGCATGTCTAGAAATTATAAACTGTGTTGCTAATAGAAAACCACTTCACACAACATCAACGCAATCAATGTTTAATCGTAAAGCTCCAATTTTCACCAAGGACACGGAGACCTCATTTAATGCCTGAGTCGCCTGACCTAAATGGCTTTCAAAACCATGACCAATTACTCATAACTGCCCTCTCTTTTCCTAACTTTGCATATTTTTCAGATATTAGAGTCTGAATCAGTACTATTCTAAACTCAAAATAAAGTTTCCTGAATCACCCTCATCATCATATAATAAGAATCTGAATAGAACCACAAAACATACCTCCAGAAGGCCTCCCGGAGCCAGGTACTCGGTTACTCATACTGTATCTGTGTGTTGTTACAAGCCACCAATCATTCAAAAATCCTTAATCACCTACACTCATACCAAATCCAGTCAGGAAGCTACAACACATAATTTGCACACAAGAAATATGAAGAACAGAAAATATTTCCCCTAAAAAAAAAACAAAAAATATCCTGAGTCAAATCAAACAAACCCAAAACATATAAATTCCAAAAAAAAAAAAAAAAAAAATCAATCATAAGATGTTGTCAAAATTCAATCACAACATAACATTATCATGGTAATAATTGTTGTTATCAATTTTAAACTAATTAAGAATTGATAGAAATTAAGATAAGAATGAGAAAATGGGTCAAACGTTGAGGTAAAAATCAAAATAGGATGAGATTTTCTGGAAAGATCTGTGATTACCAGTAAAACCGGTTCAGATGGAAAATGTTGAGACTTTGAGAGGGACAGAGTCTGATTGTTTTGTTTTTGTTTTGAAGAAGAAGAAGAAGAAGATGAGGAAGAGGAAAAGGGATATACCCCTTGTTGAAATCATCAGTACTACTTTTTCTTCATTTTTCTATAACACGTTACACGTTCAATTTCGCTGTCGCGTTATTATCATCATGAGGGGAAAAAGGTTACGGGGTCCCCACTGCCACACAAAATGGAATGTTGTCCCCGGTTTTGTTTATTTGACTCTCTTTAAAATGGAAAAAAACGGTCATGCCGACATAATGTCAAATGCATAAAGGTTGGGTGTTGTAACGATCAGTTGACTCTTAACGATCTTCTATTTGTGTTGTGTGTCCTAAAGTTTGTTGGCCATTAAGTTCTTTTTTTCTTCATATAATCTTATCTAAGTGTCTCCTAGTTGGCTCTTACCTTTTGTTCTGTAAAAAGTTCCCAAGTTTGTTCAGCGGTCATGCCCAAAAGTATAAAGGCCGTCGTCACGATCCCTTATGATATTTGTTTGTTGTCCTAGTTGGCGGTTTTCATGTTTGTTTGCCCTTTCTTTTTAAAATGGTAAAATCATCGTCCAATCAATGTCCTCTTATAGAGTAAGGTTGTCACGATCAGTTAAAGCGTCCTTGCCTCTTATGATATTTGCTTTGTGTGTCCTAAAGTGGTTGGCTTGTTACTCCAAAATAAATATTTTTGAATAATTTGTTTATTATAGAAATAAATTAGCATAAAAGATAAAATGTCTTGGCTAAAAGTTATTTTTTTGTTATGCATCAAAAGTTATGTATTGTGTAGTTTTTGTTTATATTTCTTCGCAATCTGTTAAGGTTTTCTTTTCTTCTGTGTCTCCTAAAGTTTGTTTGCTAGTCTTTCTTGTTTATATCTGAATCAGGTATATCATCGTCCAATAACTTTATCGTTGTACTATAACAAACAGATATTGAATGGTATTTTGACTGCGGGTGAACAAATAGATTCTAGATGGAAAAGCAAAAAAAACTAGGTTGGTGTGTAAACTTGATTTTAAAAAGGCCTTCGATAACGTCAGTTGGCATACTGTTGATCATGTCCTAAAAGCGGCTGATTTTGGTGAAAAAATTGAGGAGATGGATTGGTTGGTGCATCTCAACCGCGCAACACTCTTTGTTGATAAATGGAACTTCAACTGCAGATTATCTCCACAAAAAGGCTTGAGGCAGGGAGACCCTATTTCTCCATTCTTATTCATTCTAGTGGATGAGATATTCTCAAAGCTTATGAAAAAGGCAATGGAACTCAATATGTTCAAAGGTTTCAGTATTAATAACCAAACAATGTTCTCACACTTACTGTTTGCAGACGACACTTTGGTATTCATTGATGTCAGGGAGGAGGAGGTGGAAAATCCTCTTATTATCCTTCAGATTTATGAAGCAATAACTGGGTTGTCAGTTAATCTATAGAAAAGTTCAGTAGTAAGTGAAAACGCGAGGGTATAATAACGACACCTAATATTTCGTTCGGTAATCTGTATGGACTAAACTTCCATATAATTCCGAGAGCACCAACTTAAAAGTGAGACTCCATAAAGAAATATATCAAATAACTTTATCTCTTTCTCAATACAATCAGCAAATCGAACATATAGAAATCCGTGAGACTAATTGATATGAGAATAACTTGGACGGTACCAAAGACCAATGCGCAAGTGTCAATCAAGTTTTATCCAACAAACAAGGTCGGATTTATCAACTGTGGTTGAACTATGCACAACATGTGGTATTTCAATTATATAAACAAATATAATGCGGAAAAGAAATAACACATACACCAGAAATTTTGTTAACGAGGAAACTGCAAATACAGAAAAACCCAGGGACCTAGTCCATCTTTGAGCATCACACTTTATTAAGACGCTACAGACTCTAGCCTACTAAAAGTTAACTTCAGATTGGAATGTAGGTTATCCCTAACCAAGTCTCACACTGATTAAGGTACAACCACATTCCTTACGCCACTGGAATCCCAGCAGGACTCTGCGTACGTGATTCCCTTAGAAGAAGAAGAAGAAGAAGAAGATGAGGAAGAGGAAAAGGGATATATACCCCTTGTTGAAATCATCAGTACTACTTTTTCTTCATTTTTCTATAACACGTTACACGTTCGATTTCGCTGTCGCGTTATTATCATCATGAGGGGAAAAAGGTTACGGGGTCCCACTGCCACACAAAATGGAATGTTGTCCCCGGTTTTGTTTATTTGACTCTCTTTAAAAAGAAAAAAACGGCCATGCCGAAATAATGTCAATGCATAAAGGTTGGGTGTTGTAACGATCAGCTGACTCTTAACGATCTTCTCTTTGTGTGTCCTAGAGTTTGTTAGCCACTAAGGTTCTTTTTTTCTTTTTTTCTTATAGTCTTGTCTCCGTAAAGGTTGTTCACAGTTACTTTTTTTTTTTTTTGTGACTCCGTAAATTATCGGTGTCGATGAATTTGGAAATCAGATCACTAGTATCTTGGTGTTGATGAGTTTTGAAATCAGATCACTAGGATCATTATCGAATGACTTTAAACATTGTATTCCAGTGACATCAACTTTATTAAGGATTTTTGAGTGTGCTTCCCTTTAATCAAATCGCTGGTATCAAAAAGAGCCAAATGATGCGACATTCAATAATAACTCTCATCATTGAGTGTCGAGATTTTCCGGACTTAATTTCTTCGTAATTAGATATAAATGGAAGAACGGTACATAGTATTTTCTTTGTTTTTTAAAATTCTGTCTTGATGTTAACCATCCATCCACTTACATTTGATGGTGTAGAAATTAAACAAAAAAAATAAGTCATGAATTTAAATCAAAGTATATGTTCTTAAGAAAATGGACTAGATTAAAAAATAGATTTTGATGGTGAAAACACTGGGGTACCAAAATACACCATCAACTTTTTCGTAGGCAATCTGTATGGACAAATTCACCACAATTCCGAGAGCTAAACTTAGTCAAGGAAAAATGTCTAAAGTTATATCCCTCTCTCTTGTTATTAGAACGTTTAAAGAATTGAATTTGTGAACCTAATTACAAAGAGAGTTATTGGACGGTATCAAAGACCAATGTCCAAGGATCAATCAAGTCGTATCCAATAAACTAGGTCGGACGTATTTATTATGATTGACCAACGCACAACCTGTGATATTTCAATTATACAGATAAACAATATAATGCGGAAAAAGAAATAACACAGACACCAGAAGTTTTGTTGACGAGGAAACCGCAAATGCAGAATAACCCCGGGACCTAGCTAGTCCAGATTAAATACCAAACTGTATTAAGGCGCTACAGACACTATCCTACTACCAATGAACTTCGGTCTAGAATATAGTTGAGCCCGAACTCAGTCTCCCACTGATTCGGGTACAGTCGCGCTCCTTACGCCTATTAAATCCCAACAAGACTCTACGCAATTTATTCCCTTAGATGACGTCACACCAACTAAGAGTTGCTTCAACTTAGTTGAAGACTTTTAACCAAATCTGCCTCCCACATAATAAGCTTATCTAATTGATTTCCTGATTACGGTCGAAATGTAGGATCAAGGTGATGTAAATCGATAACAATTTGACAAATGTCTAGCTATCCTCAAAATCCAGACTTATGCAAACCGAAGTGCAACCTAGATTATTATTCACCTCACAAGTATAAAACATGTGGAATCACAAAGTTGAGACGAAGAGAACTTTGTGATTTCTATCTATCTTGATCGATGGAGCAAGCTCTACAATCAATAAAGATCAGGATACTGAAGTTATTTAGATAGAAGATAATTGGACATGGCTTCACGAATCCTAATGAAATCCTTGTAGTCGCTAAACCCTAAAAGGGTTTCTGGAGAGGAAGACTCTAGATACAACTAGGACACGCCAAAACAGTAGTGTCAGGATTTAAAGATCCCAGTTATTAAGAGTTCCCTTTCTATAGACATTCAAAGCCTCAGTTGTTTTAGGTTTAAGCTAATATAGCTTTGAAATCAAGCAACCAATATTCACCATTAGATGAAACTTTGAATCTGATTTACATAAACAAGATATACAATATGGTTAGGTGAAACCGTTACCGAACCATGTATAAAGACTATCTTGAGTCGCAATCATATGATCAATAAGTCTAGTGTTTTAGAGAATTGATCAAATGCAAATTATCTTATAGAAATAATTTAATCGCACTTGAACATAATCGACATAGTTGGTAAATGCACAAATTAAAAATACATAAGCCATTCGTGAGTCGGTTGAGTCATGGTAAGCGTACTGGTTTGCAAACTCTGAGTTCCGGGGTTGACATAACTTTTTCAGTTAGCGTACCGGTTTGGAAACCTTAAGACTTTCCCAGTTACGGAGTCCACTGAACTTTTCAAGTTTGTGTACCGATTTGGGTACTAAACGAGTTCAGGAACACATAACTGTATTTGTTCGCATACCGGTTTGGATACTGTAACCCGGTTCCATCACCACAATTCTAAAATGGTTTGTATACGAATATGCATACCGATCTGGATCACGAATAAACCAGATTTTCCATGATGTGCGTACAAATATGCGATCACTCAAATTTGTAAGTCGATATATAGCTACTCCACTACGTGTATGAATACATGTTATACGACTTCAGAAATATAACAATTATCTCAGTTTGTAAGACTGATAACACTGTCTTGTAATCCGAATATAGTAATTCTATATTTTTCTCTAAATCAATTCGAAACATTCCCGAATCACATCAATGGCACATATTATTGTTCCAGGCTATTTCCGAATGATAAAACTTGAATCATGATTTTAGTTCCGAACAATGAATTTTCCTTAGCCTAAATTCATCAAGTATGAACAAATGTTCATTAAGCTTAGTCATTATATTTCGAGAACTAATTATCAACATTAACTTGACTCGAAATTCTTGTCTATGCATGCTAGTCTATTTAGTTATGCGACAAACGTATCAAGGATAGAAAAGTGAATATAACTTGAGAAATAGGTGGTTCGGTCTTCACTTACCTTTTGTTGATGAAGTTCTCTAAAATGTTCGGTTGATCCTCGCCTTCAAACGGTAGAACGCAAATGATGACTGGTTTGTTTCTCAACTACCTCTATCCTAGACCGAGACTTAACTAATTGTGGACTAGAAATCAAGATATAGTTTTGACAACAAGCTTGAGATAGTAAATCGTTAGAAACCACTCGGTTGAACTCACAACCGTTGTTATCTCAAGCTTGTTTGTCAAGTTTAGTTGATCAAAACTATAAGTCTTGATTTCTAGTCTACTTATAGTTATGTCTCCGATTAGTATAGATTGTGTAGTTGAGCTTTAGACTTCAAGACGTTCATCGATTGAAGACGAAGATCTACCGAGGAAAGCTTGGTGGAACTTCATCAACAAAAGGTATGTGGAGACTAAAACTTATCTATCACTCAGAAGTCTATTCTATTTTTATCTCCTAATAAGACTAATTCGTATAGCTATATAGACTTTTATATTATACACATTTGATATTTCGAGTTGAGTTTAACTCGCTTATATATTTCTCGAAATATGTGTTGGAAGCTTTTTTCTTTAGTTACGTTCATTATTATTCTTGACGAGTGGAAGCAATTTATTTGTTGGAAACTAAATAATAAGTCAAAAGATGATCATATGGAAATTACCTTGAAACATCTTACATGATCTGTGTGAGACAATCATTTGATGTCGACCTGGAAAGTTTAGTATTGATCATTTGATCACTTGAAAATTACTTATAAGCTAATAGTTTGTGTGAGACGGCTATTGTCGTCTTCTAAGGATGTTTCAATGATTGAATAAGAGTTGAGAACAATTACCTTTGTCTGGATACTGCACAGTATGTCCTAGTATGCAAACTGTTTTGGTATGATTCAGGTATGGGAACCTAGTATGCAAACAGTTTTAACTGTAAAGTCTGGGAACCTTGTTTGCATACCAGTATGTGAACGGTTCTACCTGAGTTAGGCAGGGACGGGCTGTTTGCGCACATCTTGCAAACAGCCGGACAAGACCAAATTCCGGATACTATAGTTTGCGTACCCGTTTGCAAACTTAGTGGTAAAGTTCTAAAATAGGTGAAGTATGATTCTCATACTCATGAACAAATACATTTATGAATTAAGGAATGCAATCTTTGCAAACCGTGGCTTGATGTTCATGAATTGATTCTTTATAAGTACTTTGTACGATAATACGATTTTGTTTCAATTGGTTCATATATATTTTTATGAGATAGTGAACAATTGAACAACTATATTTGAAACATAATTAGATTCATTTGACTATATTTCATGTTTGATTGATCATCATATTTGATCTAGTAGTGTTAGATGAATATGGCTAAGACTAAAGTGTTCATATGGATAACTTCGGTTAAATATTATTGAGACAAATCAATATACACGTTTAGGTACGGTTACCCATATCTAAATAAAAGTATATTTTAATTGTGTGTAACAAGCTAAGACCATCTAACGGTGGAGAGATCGATATTGCTTTGGTTTTAAGCAAACTTAGCTTGAATCTTCAATCGGGTTTTCATCTAACGGTGAGTATTGAAGGTTTTGTTACTAATGTCTTAAGTGTTTAAGAAAATGAATGTTAAGCTTATAAGTTCATATGGGCTAGTTTCAGCTAACCACCTTGAACATAGTCTTTATACACGGTTCGGTTATGGTTTCACCTAACCAGAGTGTATATCTTGTTTATGTAAATCAGATTCAAAGATTCATCTAACGGCGGATATTGTTTGCTTGGTTCCAAAGCTATCTTAGCGTAAATCTAAAACAAACTATGCTTTGAATGTCTATAAAAGGGGAACTCCAAGAAACTGGGATCTTTGAATCCCGACACCACTTTTTGGTGTGTCCTAGTTGTATCTAGGGTCGTCCTCTTCAGAAACCGTTTTAGGGTTTAGCGACTACAAAAACTTCATAGGGATTCGTGAACCAAGGTCCAGTTATCTTTTATCTTGATCACTCGAGTATCCTGATCTTGTTCAATTGTTGATTTATCACTTGAACACGATAGATAGAAATCAGAAAGTTCTCTTCGTCTCAATTTTGTGATTCCACGGGTTTTATACTTGTGAGGTGAATATTAAACTAGTATGCACTTCGGGTTGCATAAGTCCAGATTTTGAGGTTAGCTAGACGTTATCTATTGCTATCGATTTTCATCACCTTGATCATACTTTTTGATCATAATTAGGAAATCACTTATATAGGCTTAATCTGTGAGAGGCAGATAGGTTTAAAGTCTTTAATTGAGTTGAAGCAAATCTTAGTTGGTGTGACGTCATCTAAGGGAATCAATTGCGCGGAGTCATGCTGGGATTCAAGAGGCGTAAGGAGCGCGACTGTACCTGAATCGGTGTGAGACCGAGTTTGGACTCAACTACATTCCGGACGAAGTTAATTGGTAGTAGGCTAGTATCTCATGTGCATCTTAATACAACTTGGTGTTCAATCTGGACTAGGTCCCGGGGTTTTCTGCATTTGTGGTTTCCTCCACTACACCAAAATGCCCAATGTACCACGTTTATTTTCGTTGCTATGAATTTAAGCAACGCTTATGTATGTTGCTTACACGGCGTGACAAATTATGCGCAACGTATACAAACGTTGCTTAAATTTAATTAAAGCAACGATTGAAACGTTGCTTCATCCGTTGCTTTAATTAGACTTAATGCAACGTATAATATAATTTAAGGAACATATATATACGTTGCAAAATATATTTCCAGAATTAAAAAAAATTATATATTACGAAATTCCATTATTACAAATAATCTTAAACCACGACCTGATAAGAAAATCACTCATCCTTACAACATCATTCATCCTTGCAACATTTTACAAAATTATGACCTTAGTTTGAATTTACACAATGAAATTCCATTCTAACAAGGTATTACAAAGACGGATTCATTAATAGACAATGTTTAGTGTCACTAGTATAAGATCCAATCATCAATTATCATCACTAACATCCTCATATGTATTTGCTTAGGGTCTACGAACAATCATCAATTATCATCACTAACATCCTCATATGTATTTGCTTAGGGTCTCGAACTACGGGAGGGAGTAATACGTTACTCAATACTTGTGCCGGCTTACCTGCATCTAAACACCATACTCTAAACGAGTGGGCACATGCATCTTCAAGCTCTTTATTTTTAGGATCCACTTTCAAACCATCAAAAAAGGCCTCTGCTGCATCATCAAGCCTCTGTGACACATGCAGCAAGAATTATCAAAAAGGATAGATATCTTTAAATAAAAAGAAGAGATGAAAATTAAACGACAAAAAAAATTTGAAGAATATGTACATTCAGCAGTTTGAGTGCTACGACAAGAAAAAATTGAAGAATTATCAAAAAGGATATTTTAAGATAAGCATATAAGAAACTGCATAGAATGCATATGATTATATGAATGATTTAAATCACTACATCATACACGGGAGGTGTATTCCTATTTCGCCTTCCATTTAAAAGCTATCAATAAAATTAAAATTCCTTTAAACGCTTAACCTTATAGTGTTTCCCGTTTAAAAGGTACCTCTGTGTACCAATGTAATGCCAGCCAATACTCCTTCCTGTGGAATGCATTTGTGCCCCTTGATTTTTCCTCCAGAAAAATCGCCTTCGCTTTACAAATCATCTGCCAATAATGAAGATTTAATACAATACATTCACTTGAATAGTCTCTATAAACAACACATTTATGAGCTCCATTACAGGAAAGTTTGAAACTGCAGAATGCCAACAATGGTATGGCATATACATACTACAAATCTAACATCAATCCAGAACTTCTAGTTGATTCACAAATGACGCCAAAATGAAAAGATATCGAGTTCATTTTGGTTCCAAAACATTAAGACACTATTTGAAACCTCAAAAGAAATACACATATTGTAGTTACCTTATTGTGAAACTCCTTAGAATTTGCATGCTTCATTATTCCATTTATGCTCCAGTCAACATATGATGGAATAGGAGAAGTCCCAGGAAAAAGAATCTCAACACCTAGACGATTATCATCAACAACTGCGACTTCAATTGGCATTAGTCCGTCCTGTGACAAAAAAAATATGACTTTCATAACCCAGAAAACCATAGGTGACACCAATGAATCATTCTTATAGTGCCGCTTCTTTTCATATTAAGAAAACAAGATAAAAAATCAAGAAAGTTGGGCTTTTTCTAATGCAAGGACGAAATAATCAAAGTCAACCTCTTTGATCATTCCACTCAAAGTGGCCCATGGAGCTTTATAAAATCAAAAGAGACGCTCATTCAGGACCACTATTACAAAAAAATTTAAGTACGATTTCATGCCAGTTGCAACAGATGATGCCCACTAAATTAACAGAGACTAAAAGTAAGTGGCTTACTATATTTACAACATTTGGATCTGCACCAGCTTCAACTAGTAGCTTGATGATTTGTATTACCCACAAATTAGCTGCAAGATTCAGAGCTTTTATTCCAGCTGGTCCACCATTTGGATCAACACCTGCCTACATAGATGGAAAAAGTTTTACAATAATAATTTATATAGGGTATATTTACGAACCCAAAATTGGTACCATAAACATATAATGAAAACATCATCACAACTTTTACACACTCCCTAAAGACCCACTCAACAGAAATGGAACCAAAAGAAACATGGAAAGTTCCCTCATATACATCTGAAATCAAGATTAAGAAATTCAAAATTTGGCATGAATAAAAAAGGAGAGTTCACACACCGTATTAAATCGAAAAGTAATAGATTGATCTTATAAATGTCAAATAAGTGCAACAAGAATGTAGAAGAACATTTCTACCTTAAAGTAATGCTTCCACACATTGCCAAAGGTAATGGTCTTATATTCTGATTTGGCATAGATAGATGAATAAAGTGGAGTAAATGTAGAATATAAGACCACATTTGGCTGCAAAAATAAAACAGAAGGTAGGTTCAGTGATCTCCTTGATTAGAGAATTAAAAAATACGACATTGTATAAGTAAAAGGAATGATTCTATGTTATTATCATTTTCACATAACAAATATTTGTGATCACACTAGCATTGCGACAAGTATGCTGAAGGGAGAAAATTGAAAAAGCAACATTAGGCAGAGATTCAACTCAACAACAGATGTCGTGATCAAGCAGTTAATCAGGATAATATTTAGGTTACCATTAAGGGTTCATTTAAGTATTCGTTAAACAGGAAACGCCAAACCTATTCATGAAGAGAAGATAAATGGTACTCACATTGGCACCATGATCCAAAAGAACTTTAACAGTATCGTGTTTGATAGCAATGGCGCATGTTCTAGCGGTGAGCCATTACCATTAAAACATCCACATCCATACCTTTTGAAAGTAACAAGGTATGATATCTTTATGCCCTGCAACACAAAAAGGCCTTATTAGGATACTCTAAAATGCATGAATAAAACATTTGGAAGTTACCAACTCAGTTGGAACACAACCTACCTTCCTTTGCAGCATGATGTAATGGACTACAATGTGAATCATCTAGTATTTCAGGATTGGCACCCATTTCAAGAAGAGCTGAGGCTCCATGTGCTGGAGTTTGTGCTACATGTGCAGGCGCCTTTACAGTAGCAGGTTTCACCTTCATAGTGGTGATTGTCACATTCATAGGACCAGACCAAGCATTCCCTTTCGCAACTTTCAACTGCGTATGAAATTGGATATAAGCGATAAGATTCAATGAGGAATTAAGAACATACATTCAAACGAAAAAAGAAGTTGAGATGGAACATTTATTAATTGCAGCATCCGACTTCTTTGGAGCACCTTCTTGTACCACAGGCCTAGCAGGCTCTGCCAATTTTCGAACTTCAATTTGCACTGGTTGAATTCGAGGAGGCTCCTCAACAACCTCTTCATGCGTAACCAACTCTTCCTCATTGTTCAGATGTTCATGAACTTCAACAACATTACTCATCTCCTGGTATCTTGCACGGCGAGATCAGGGACATGAGAGGGTTCTGAAAAGAATAACAATAGTCAAGACCACCTCTTCCTCATTGTTCAGATGTTCATGAACTTCAACGCCATTACTCATCTCCTCCGCAATAGCTCTTTAGGTATCTGGCACGACGAGATCAGGGACATGAAAGGGTTCTGAAAAGAAAAACGATAGTCAAGTCCCATTAGCCAATACGGTGATAGAAAAGCAGGTTGCTAAAAAAATCCACAACTAACAACAACAGGCAAAAATCACCAACTACAAATTTCAGTCAAATCTCCACCAATTTTTACCTGCATCACCACCACCAGCATCCATTCTCATAGAAAATTCAAGGGTTTATTTACAAACAGTGAAAAAATGATGCACCATCACCAATTAAACCCAAAAATATGTAGAACTAACCACACCACCAACATCCCACACCATAGACTCCAACCATCAACACTACATACAAACAGTTAAAACATCACAAAACTGAAATCAAATAAAATCCATGCTCTAAGACTCCATCAAATACATCAAACAAAAGAAAAAAATACAAAATCTTTAAGAATCAAGCAACAAGGGCAAAAATAAAATCAAGCAATAATAACAAAAACAAGTAAAACGATTAGGGTTTCTACCTGGTGAAATCTTCTTCTTATACTTTCAGCTATGTCGAATATGAGATGAGGGTTTTCTTTAATTTCAGGAGAAAATTTAACTGGATATAGGGTTGCAAAATTAGGGGATCTCAAGGATTATGGTTCTGATTCTGAGATGGGTTTTGATTCAAAGATGAGGTTAGGATTAGTTTTTGAAATCAAACTTGATTCGATGATGATGAGAGTTGTTTGCATATGACCAAATAAACTAAAGTGAGATGAGAGTTTGCTTTTAGTTTTATGAACAAATAATCTAAATCTAGGTTCTTTGTTAAAAAAAATAAATCTAAATCCAGTTAACAACATAGGGGTTTTCTTTTAGATCTCATACATGGTTAATTTTGATTTTGAGATGAGGTTGGGATTAGTCTTTGATCGTGAGAGTTGAGGTCGGATCTATGAGTTTCGAGTTGGGTCTAGGAGGAAGATAAGAACAGAAACGAGTGGTGATATTCACTTCTCGTACTAACGAGTTTAATAAAAATAATAAAAAAAAATAAATTCTAAAAAAGCCTTTAAAATTACACAATTTAGTTTAACCGCAGGATGGCAACCTATATCAACGGTGCACAAATTATACTCAATTACCAAAAGTTAATTTATAAATAAAGCAACGGATATATTATTCTGCAACGTATATTTTCGTTGCTCCATATGCAACAACTATATCCGTTGCAAATCGGGAATATGGCGGCGTTGCAAAAACCAGGATATGGTGTAGTGCTCGTTAACAAAACTTCTAGTGTCTGTGTTATTTTTTTTTCCGCATTATATTGTTTAGCTTTATAACTAAAATATCAAAGATTGTGCGTTAATCAATCATAGTAGATACATCCTACCTTGTTTGTTAGATACGACTTGAGATATTCTTGGACATTGGTCTTTGGTACTGTCCAAGTTACCTCTTTGTAATTAGGTTCACGGATTTGGTTCCTTAAACGTTCTATTTGAGAGAGAGAGAGAGAGAGAGAGAGAGATAACTCTAGACACTATTCCTTGATTGAGTTTAGCTCGTGGAATTGTATTGTGTTTTTCCATACAGATTGCCTACCAAAAAGTTGGAGGTGTATTTTGGTACCCCCAATGTTTTCAGTCACATTCACATTTCACATATCTTTCTTTTAAGTTAGATAGTTGTTTATGGGTAAAAACAGTTTCTGCTGGTTTTGGTAAACTTGGGTGTGTGGATGAGAAACGAATCTAAACCTAAAACAAATGCACTGCACAGGAGTACTTTAGATTCGAGAGATCAATCTATACAATCCTGGCCTAAACCAAGAAATGGTCGTTCCAGTCTTGCTTAGGTCACAAAGTGAAGGAGAATGGTTAATCTTAGGGAGGGAAGCGAAGAAGGTGTTGAGATCAAAATGGTTAATTCTGAAGGTGTGCCTATTTTATGACTTGTATCAGAATTTGGGAATTGTCTTGCGGAATACAAGCTATCAGTTCTTTGGTGTTTTCTGGATACTGTGTTGTTGTTAACCAAAAACTGTTGTTTTGTGGAAATAGGTAAAACCTATTTATACAAGTCATATTGAACGCACCCTGATCTCGTAGAAAGTGAGAGTGATTGAGTAATGGAGAAGTGGGATTATGTGTAAATGCCAGAGACCACGTTCCCACCATGTAGGAAACTGGTTAGTTTACACCCACTACTTCTTACCGCTACTAACTACCCTGCTTTTTGACACTTTCTTATAATGGGCGTGTTGCACACGGCACGCTGTAAACCTCTAGACCAATACCCTGATGATCATCCCCCAGTTTGTGACATGTTTTATGTCTCGAGTGTTTTCGTGGAAAACGTGTAGCAGATTGCTATGTGTGGCAAGTCAAAGTCAATAGACTTGCCACAAGAGAATAACACGTGATGCTATTTTTCTTGTCTTGGTTGGTTGCCCAAAACTTGCCACAGGCCTGTCAATTCTGTGGCGAATTCGGACGACTGAGTTCATAACTCATGAGAAAGGGTGGCCATTGATTATGGCCACATTCTATTAGCGCCTGATGGTGGTATAGTGGCATCATTGGCACATGCCAATGACGTAGTGGCATATAGCGGCATGCCAGTGGCATAGTGGCGCCTGGCGTAGCCATGGCACACACTAGTACAAACCTTCACATAGGCCACGTTTTTTGGTTTACTGACCTTGACCACGTTTCGGGTTATTTGCGTGGCTATTGGTCATAAGTATAACTATAGCCACATTTTGTGTTACCATGTAGCCATAGTGCACCATTTAGTCATATGTTTAATCCTAAACCCATCAACCATAGCCATAGGGTATCGTTTGGTCACAGTTTTCAGTCTAATCCATCACATGTAGCCATAGATGCGTATACGGCCACATTAAATAATTTTGTATGTGTCGAAAGTGTAGGATGGCAATAGACACACCTATTAATCCGTGACGGAAAGAGGATTTATTTAGCCACATTGGTTTCTTTATGTGTCCATAATATCTCATTTATTAGACACGCATATACTAAGGAATTGTCACATTTTATCAAACATGACAAAAGATTGACATATGGTTACACCATATATTTTTTTTGGGAGGATTATGAAAGGGCTACACGAAAAACAAATTGTGACCATAGTGTCGGATCCATTAGACACATGAGATTGAATTTTCAAGAAACATTGCTGGGATAATGTTTATGCTTGTTCACTGCAATACGAAACCTCAAGCTCTAGTGTATAGAAGGATACATTACAAGTGATTGTGGCTTCTAAGGAATTGGAATACAACGGGTGCAGTGGGTGTTTTGTGAAAATAAAACATGTATAGTGGAGTTCTATTATGTTACTTTCTCCTAAAATTACCGATATACATTATTGATAACCACGCCAAAAATCCAAAATGGGAAACCATATCTTAAACTTTTCATACAAATCCATAATTAAGGTACTGCAAGCGATGGGACCCATATGTGAGACCAACCAAACCTGTTTAACTTTTCAATTCACAAAAGCTTGTATATCTTTATCCAATATATTTAATGAAAAAATTTAGATCTACAACCAATATTTTTTATTTACCTCTTTCAAAAGAAAAAAAAACAAAAATATTACATCAAATTATTATCGGAGCGTACACTCCAAAGCTGCGATTGCGGTAGGAATGCATTTCTTTTGCTCTTTATATAACAAGCCAAAACAATCCCATAATCAAATTCTTGATCTTTTAGATGCGAGTTCGTGTCCTACAATTCGAGTGTCTAACTTATAGAGGCATCTGATGGCATAAAAATGACTTCGTCAAAGCTCGGGGACAATGTAGAGTGTTGAATAGCCACAACGAACCCGCAACATGAAAATAGGGTTGATTTCAACAAAAACAAGGAAGAAAGAACAAGGGCACAACAATTAATACAAGGTGTCGTTGAACTCAACATAAATTGTGGTCAAGACTTCTTACAAAGAGGACTTTCACAAGATATGGGAAAAACCCCCTGCCAAGTATGGTATTCAAAACGGTTGAGGGTTAAAATTGGAACAAGGAAAATGAGATTAAAATTCACTATTCTTCACACGGGCTACACAATACAAAATCCTCCATGCAATGCACTTAGGAACAGGGGTTAAACATAAGGTCTATCATTTTCGTTATATCAATATCATGTCACTAAGCTAAATAACCACAGATTAAAGCAAATAAAGCGACGTACCGGCGGGAGTGTGTCATTTTGGCTTGCGTATAAGTAAACCCGGCAATCGGTTCGGGAAGTAATCATTTCGGGATTCTTTACCCAAGTCTTGTGGATCTACGAGACGGCAAGATATTATCATTCCCGGAAAAGATTACCTTGTCTTGAATTCCTCATCGTTGCCATCATCATACGCATCTCTATAATTTTTGGGAGGTGTCACAAAAACAATCGACTTTTCTTATCTAAGCTGGTCTTTGACATAAAATACCTGCCTAGCTTGTGAGGCTAAAATAAAAGGATCATTTTTGTATCCCAACATAGTAAGGTCAACAATCTTGTAGCCAAGAGCATCTCTTTTGACCCCACGTTTATTATCAACCCAATTGCACTTGAACAGATGAACTTTTATTTCACAGTAATGTAACTCCCATATCTCTTGCAAGACACCATAATAAGAGGCTTTACCATATGTAACGCCATCATCTCTAGATATGTGCATGTCACTTGCCGCGATGCTAACCCCACTATTCTGTTGAATTCTACCATCACGGGATCTTGTGCGGAATAGATATCCATTGATGCGATATACAGTGTATTTCGTTACCTCGTAGTGTGGGCCGTGTGATATCCATCTTAAGTTCTCTCGAGATACTTTTTTGTCGTCGCAACTCTTTTTCAACTTTGAAATTCATTATTAGGATGAACCTTGACCGTAAAGGAATATAACACATCAAACAAGACACTTTTTCGACAACATATTACCTCATTTTTTTAACCACTCGCCAAAAGAGTTAGAGTGCTCTTTCTCCAGCCATGCTCGCTTTTAGTAGAATATTTAGTTTCCAAATAGAGCTTGTGTCGGCTGGTATGTACAATAACCAATGTTATTATATTTTGTACCAAAAAAAAGGAAAATAAACAAATTAATACTTACTCTATGTAGGGCTCAATTTCGGGCGTGCTACGCATTACATAGAAATGTGCTTGTCTCAAGCGTTCGGGGTAACTATACACGGCTCTTCAGGTGATAGCGGTTCTCCCTCCTGAGATGTATTATGCCTATCCAGTGGAATACCTATTGTCCTGATGCTTTTATGGTACTCACAATATATCTCAATCGTCTCTTCTGCAATATTTTCTTCGGCAATGCATCCACAAGGTTGATTCTTGTTCCGCACATGCCCCTTTATAACCTTCATACACCTTTCGAAAGGATACATCCATCGAAAGCAAGCGGGACCACATAATTTCACTTCCCTGGTAAGATGTACGGTTAAATGAATCATGATGTCGAAGAAGGATGGAACAAAATACTTCTCTAGTAAGCATAACGTCACCACGAGAGATCCTCTTGCAATTTATCTAGCTCTTCCACCTTGATTTCTTTGGCGAGATATTGATCGAAAAAGAAACAAAACCGATAATAGCATATCTCACGGGTGTAGGCATAATTGACCGAATAGCGACGGGCAAAAATTGTTGCATAAGCATATGATAATCATGTGATTTAAGTCCGACCAACTTACGCTCTTTTAGGTTCACAAGGGTGGAAAAATTCGAACAATACCCTTCCGGAACTCTTAACTCGGATAGTGTCTCCAATAATATGTCTTTTTCTTCTGTGGTTAATGTATAACATGCTTTGCGGAAGTATCGTTCCTTTGTCATCTGTCTTAGGGTGTAACTCGATTTTATCCCCAAACGCACCAAATCCTTTACGCGTTTAATCCATCTTTTGTATTCCCAGCGTGCGAACAACATTCCAACAAGACTTTGTCCCACATTCTTTTCGAAGCGTGCATGAAATCAATACAATGTTGGACATCATTATAACGCCAATATCTAAGTAGTCGCTGCCATATGTTGTACTTGCTCCAGTAAGTGGTTTCCACTGCCTTCCTCTTCCTCACGACCTATCGACTTCCTTTGATATTTTTAAATGCGCTTCATCTTTCCACCTTTTCCAGTGTAGCACTGCACGTCTTCCCCTTGATTATTCGTCCCCTTCTTTCCCCATGAATTCTTTATACATTTTACCTCCTCATATATTTCTTCCCGGTCATTGGTTTTGGAGCAGTCTCCCACTCTTGTTTTCCGCCAAATGCCTTCTTCTGCCTTCTGAATGGATGCTCATAGGGTAAAAATCTTCTATAACCAACATAAACATTCTTGTTGGAGTCATGGAGCCTAATACTGTGAGTGTTTTTCCGACACACCACACAACCATGATATCCAGCGTAGCGACAACCACATAATGTACCAAGAGCGGGATAATCGTTTATCGTCCACAAAACCACCGCACGTAGAGTAAACATTTCTTGGGCATATGCATCCCATGTTCTCTTTCCCTTCTCAAATAAGAATTGAAAATCTTTAACAAGAGGTTCTAAAAAGACATCAATGTTTGTTTCCGGGCGTCACTGAGTCTATAAGCAACGACAACATGATGAACTTTCTCTTCATACACATTCCCGGTGGAAGGTTATAAATCACAACCAAAATTGGCCATACACTTGTGATGTTTGGTGCTTGTGTTTACATCAACTCCATCGGTAAAAACATTAACCGCAGATTTCTTGGATCACCTTTAATTTACTGGGAAATTGTTATCTATCTCTCTCCAAGCATGTGAGTCTCATTGGGATGACGTAAAATACCGTCTTTGTTTCTAGTGGTATGGTTCCATATCAAATCTTCTGCTGTAGGCCTCGATTGAAACAACCGCTGAAATCTTGGGATGATGTCGAAGTACCACAGTACCTTTGCTGGAACATTCTCGTACACTTTACCATCCCTGTCAACTTTCCATCAGGGTGCTTTACAAGTAGGACACACTTTTTCATCCTTGTCTTGGTTCCAATAAAGAATGCGATTGTTGATACATGCATGTATCTTTGTGTACCCTGAACCCATTGCTTTCAATATTTTCTTTGCCTGATATGTACTCCTCGCCATTAAATTACCTTCTTTGGGAAGCATGTCCTTTAACAAGGGTAACAATTCATTAAAAAACATGTCCGATGCACCGTGCTTACTCTTCAACTTGAACAACTGCACAATTGCAGACAACTTTGTGAAGTTGGGACATCCTTCGTATAAGGGCTTTTCAGCATCTTCAAGTAATTTTTTAAACTTTATAGGGTCATCTGCGAACTCTTCTGCCTTTGCATCATATCTATAGTGTCCTGGAGCATCGGTGGGAGTTCCCTTTCCAAAATCTTAGAATGCGGAGCATCGGTGGGAGATCCCATTTCAAATTCGAGCGTGCATACCATTGTTGACGTTAACGGGCCTACTACTAGTTATTGCCTCATCCTTTTCCCCATGCTTATTCCAAATAATATACGTTTGATCAATTCCATTTACGAATAAATGATCTTCTACGTCACCAACCGAGCATGCACAAAGATTTAAACAATCCGTACATGGACACGGACATTAGAAATTCATCATGTGTCTCACCCTCCTCCTTGAGATGGTTGACAGCATACCCAGAAATGCCGCGACTCCTTCTCCATAGCGTTTCTTCGTTCACGGTACTCATCCATGATTTATCCATTCACGAAACGCAAAGAGAACCAGGTAGATCAATTACATCGGTTGCACTCCAATGAAAGCAAAAGCGATAAATAAATTGAAAATACAAGATTAGCAATAACTAATAAATATGTTTCATTTCAAATCGGTAATTATCCCCTCATGACAATTTAGACATACAAGTCTTGAAATTACTAATAAATTCAACACCATTTGAAACATAAAAAATCTACATAGACAAACATGGCAATAACGGATGAAACATGCCATATGCAATTTCCCTCATAGAAACCCATAATCATTCCACACATCCATTATTAACTCGGAAAATTGGTCTAGTACTTTCGGTATATTGTGTCATTTCAAGATTTGGAAAACTCAATCCTGAGAAGATGGGGAGCAAAGAATCGGATGATAATAAGACAATTCTAAGTGTTACTATTTATAATGTAAAGAGTTTGAACGTTGGCCAATTCATAGTGCAGCGGCGAATATGAAAAATGAGCAACTAAAGAGTCGCCTAAAGCAAAAGGCCAAATCTTGATATCTAAGTAAAGCAAGGCTTGATAACATACCTATAAGTAAATTTGAATCAGTTTTAGTGATTCTTTAAAAAACTGCCTTCCTTTTGTGGCTTTTCTCTCCTCGTCTCAACGTGCTGATTTAGTAGAAATTAGATCCGAAAACAACAATCTGTTGCAAAAAGTTAAGAATTTTATCATTGCAAATTTTCAAATTCTTCATGAGGTCTTAAATCGAAAATGCTCGAAATCGCACGATGGTATTATATATAAAGCAAATCACTAAATCAGCTCTCTAAGTACAGTCACACTATTGTCTAAAGTTCATAATCCACAGGCTGGAAACTCAATGCTTTCACGACGAATAATGACACCCATGAAACGAAATAGAAGGATTCCAAAAACACATGAATGTAGCCAAAGATTGTAACAACAAAAACGTGTTTCCAAGAAGAGTTGTATCAACATCGTTGAAGCATATAATATCTAGTCGTTAAGCTCTCTCAATCAGCAAATACACATAACATTGACACATGTAATTGCCAAATTCTCCTGAAATGAGAAGATAACAAGTCGATTTGAAGAAAAGAAGGTAGGCTGCTATGAGCATACAAATCGCATTAGCATCGCAAACTTACGGACATGCAAACTCCAAATAACAAACATAATTAACATAAAAATACGAATGCATTATACCATGCTAGAATGCAACACAAGCATTCCCAAGTAGAAACCTAAATCTATGGGATTCCGGACATTTCAAAGCATCAATTCCAAGTGGCATTCTAACTGAAACACAATGCTTAGCTAAAAACAAAATTTGATTCCACCCTACAAAATTTGATTAACACAGTGGCTCTGCAGCACTGTGTTCCCTCCATGCTTCTGGATAAGTTGATTCCACCCTACACCGGCCAGCGGACGGCCACCATAGTGTCAATCAATTTGAAAGCAAACCCCATTTAAAAGAAGAAAAAAAAAATGGCATATTGGCATACAATAAAAAACAAATACCACAAATTTGATTTCAAAGCTTTGGAAATTGAATCAAGAATCAGGCTTGTTTTTAACTAAGTCAAGTCGATGATCAACCATTTCTAAGGGTTCAGGAGTTGAGTGTATTATTACCGCTGACTTAAACTTAATGGGGTTGACTGTTTTGATTTATAAAAGCAAAATTTGAAACAATTTGGCTCTGCAATTGTAGTATCAAACAACAACAAAAACGACAACAATTGAAAGGATTAAAATAAGGCAATTGAATATGGACAACTTAGTAATTGTTTACACGATCTGCCAGTAGCTAACTTGTTTCCATAAGAACCCTATTGATAAGAATAAAAATTAGCTAAATACTTTGATAAGAAGAGCTTAGACAGTCTGTAAGTACAACTTAGTAATACACAATTAGGATAAACTAAAGGGCTATCATTGTTATCCTGCAAGAATATACCCATTTCATGAAATCAGAGAAAAATGGAACCTCTTCCTCAAATATCGATTCACATAAGCGAGTGTAAGACATCTAATCAAGACCTTACACAAATTTAGTTAAATCTCATAAGCATGTGATTATCCTGCAAGAATATACCCAATAAGTTAGTTAAATCTCCATGCTCTGGAACTAACTTTTCATAGAGTTTCAACAAACACCATAGAAGAACACAATAGATGCTCCAGTTAAAATTTAACCTTCCAAAGATTTGCCTCGATTCAATAATCTAATGCATTCAGTCAACATGATTCATATCACATGTAAACTCAGATTACAACTAAACTATCTAGCTAATGCAATTGTGCATTTGGTCTGCAGACTCAAAGAATATGGGTTCTAATGCTGTTGAGCTTAGCTGAGTATGTCAGTATTACTGGTTGTTCCAAGATGAATAGTTTATGAGCTTCTAATCTGACACTACAAAATAATCAACTTATTAACGAGTTTTGCGAGAGAAATTGATTGAAATCAAAGTTGTAAATAAAAAATAAGCAGAAATTTACCTTTCTTCCCAAATTTCTTCAACTTTTCTTCCAATTTCTTCAACTTTTCTTTCTTCCCCAATTTCTTCAACTTTTCGTTCTTCGATTTTAGTCCCTGCAGATAAAATACACTAATCAACAAATATTGAAGATTTAATAAATCGGAAAAGGGCAATGTTTATAAATCGAAGTATAACCTTAATAGAACTTGATTGAAATCGAAAACAATAACAAAATAATCTCAAGATGCACCATCTGTCACTCTAAATAAGAACCCAATTTCAAATCAAAAATCATATGTTATTTAGCTATAGATAAGCATAAAAAGGATATACCTTGCTGTATTTGACCTCTGATAATTCCCCAAATAAGTTTTATCTCTTAACATCTCTTAGTTGATTTTAGGGTTGAGATTTATAGCTATTCCAAAACACCAAGAGGGAATAATCCCCGCCCAAAAGGATTTTCTTTTGATTTTCATCCCGCCCAAAAATTGTGAGGGTTCAAATCGAAAGCTTTTTGACTGAGATTATTACCGCTTGATATTCTTCTTCCGTTCAACACCATCATCCTACGGCGATGAAGATATATTTCCAAAATTGTAGATCAAAATTTCAATGAATAACCCCTAATTTTCTGGCAAAATATCAGATGGAGGAGAAATCTGCTACCTAAGATAGAGATGAGGATGAATACGCTAGATCTAGACTGTCCTGTGGAGGAGAAAACTATTTTCACATCGTTTCCATCAAAGACACGCGTCAGTTTTTTTGGTTTTTTTATCTTTTTTTTTTCCTTCTTTATTTCTTTTAGTTGGGCGTACAATTTTTTGTTTTTTTTTATATCTTTCTTTTAGTTGGGGGCGTACAAGGCAGAAGTATTGGCTTTGGCTTTTATTTTCAATGATCCTTGACTAGGATTGACTGACACCAATAAAAAAGTAAAGGCTTTGGTCTTTTATTTTCAATGATCCTTGACTAGGATTGACTGACACCAATAAAAAAAATGCAGAGGTTTTTTTTGTTAAATATTGGGTTACATGGCATATGGCAGCCAATATTGGGGTAATTGTCGAGTTTCGTTCATAAACATGAGGAAATTGGAACTTCAACTTTTCGAATTTAGAAGTTTTTCGTCAAAATTTAGTTACATGATCAAGGCTAGACATTTTATTTCAAAATTTGACCGAGTCGGAACGGGTTCGGGAAAAACTGAAGAAACAATAATTTTATCGTTTAGAATTGCGGCGATTTGGGTCAAAATTTAGTTACATAATCAAGACTCGACACTTCAAACGAAAAATTGATCGAGTTCGAATGAGTTCGAGAAAAACTGAAGAAATTGTAACTTCAACTTTTCGAATTTAGAAGTTTTTCGTCAAAATTTAGTAACATGATCAAGGCTAGACATTTTATTTCAAAATTTGACCGAGTCGGAACGGGTTCGGGAAAAACTGAAGAAACAATAATTTTATCGTTTAGAATTGAGGCGATTTGGGTCAAATTTAGTTACATAATCAAGACTCGACACTTCAAACGAAAAATTGACCGAGTTCGAATGAGTTCGAGAAAAGCCCCCAAGAAATTGTAACTTCAACTTTTCGAATTTAGAAGTTTTTCGTCAAAATTTAGTAACATGATCAAGGCTAGACATTTTATTTCAAAATTTGACCGAGCCGGAACTAAGTTCGGGAAAAACTGAAGAAACAATAATTTTATCGTTTAGAATTGCGGCGATTTGGGTCAAAATTTAGTTACATAATCAAGACTCGACACTTCAAACGAAAAATTGATCGAGTTCGAATGAGTTCGAGAAAAACGAAGAAATTGTAACTTCAACTTTTCGAATTTAGAAGTTTTCGTCAAAATTTAGTAACATGATCAAGGCTAGACATTTTATTTCAAAATTTGACCGAGTCGAGCAGGTTCGAAAAAGTTACATAATCAAGAAGAAACAATAATTTTATCGTTTAGAATTGAGGCGATTTGGGTCAAAATTTAGTTACATAATCAAGACTCGACACTTCAAACGAAAAATTGACCGAGTTCGAATGAGTTCGAGAAAAACTGAAGAAATTGTAACTTCAACTTTTCGAATTTAGAAGTTTTTCGTCAAAATTTAGTAACATGATCAAGGCTAGACATTTTATTTCAAAATTTGACCGAGTCGGAACGGGTTCGGGAAAAACTGAAGAAACAATAATTTTATCGTTTAGAATTGCGGCGATTTGGGTCAAAATTTAGTTACATAATCAAGACTCGACACTTCAAACGAAAAATTGATCGAGTTCGAATGAGTTCGAGGAAAACTGAAGAAATTGTAACTTCAACTTTTCGAAGTTAGAAGATTTCCGTAAAATTTAGTAACATGATCAAGGCTAGACATTTTATTTCAAAATTTGACCAAGCTTAACGGGTTTAGACATTTTATTTCAAAATTTGTTACATAATCAAGACTGTTCAAGTGAAAAATTGATCGAGTTGGAAAGTGGAGGAAAACTAAAAGAAATTGTAAAACTTTTCGAATTTAGAAGATTTGCGTAACATTTAGTAACATGATTTTTATTTCAAAATTTGACCGAGTCGGAATGAGGAAAAAATTGAAGAAACAATAATTTTATCGATTTGGGTCAAAATTTAGTTACATAATCAAGACTTCGACACTTCAAAGCGAAAAATTGATCGAGTTGAATGAGTTCGAGGAAAATTTAGAAGAAATTGTAACTTCAACTTTTCGAAGTTAGAAGATTTCCGTAAAATTTAGTAACATGATCAAGGCTAGACATTTTATTTCAAAATTTGACCGAGTCGGAACGGGTTCGATCCAACTATTCACAATAATTTAAGAAACAATAATTTTATATCAAAATTTAGTAACATGATCAAGGCTATGACCAATTATCAAAAATTTGATCGATCCAACTATTCACAATTTTGCATAAATCGAAAATCACTAGATCATAGTCGCTATGACCGAATGTACTCGTTATGGCGGTTTATCCTCGTATTTCCATCTACTTTAATCAAATTTCCCGCAATCTTCCAAGAAGATTACTCGACCATACTTGCTATGACCAATTCTCAACAAATTTGATCAAACTATTCACAAATTTGCATAAATCGAAAATCACTATATCATAGTCATTATGACTCAATATAGTCGTTATGGATGGTTTATCCATATGTATTTCCATAATACTTCAATCAAATTGTCCCCAATATGCCCATAAGACTACATGAATGTACTTGCTATGACCAATTCTTAACAAATTTGATCCAACTATTCACAATTTTACATAAATCGAACATCACTAGATCATAGTCATTATGACTGAATATACTCACTATGTTTGGTCTATCCATTTATTTTCATTCAATTCAATCAAACTATCCACAATTCTCGTCAAGATTACGGATGATACTCAATCGAGAATGATTATCAGCAAATTCATTCCAACCGTACACAATCTTTGGTTATTCCATGGAACCTTTAGATCATTGTCGAAATTATCAAATAGGGCTCGATATAACTGATTACACGCCTGATTATATGTATTCCAATTTTCCTCAATTTTCCCCTAACATTCTTTGGATCCACACTTATTTTCCTAATTATCCATAAAATCCAATGCAATTTAAATTTACTTTGTTCCAAATAAAGAAAACAAAATGTCTTGATTAATATTTTTAGATCTCATGGTTTAACCCACCAAGTCCGTTGATCCATTATGGTTTTAAGGTTTTAATTATGTAATTTCCACATACATCGAATAGGATGTCCTTAGTAAATCTAATGGTGCAAGATAGTTATCATCAGCCCAACCATTAGTTAGATCAATAGACAAGCACCTCTTATCTTACGCCCCGCAACACAAAGAAATTTCTTTTTCTTTTTATCTTTCCTCCTCAACCAAAGTTACAGAGCGGAGAGACCTAGAGATAACTAAGTCGAAGGAGATAAAGTTTTTGTTCATCAAATCAGGGAAAGTTTGAGATTTGTTAGAGAAAAAAGGGAAATAAGGTTTCTAAATTTTGGAAATATTTTTAGCTCTACCGTAGGATCAAAATCAAATGGTGTTTTCTTAGGAGATTTTTTCCGAAAGAAGAAATCGTAGATGAAACTCAATCTTTTTTTTCAGTTCACCCTAAATAATTTTGAGCGGGATGAAAATCAAATGCAAAATCTTTTCGGCGGGATTATTCAATCTGTTCGACTATATAAAGAGCCCTAAGATGATGAAGAATTGCATCCGATTTCAGCTAAAGCTTACAAAGGTAGATCTTGTTCTCAATTTTCCTTCGTCTAGAAAGCTTAGTTATTCAAATCTTAATTTTTGATTCAGACCCAATTGATTCAAAGGTTAAGATTTGACTCAAACCCTAATTCTTAATTTTTGATTCAAAGGTTAATTTTTGACTCAAACAAAACCCTAATTGATTTTAGTTTCCGTGTTTTAGTTTTTTTTTTTTTTTTTTTTTTTTTTTATTAGTATGAGAAATTGGTACTTCAGATGTTGCTCTACATTCTTATTTTAATTATTGGTTTCTGACAGAAGGGAATATATGTGGATACTGAGATTTTATAAAAGTCAGTCAATTTTTAGTGTTTAGTTATGCATCTAATTTCTGAACATAAATCAAGGTGTGTAAGAAAAGCAATAAAATTGATAGATTATTTTCATATTTGATTCATTGGCAGCAGGGTTTATGCACCTATTTATGTCTTATTAAGAAGAAAACTGGTGTTCTCTTGGGAACTTCTGGATGAATCTATTACCCATTGTTCTAGTGTTTAGTCTAGATACATATATGCATGTTTAAGCTTTTCCTCTGTTATGCTTGGGATCTTTATGCATAATTTATTTATTAGAATGAGTATCTAAATACATGAATTTCCAGAGTATATATGTATATTTCATGACTGTGCATACAGAGTGTTCTACACATAGGTTGCTCTTTGATTTTTAAGGTGTTGTGCATGTTTGAACTGGAATCTTGCTTAAGTGCTTTCAATGCTCTAGTAAAAACCTCAATGAGTGATCATTTTTCGACTCGAGGTTGTTAGAAAAACCCTCATGGACATAAGTCACCTTACAATTGGTTCGATACAATAGTTTTATATTTTTGGATAGGTTTGGTTAGGACTTGTTAATCGTTATAAAGACATCAAATAGAAGTTTGAGGTTTCAGAATACCTATGTGATCACTTTTAGACTACCTTCGATCAGATTTTCAGAGTGTGGATGTACATTTTCATTAAGTATGGTAATATCAAAGTGCACCTTATGAGTATCTACAGAGTTTCAATCTATCTTGAGATTATTTTTTGGAATTTGTCCACTTAATTTTTTCGAACTTAGAAGTAAATGAACTGAGGAGTTACTTGATTGTTTGCAGGTTGGGGTTGAGCATTCTTGTTATCTTAAGGTGATTTTTCTCTTGCTAAGTCTTAATCTTAGGTGGGTAATAACTATCATTTTTGAATTGGGAAAAATGATGTGTCAATTTTGTGCCTTAGCGTATTAGGTACAAAAATTTTAACTGGCCATTCTTGCTATTTGTTTGGATCTGGTGTCATTACTAGTTTTATTAAACCTTTCTTACTTTGTTGTATTTATGAACGTTAATTTTCTATTTCTGTAACACTTGTTTGAATCATATATATGTATATATGTATATGCAGTTTCTGATATGCCTACGCACGAGAATTCCAGTTGGGAGACAGAGTATGATGATGATGAGTATGCTGACAATGAGACTGCAGCCTTGGAGGTTCAAGCCTTGCAGAATGTAGGACAGTCGAGAGGATGAAGGCGAAGATAGAGATGGTAGTGGCACCGGTTCCGATGTTGATAGCTCCGGCCCGATGGTGATAGCTCCAGATTCGATGATGAATCTACGAAAGTCCCGAACATCCCGGTAATGTCCGATCTGTTATACTATCTTGTTTGTTTTGGACTTAAGTAGAATGAGTATACTCTTACACCATGTTTACTCTTATTTTGGGTTTTTAAACTATAAAAGACACAGGGGCTCCAAACAATACAATAGAGTCTGAGGAGAATACTGTTCGAGGTTTAACAAGACTTAAGAAGCTGAAGAAAAAATATAACGGCAAGAAACACGTGATAGAATTTGATAAACTTGGTCGATTTAAGGGGGAGTATAAATCTGAAATTGCTAGTTACATGGGTGTATTGGTACGTCGAGACGTTGGTCTCAGGCACTTGAAGTGGAAGGAAGTGAAGTCAGTGTTGAGGGATAAGTTATGGCACGAACTATTGGTATGTATATGCTGATTTATATTCAATTTTAATATTATATTTGTTATTAATTTTTTGTTGGGTTACCCTAAGCATTAACATCCGACTCATATTTTGGCGGCGGTTTTATGAAATTGAGGAGACTATGAGAGGAAAAATTATGAAATATTTTGGTGAACATTTGCGCAACTTCAGAAGAAAGTTGTATGTAAAGTTTATAGTGCCCAATTTGGGTAAACCTGCTAAACTTAATAGGGTTCCTAAACAATATCGTGTTATTGTTAACCAAGAACACTGGGACAAGTTCGTAAAGTGGAGGCTGTCTGATGAATGCAAGGTTGTATATTACACTTTTTAGTGTTATTATTGATATTAATTCCATATATTAGTATAATTTTCTTATGAATGAAATTCTTTGAATCTGTATGCTCAGGAATTGTCCAGTAAGGGAGTTAAGGCGCGTGAAAACCACAAATATAACCATAGGACGGAAGAGCGGGGTATTCCAGGGTTTGTTGGAAAATTAGTAAGTCCAGTTTCTTATAAAAAATTAGTATTACTTCCATACACCAATGTCCCGTTAGCTTGTATGCTTAATTAAAGAGTACATCTAATGATATGAAGAGTATGTATCTAATATTAGGCTTGTTTATTTGATGATTGCTATATTAAAAAAAAAGAGATTCGTGAAGATGAAAATCCTTCACGGTCTTTACTGTGGAGGAAGGCACATCAAAACAAAAATGGAGAATACGATGACGATGATGTTAGGGAAAAGGCAGCATGAACTTGTAATACGATCAAACTACCTAGCTATTTGTTCTGTGCTTGAGTAAATGTGCAAATAAGTTGGTTTTAATTGATTAACACTTTTAATCCCCTAAATTTTTTGTGCAGGAGGAGTTTGATAAGCAGCTGGAAGATGGAACTTTGACGAAAAAACCAGGCACTGATTCTATCACACTTGTGTTTGGGGAAGAACATGGTGGGCGTGTAAGATGTGCAGGCAAGGGAGTGACTCCAACAACATATTGGCACCTGCCACGGAAAGGAGCGTCCAAGGAGCACATTGAACTGAAGAAACAACTGGATGATGAAAGACGCGTGAACCAAATGGAGAGAGAGAGGAAGGATGAAGAAATAAAGGAAATGAAGGAAGCAATGAATGCGCAGGCAAAAATGATGAGTAGCTTAGTGTCTCAGCTAAAATCTCAAGGAGTATTGAAAAAGAAAAAAACCAAGAGCAAAAAGGAACGGGTATGTTTAACATCATCTAAGTAATTTTGATCAAGTATATATATCCTAATAAAAATGAAGTATCTAATATGTCAACTGCACTCTATAGAAGTCTCCTATTAGAGAGAACTCAGAGAAGTCACTTATGCCTGAGGCCCCTGTTAGAAACAATTCTTCGACTGAAAGGCGGGAATCTAATACAAATAGAAAGTACTCTGAATCTCAACACATATCTCGCCTACCGCATTGAAAGACAAATTCAACTCCAAATGGTATGTTCTTTTTCCAAGTATTTAAATATATATTGTTTTGAGAGTTCCATTTGTCAATGTTAATGTAACATCCTGTTTGCGATCTGGAAAACACAAACAAAAGTCTCTTGCATCTGAGCATCTGCCCCTTAATTCTCCGAAAGAGCCTCAATCGAAAGACAAAACTGAACTTTCAACGGTATGTCCGTTTCACAGGTATTTAAGTATATATTGTTTTGAGAGTTGAATCTGTTGATGTCAATATAGCATATATGTTTTGCAGATTGGTGGTAAATGTAAACTAGCTCATGCTTCACTAAGAAATATCATTGCATTGGGTAGCATTCTTCCATCAGTGCCAGGTCAGTTAGTACATGGAGATGAGCTCAAGGATGATTGTGTCAGAGTGACGGTTGAAAAATCGATATTCAAGAATCATTGTTTGCCAATCCCATCTACTCATCTCAAAACAGTAGAGGATGCTGAAAAATCTGTAGTAGCTTGGCCTAAAGAGTTTGTGATATGTTGCTCTACTGTAAGTTGCTTTATTATACATGGTTTATTACCTTGTTGATCCTGAGCATATAACTGTTAACATGGTTTGTTTCCATAATTATACATCCACTTGCTTGCTGCATAGGCCACCACTTCGGACTCGATGAACATGATGCCGACCCTGATGCCGACCCAAACACTAAGAAGAGAAAGAAGAAGAAACCTTCAAATACAAAGAGTGGGGAACTGAAGTCTCGGAGATCCAACAAGAGACTCAAGATAGCAGCCTAATTATTAAGAGAAATAGTCGAGGACCGTAGAATTTGGATGTTTAAACTTGTAGATCTCACATTGAAATTTTGTTATCTCTTAAGGTTATTGCAGAGTTGATCAGATATTAAGACGTTTGATCATATGATTAATAAAATTATTTTGGTTCAATTCTAATTGTAGTGTGATTAATTTTTGTGGATGGTTATTAAGGTGAGGTTTGATACACATGATCGAAAGAAGTGGCCACTATTGGCCAATACTGTGGTTGAATGTAAAACACGCCACCATTTAGATTTTAAACAATGGCCATTCAATAAATTGAGCTATGAAAATTGCAATATTTGAGTGGCTAAGAGCTAATATTTGCCACATTTTTGTGTCATTTTATAAAGTTTATTGCCATGGTTTGTTGTATCCTCTGTGTCCAAAAAATGAACAACAGCCACGTTGATAACATTTGATGTGTCTTTGGCAAGTTTTTAGCCACGGTGATACAAATTCTTAGTAGCCATAACTTATTAATTGGCCATGTAAAATGTTTACCACGTGTCCGAAAATATCGATGGCCATGGTACTATAGATTAAACGTGACTACAAGTCATGTATTAGCCATGTTAAATTATTTTTCATGTGTCCAAATGATAGAGATAGCCATGGTTAAGAAAAATTAGTGTAGCTGCAACTCATGAATTGGCCATGATAAAATTAATTTCGTGTCCAGTTGATGACAAAGGCCACGGCTATAATAAAATTCACGTGACTTTAAGGTAAACTTTAGTCACGTATAATCAAATTGTGTGTCTATAAGGATCCTATGGCCATGGTGATAGTGAAAATGCTTAGCTACAAAAAAAAATGAGTACCATATAGACACGGTTTTAGAGTTATGGCCATGGTAAATCATATTTTATAGCCACTCAAAATTTATGTAGCCATAAAGGTACCTCTTTGTCACGGCACCTGATGCCACATTTTTGGAGTGAAAAAAATCCGTGACCAAAAGCCTATGGACACAGTGATTAAGTGTGGCCAATGCGAAGATTTGTACCAGTGACAGTGGCGCCTTGTGTAGCCATGGCAGCTATTTTGGCATATTGATGTTAGACCCAAATATGGCACCGACAACATTGGCCCTGTTGTTACATCAAACTTTAAGGCCTTAGGAGAATTACTTGACTTAGTTGGCGTGAAAACTTTAGCTAAATTAGGGTTTGGCATATCGAAACCCTAATTAGCGCGTGTGGCATGGCCGCGGCACGGTAGCGCTTTATGCAATCGGTGCCATGGCCACATTAAAGGAATTAAGGCAAGCCATAACATGGGAATAACCACAAGCGCAAGGATGGCCACGTGTGGTTATAGAATGGCGCCGTTTTTTGGGTTTGGCGGGTCCCACATGGCTTGTGGCATGTTATAGGGCCAAAGTAGCGTAATTAGGCCACGACTGGGAATTAGGATTCCGACTAATGCCACTAAGGAAAACACTTAAAAATATATGTTCTTAAGAAAATGGACTAGATTAAAAAATAGATTTTGATGGTGAAAACACTTGGGGTACCAAAATACACCATTAACTTTTTCGTAGGCAATCTGTATGGACAAATTCAACACAATTCCGAGAGCTAAACTTAGTCAAGGAAAAATGTCTAAAGTTATATCCCTCTCTCTTGTTATTAGAACGTTTAAAGAATTGAATTTGTGAACCTAATTACAAAGAGAGTTATTGGACGGTATCAAAGACCAATGTCCAAGGATCAATCAAGTCGTATCCAACAAACTAGGTCGGACGTATTTATTATGATTGACCAACGCACAACCTGTGATATTTCAATTATACAGATAAATAATATAATGCGGAAAAAGAAATAACACGGACACCAGAAGTTTTGTTGACGAGGAAACCGCAAATGCAGAATAACCCCGGGATCTAGCTAGTCCAGATTAAATACCAAACTGTATTAAGGCGCTACAGACACTATCCTACTACCAATGAACTTCGGTCTATAATATAGTTGAGCCCGAACTCAGTCTCCCACTGATTCGGGTACAGTCGCGCTCCTTACGCCTTTTAAATCCCAACAGGACTCTACGCAATTTATTCCCTTAGATGACGTCACACCAACTAAGAGTTGCTTCAACTTAGTTGAAGACTTTTAACCAAATCTGCCTCCCACATATTAAGCTTATCTAATTGATTTTCTGATTACGGTAGAAATGTAGGATCAAGGTGATGTAAATCGATAGCAATTTGACAAATGTCTAGCTATCCTCAAAATCCGGACTTATGCAACCCGAAGTGCAACCTAGATTATTATTCACCTCACAAGTATAAAACATGTGGAATCACAAAGTTGAGACGAAGAGAACTTTGTGATTTATATCTATCTTGATCGATGGAGCAAGCTCTACAATCAATCAAGATCAGGATACAGAAGTTATTTAGATAGAAGATAATTGGACCTGGCTTCACGAATCCTAATGAAATCCTTGTAGTCGCTAAACCCTAAAAGGGTTTCTGGAGAGGAAGACTCTAGATACAACTAGGACACGCCAAAAAAGTAGTGTCAGGATTTAAAGATCCCAGTTATTAAGAGTTCCCTTTCTATAGACATTCAAAGCCTCAGTTGTTTTAGGTTTAAGCTAATATAGCTTTGAAATCAAGCAACCAATATTCACCATTAGATGAAACTTTGAATCTGATTTACATAAACAAGATATATAATATGGTGAGGTGAAACCGTTACCGAACCATGTATAAAGACTATCTTGAGTCGCAATCATATGATCAAATAAGTCTAGTGTTTTAGAGAATTGATCAAATGCAAATTATCTTGTAGAAATAATTTAATCGCACTTGAACATAATCGACATAGTTGGTAAATGCACAAATTAAAAATACATAAGCCATTCGTGAGTCGGTTGAGTCATGGTAAGCGTACTGGTTTGCAAACTCTGAGTTCCGATGTTGATATAACTTTTTCAGTTAGCGTACCAGTTTGGAAACCTTAAGACTTTCCCAGTTCCGGAGTCCACTGAACTTTTCAAGTTTGTGTACCGATTTGGGTACTAAACGAGTTCAGGAACACATAACTGTATTTGTTCGCATACTAGTTTGGATACTTTAACCCGGTTCCATCACCACAATTCCAAAATGGTTTGTATACGAATATGCATACCGATCTGGATCACGAATAAACCAGATTTTCCATGATGTGCGTACAAATATGCGATTCACTCAAATTTGTAAGTCGATATATAGCTACACCACTACGTGTATGAATACATGTAATACAACTTCAGACATATAACAATTATCTCAGTTTGTAAGACTGATAACACTGTCTTGTAATCCGAATATAGTAATTCTATATTTTTCTCTAAATCAATTCGAAACATTCCCGAATCACATCAATGGCACATATTATTGTTCCAGGCTATTTCCGAATGATAAAACTTGAATCATGATTTTAGTTCCGAAAAATCTTAGCCTAAATTCATCAAGTATGAACAAATGGTCATTAAGCTTAGTCATTATATTTCGAGAACTAATTATCAAGATTAACTTGACTCGAAATTCTTGTCTATGCATGCTAGACTATTTAGTTATGCGACAAACGTATCAAGGATAGAAAAGTGAATATAACTTGAGAAATAGGTGGTTCGGGCTTCACTTACCTTTTTTTGATGAACTTCTCCAAAATGTTCGGTTGATCTTCGCCTTCAAACGGTAGAACGCAAATGATGACTAGTTTGTTTCTCAACTACCTCTATCCTAGACCGAGACTTAACTAATTGTGGACTAGAAATCAAGATATAGTTTTGACAACAAGCTTGAGATAGTAACTGTTAGAGCACTGCTCGGTTGAACTCACAACCGTTGCTATCTCAAGCTTGTTTGTCAAGTTTAGTTGATCAAAACTATAAGTCTTGATTTCTAGTCTACTTATAGTTATGTCTCCGATTAGGATAGAATGTGTAGTTGAGCTTTAGACTTCAAGACGTTCATCGATTGAAGACGAAGATCTACCGAGGAAAGCTTGGAGGAACTTCATCAACAAAAGGTATGTGGAGACTAAAACTTATCTATCACTCAGAAGTCTATTCTATTTTTATCTCCTAATAAGACTAATTCGTATAGCTATATAGACTTTTATATTATACACATTTGATATTTGTTTAACTCGCTTATATATTTCTCGAAATATGTGTTGGAAGCTTTTTGCTTTAGCTACGTTCATTATTATTCTTGACGAGTGGAAGCAATTTATTTGTTGGAAACTAAAAAATAAGTCAAAAGATGATCATATGGAAATTACCTTGAAACATCTTACATGATTTGTGTGAGACAATCATTTGATGTCGACCTGGAAAGTTTAGTATTGATCATTTGATCACTTGAAAATTACTTATAAGCTAATAGTTTGTGTGAGACGGCTATTGTCGTCTTCTAAGGATGTTTCAATGATTGAATAAGAGTTGAGAACAATTACCTTTGTCTGGATACTGCACAGTATGTCCTAGTATGCAAACTGTTTTGGTATGATTCAGGTATGGGAACCTAGTATGCAAACAGTTTTAACTGTAAAGTCTGGGAACCTTGTTTGCATACCAGTATGTGAACGGTTCTACCTGAGTTAGGCCCGGGACGGCTGTTTGCGTACCCGTTTGCAAACAGCCGGACAAGACCAAAGTCCGGATACTATAGTTTGCGTACCCGTTTGAAAACTTAGTGGTAAAGTTCTAAAATAGGTTAAGTATGATTCTCATACTCATGAACAAATACATTTATGAATTAAGGAAGGCAATCTTTGCAAACCATGGCTTGATGTTCATGAATTGATTCTTTATAAGTACTTTGTACGATAATCCGATTTTGTTTCAATTGGCTCATATATATTTTTATGAGATAGTGAACAATTGAACAACTATATTTGAAACACAATTAGATTCATTTGACTATCTTTCATGTTTGATTGATCATCATATTTGATCTAGTAGTGTTAGATGAATATGGCTAAGACTAAAGTGTTCATATGGCTAACTTCGGTTAACTATTATTAAGCCAAATCAATATACACGTTTAGGTACGGTTACCCATATCTAAATAAAAGTATATTTTAATTATGTGTAACAAGCTAAGACCATCTAACGGTGGAGAGATCGATATTGCTTTGGTTTTAAGCAAACTTAGCTTGAATCTTCAATCGGGTTTTCATCTAACGATGAGTATTGAAGGTTTTGTTACTAATGTCTTAAGTGTTTAAGAAAATGAATGTTAAGCTTATAAGTTCATATGGGATAGTTTCGGCTAACCACCTTGAACATAGTTTTATACACGGTTCGGTTATGGTTTCACCTAACCAGAGTGTATATCTTGTTTATGTAAATCAGATTCAAAGATTCATCTAAAGGCGGATATTGTTTGCTTGGTTCCAAAGCTATCTCAGCGTAAATCTAAAACAACCTATGCTTTGAATGTCTGTAAAAGGGGAACTCCAAAAAAATGGGATCTTTGAATCCCGACACCACTTTTTGGTGTGTCCTAGTTGTATCTAGGGTCGTCCTCTTCAGAAACCCTTTTAGGGTTTAGCGACTACAAAAACTTCATAGGGATTCGTGAACCAAGGTCTAGTTATCTTTTATCTTGATCACTCGAGTATCCTGATCTTGTTCAATTGTTGATTTATCACTTGAACACGATATATAGAAATCAAAAAGTTCTCTTCATCTCAATTTTGTGATTCCACGGGTTTTATACTTGTGAGGTGAATATTAAACTAGTATGCACTTCGGGTTGTATAAGTCCAGATTTTGAGGTTAGCTAGACGTTATCTATTGCTATTGATTTTCATCACCTTGATCATACTTTTTGATCATAATTAGGAAATCACTTATATAGGCTTAATCTGTGGGAGGCAGATTGGTTTAAAGTCTTTAATTGAGTTGAAGCAAATCTTAGTTGGTGTGACGTCATCTAAGGGAATCAATTGCGCGGAGTCATGCTGGGATTCAAGAGGCGTAAGGAGCGCGACTGTACCTGAATCGGTGTGAGACCGAGTTTGGACTCAACTACATTCCAGACCGAAGTTAATTGGTAGTAGGCTAGTGTCTGTTGCATCTTAATACAACTTGGTGTTCAATCTGGACTAGGTCCCGGGGTTTTTCTGCATTTGTGGTTTCCTCGTTAACAAAACTTCTAGTGTCTGTGTTATTTCTTTTTCCGCATTATATTGTTTAGCTTTATAACTGAAATATCAAAGATTGTGCGTTAATCAATCATAGTAGATACATCCTACCTTGTTTGTTGGATACGACTTGAGATATTCTTGGACATTGGTCTTTGGTACTGTCCAAGTTACCTCTTTGTAATTAGGTTCACGGATTTGGTTCCTTAAACGTTCTATTTGCAAGAGAGAGAGAGAGAGATAACTCTAGACACTATTCCTTGATTGAGTTTAGCTCTTGGAGTTGTATTGTGTTTTTCCATACAGATTTCCTACCAAAAAGTTGGAGGTGTATTTTGGTACCCCCAGTATTTTCAGTCACATTCACATTTCACATATCTTTCTTTTAAGTTAGATAGTTGTTTATGGGTAAAAACAGTTTCTGCTGGTTTTGGTAAATTTGGGTGTGTGGATGAGAAACAAATCTAAACCTAAAACAAATGCACTGCACATGAGTACTTTAGATTTGAGAGATCAATCTATACAATCCTGGCCTAAACCAAGAAATGGTCGTTCCAGTCTTGCTTCGGTCACAAAGTGAAGGAGAAGGGTTGATCTTAGAGAGGGAAGCGAAGAAGGTGTTGAGATCAAAATGGTTAATTCTGAAGGTGTGCCTATTTTATAACTTGTATCAGAATTTGGGAATTGTCTTGCGGAATACAAGCTATCAGTTCTTTGGTGTTTTCTGGATACTATGTTGTTGTTAACCAAAAACTGTTGTTTTGTGGAAATAGGTAAAACCTATTTATACAAGTAATATTGAACGCACCCTGATCTCATAGAAAGTGAGAGTGATTGAATAATGGAGAAGTGGGATTATGTGTAAATGCCAGAGACCACCTTCCCACCGTGTAGGAAACTGGTTAGTTTACACCCACTACTTCTTACCGCTACTAACTACCCTGCTTTTTGATACTTTCTTATAATGGGCGTGTTGCACACGGCACGCTGTAAACCGCCAGACCAATACCCTAATGAGCATCCCCCAGTTTGTGACATGTTTTATGTCTCGAGTATTTTCGTGGAAAATGTGTAGCAGATTGCTATGTGTGGAAAGTCAAAGTCAGTAGACTTGCCATAGGAGAATAACACGTGATGCTATTTGGCTTGTCTTGGTTGGTTGCCCAAAACTTGCCACAGGCCTGTCAGTTCTGTGGCGAATTTGGACGATTGAGATCGTAACTCATGAGAAAGGGTGGCCATTGATTATGGCCACATTTTATTGGCTCCTGATGGTGGCATAGTGGCATCATTGGCACATGCCAATGACGTAGTGGCATATAGCGGCATGCCAGTGGCATAGTGGCGCCTGGCGTAGCCATGGCACAGTGGCGCCTTGTGTAGCCATGGCAGCTATTTTGGCATATTGATGTTAGACCCAAATATGGCTCCGGAAACATTGGCCATGTTGTTACATCAAACTTTAAGGCCTTAGGAGAATTACTTGACTTAGTTGGCATGACAACTTTAGCTAAATTAGGGTTTGGCATATCGAAACCCTAATTAGCGCGTGTGGCATGGCCGCGGCACGGTGGCGCTTTATGCAATCGGTGCCATGGCCACATTAAAGGAATTACGGCAAGCCATAACATGGGAATAACCACAAGCGCAAGGACGTGTGGTTATAGAATGGCGCCGTTTTTTGGGTTTGGCGGGTCCCATATGGCTTGTGGCATGTTGTAGGGCCAAAGTAGCGTAATTAGGCCACGACTGGGAATTAGGATTCCGACTAACGCCACTAAGGCATAGCCGTGTTTAGAATACCCTAATTGGAATAGGTTATGGCGTTTTTCCATGAACAAGAAGTAGGTTAGCACGTTGGCGCGCTATTTTTGGTTTGTTGCCACGTTTGGCATGCTTCTGTGGCAAAGTGGCATGTTTGGCATGCCAATTAGTGTTTTGGCGAGGCATGGCATGCTCGGCATGTCACTAATATGCCGGAGCGGAATGGCACGTTTGGCATGCCAATTAGCGTATTGGCGCAACTTCGGAAAGCCAATTCGGCATTGTGACCATCCGGCGCAACTTTGCCTCTTTTGATACTGTGGCAGGTTTAGAGCGACCTGATTGGTCGATAAAAGAGAGGCCGGCCAAGCATGAGTGTGGCCACACTTCTAGTGTGCATGTGGCGGATTTAAAGAAACCTGATTGGTCAATGGGAAATAGGGCCGGCAAGTATGGGACCAGCCACAAATCATGTGCGTGTGGCGGGAATAGGGGCCGGTTCGAGCAGTATGGGGTGTGGCCACTTGCAAGTGGCATCGTCTGGCATATGGCATGGCCACACCTCCCTTTGTTGCTGCTCCTATTCCGCGGCTCCTTTTATTCCTTGTTTTCTGATTGTGGGTAGGATTTTGCACCTACTAATCCATGGTGGATTAATTGCCTAGTTCGCCTAGACTTAATTTCGACAGGCAAGGTCTATTATACTGCGAAGGGCGCAAAACCCTAATTTTTGCAAATTAGTCAGGGTAATATCTGAATCTTGTGAATTATCACAAAATTGATTGAATTACATGGGCTGACACAGAGTTCTTTAAGGTTATTGCCAGAGAGCAGTATGCTTTCCGATTGAGTACTTTTATGCAAGGACCTTAACCTTGATACTTGGAAATTCGTGCTACTCTGCTGCGAGTGAACACAAATTTTCATGCCATATCAATATTAAGGGTTCAACTAGGGAACATAGCATAGGAAAAATTCTCGGCAGGCTCCGGCATTAGTGAGTAATGCATCTAAGAGCTTATATACTCATTAGGCTCTATACTAGTGAACAATTCATCTAGGAGCTTGAGTTTCAATATAATATGAAGAGAGACATAGGCACTCATCAGATTTTTATATATTCTCCAAATTCCCTGCGGAATATAGACATATCAATGTCTACTACATCTGATGCCCGATCAGGTAGATAGACTTTTACAGTTTTCGCCTATACTAAAAACCACCATCAACATTAAGTCCCCTGCTTAGCACGTAACAGTGACATTGTTGCGGGGTAAGCATTAGATGGTGACCGACGAAATTAAAATTGAAAATACGAAGCAGGTAGATATTACCAGGAAAATTCCAATCGTCCTTCAGCAATGGGACCGTGCGGCCAATGGTCTTCGTAGTAGCGTGTTGCTAGCTCGGTTATGGGTATGAGTGTTGTGGGCCCAGCCATCCGTTCCCGTCCATGGAGCAAGAAGGAATCCTTTTTCTGTTCGATCCTCTTGTGTTTTTGTTGCTCGTTTGGCTCTGTGCTTTCGTCTGCAGCATCCGGCTCCTCTTCGTCGCTGTCAGCAGCTCCATCACGAGTGTGCCAATCTTCAGCGGCAAGTTAAGTACATCATGTTCTTTATTATTCTTTTCGCAAGTATGAACTTTAGTTGTACGCATAACTTTCATGGTTTTGAAATTTCATCAAATCCTGAGTGAACTCCATCGATCCTCTCTGGAATGTGTGGTAAGGTCATGTCTCCAGAGAAATGAGTATATGGCCTCTCTAATGGATTTCAAAATTTTCCGAACTCTATTGAGCTCAATTGTAAGAGGCCTTAACTTTAAGTTGCTTGGAGTTTGGACTGCTAATCATCAGGAAGGTCCCGTAGATGACGTCGTGTTTGGTTTTGTTCAAAGGTGATACAGCCATCAGTATCTCTGGATCTTCCTTTGGTGTCTTTGATGCGTGTACGGCTTCATGTTGAGAAATTCTTGTGGCTCGAGCCTATTTCCTCTTGGAAGATGTACTTCCATTGCATTTGCTGGTAAGGTGACTGACGAATTGACTAAAGCGGCAATCTCTTGGATCCGTCATTTGTTGATCAATTTGGGAGTCGCACTTGACAGACCTGTATTGCATCTAAACATCTGGCCGTCCATGCACCCTTCCCATAGGAAATTGAAAATCTAGAAACACCCAATCTGATTTTGTCGGCCGATGTGGCAGACATGAGGCGTTGAAGCGGCTCCGACTTCTGGAGAGGACGTTGAAGCGGTTTCTAGAGAGAACGTTGAAGCGGCTTCTGGAGAGAACGTTGAAGAGACTTATAGAGAGAACTCTGGTGATGGCGCCATTTCGAAAAACGAGTTCTTCCCTTTCTTGATAATCCACGGTGCAGACTATATGCTTCTTGAATATTTGTGGCATGCCGGCTAGGTATGTAGAAGGATGGACGCATTGCCATGGAATAAGAAATCTAAAATCTATGCTTGTTAGGTGAGGAGGTTTCATCTCCAATTAGTGGCGCGTAATTCGACGCTCTGTTTCTGAAGAGGTAGTTGCAAACCAGAAGTGTCATGTGTGCTGACTTCAAATTCATTGCTTCTTTGTTCCGTGAAGAGGATTCCCAAAATCCAAAAAACTGCAGACAACAAAACTTCTTCTAGGAATCTCGTCAGGCGAAGGTTGAAGCAGGCTTCTTTTCGAATGCGAAAGATGCTTGTCCCAGAAAGAATGTGTCGCTGCTGGATGATCTTGTGTTTTGTTTTCCTTTACATACTCCCCTCTTCAGTATTTTTGAGACATCTCTTATATGGCTTGATTTTTTCTGGTTTCTAATTAATAGGTAATGATTTTTGTGAGGGTTTGGGTTTACTCGATACTGTTCCTTGAGATGATTCAAGAGTAAAGAGATTTCTAAAAGGGAAATGATACTTGATTAATTGACGAATCGAAACCCTAATTATGAATGCAAGCAGTTCAATCATTTTGGAGGAATTACAAATATTGCACGAAAAGGGAAATTGCTAAAGGAAACACTAATGAGAACGCTAAGGAAAAATAGGAGTACGGCATATTAGGTATTGAAAGGCTTGAGCCATCGTGAGTGCATTACCATGCCTTCTAGTTTTTCAGCATTGATGAGCTTGCAGTAACCTCCTAAGATAACTTCTGACACTAGGTACGGCTCATCTTTTCCTTCTGCGGATCTGGGTGGGGGTTGAGAAGCAATCCTTACAACTATATCTCCAACTTGGAATGGGTTTGGGCGTTTCTCAGTAACTTGGCTCTTAGACTCATCATCCTTGGCCGAGACAGCTTTTAAACATTTGATAAAATATTTGAGAAGGCCAGCATCCCATTCATACCTCCTAGTGACCGTTGGGTTGATAACTGGCTCGAGTCCCCAGGCTTTGACGAAGGGAGGAGTGACTGGTTGCAAAAAGGGTTGTTCAATGAAACTTACTTGTGTTCGGGATCTGCGAACATATCTCGCCGGGCTCTCTCCAGGCAATTGGGTCACATTGGAAAGTTGTTGATGCGGCAGCAAATAATCTTCAGGGTTGTATGGATTGTCGTAAAGGACATACTCCTAGTTTTGCTTTGTTGTTATGCATCCATGAGCGCCCCAGAACCATATCATAATTTGGGAATTATTTATTTGGCGTGCGTTAAAGCATTTCCCACCTTGATTTCGAGATTAATGTACCCGTAAGCATTTTTTTATTCTTCTTCTGGGTTTTTTATCACAGTTGGGCAGTGCTTAGCTTCCTGCTTTGAAATTCCTGTGACTCTCAGAGTCTTGATGGTAGCAATGTTGAATTCACAGGCCGCGTCAATCAGCGTGATGTCGAACTCGATGTTTTTACCGGAGGCACCTTCTAGAAGAGGTTGGGATTTGGGAGCGGCTTCCCCGACTGAAAATAATCGCTTGCCTGACACAACACGATTGAGGGATGCAAATATGTCTTGACGTTGCGCCTTGGAGAAATACAGAATCTCACATAAATACTTCATCATGGACTGTACGGTTGTGTGGACGGAGTCCCCATAAATCATGCAGCTTCTGATGGGAAGAGGGTCTCTGTGAACTCCTTCGGTGCCTAATTGAAGTTCTTCTACATCTACCTTCTCCTTGAAAATGCGTTTAAATTTATTGCATTCATTGGTTGGATGATTGACGAACCTGTGGTAATGGAAATACTTGGGATTTGCCATTTGTTCCTCAGTTGGTAGGCGCCTAACAGGAGGTAGTTTGACAGCATCGTCTTGAATCCATACTTCCAGGAGTTCAATTACTTCCTCGATCGGGAACGGGAAGTTTGGAGCAGCATCTCCAGTTTCTTATTGTTGCGCAGGAATATTAGACGCGACCTTCTGGGGTGAAGCCGTCTGGCGCGCTAGTGCCACACGTTTAGGTTGTTGTTCCACAGCTGGAGCTTTTTTCTTTCTTCCTTCATTAGTGATTGACTGGAGGTTGGATATTTTATTAGAAGGACGCCTGCTTTCCTGAATGTCTTTACGAGCTTCTTCATTTTGGAACGGTTCGGATCGACTAAGTAAAACGGCAGCGGATCTCTTAGCAGCTTCTGATGTAATATGGGAATTGATGTTTTCCAAGAAGGACGCACATAATAAAATCACCTTTTCATTGCGAGGACTCTGATGAGAACGTGATAAATCCCACGAGTCTTCTTTATGATCTTGATGGAAGAGAATAAGGTGTTTGAGATCAGAATGTTGAATTATGAAGGTGTGGCGGTTTTATGACTTGTATTAGAATGTGGAACTGGCTTGCAGAACGTAAGCTATCAGTTCTTTGTGTTTCTGGATACTTGTGTTGATAAAACTTGTGTTCTGTGTTGAAATAGGTTGAAATCCTATTTATACAAGTCATTGAGCGCACACCCTGATCTCGTAGGAAGTGGAGGTGATTAAGCAGTGGAGAAGTGGGGTTGTGTAAAGAGTGGTGATCACCACGTTTCCATTATGAGGGAGAACTGATCACACTTTCACCCACTACTCCCATTGTTGTTAACCGTCCGTATTTCGTGACACGTTCTCGTAATAGGCACGCTGCATACCGCACGTTGTAAACCACCAGACCAATACCCCAGTGAGTATCCCCCGGTTTGTGACATGTTTGATGTCTCGAGTAAATGAGTCAAGTCGTGGGACTTGCCGCTGAAAGCAGCACGTAGCGCTTTAGGTTAAATAACTAAGTTATTTGTGAAGCCGATATTCATGAAATATCGTATGTATTGATGCACATAAAGCATCGCTTTTAAACAAGCAGCTCCAAATAATCGATGTGCATGGAGCATCATTATTTTAGAGCTCGACCGAATCAGTCACGGATTGAGCGTCTCAAAAGAAGCACGACCGCCCTTTTTCAGGGAGTTAGTGGGTACTACGCACGCATCCCAAGGAGTGACCGATCAGTTCCTATAGGAGAGTGGCGACTAGTAGCCATTCTAAAATCCTATCGGTCGATCCAAGTTAGATCTGCACCACTTAAATCGGCTAGCCAAGCTGAGTGGCTGAGGCGATTTGCGGCAGTTAATGACTGTTGTTGAATTTCATGCAAGCAGCACAACTAGTTACCTTTGGGCGATCGTTTGGGATATCTATGAGCTAGTTGTTGCTTGGACGATTGTCCCACATGAAAGAAGAGTGGATAGTGATCACAACGACACCTTGTTGGTCACCTGAAATCAAATTTAGGCCGGTCAACTCATCTGGCGAAGTTGGACGGCGGAGATGATTTGAGGCAGTTGCATACTACCGTTGATTTAATTTTAGCTAGTTCATGCCACATTAATACTGACTTTTCAGCTTAAATCTTGTCAAAGTATGATAACTTTTTTGTAAATAATACTACTGTTATGGCATGGATTCTTATAATTGGCTTCCATCATATGAATCAACAGGGATTTCCGGATGATTTAAAGCCATCGTGTAAGATCAGAAATTCTTGTGCTGATTCTGACCAGGTATGATATCTCTGGACATTATAGTGAAAAGTGGATGGTTATTATGTACGATTCACTTGAATATATGAACAAAACTTTTATATTTTTTTTGTTCAACTGTGCTTCAGTAGGTGTTGAAATCTTTTTACATGTGTTTGATTTCATACATTTTTAAGTAATAGGCTATCAATCTTTATTTCTATCAGTTTTTCAATTGTAACGGGATAATCACTTGAGCTGTTAAATGGGACATCTATGGGAACACTTTGAGAAACTTGATTCTACAAAAGCAAAGGGAGCTTGATGTTCATGTTTTATCGCAGCCTCGCATACTTATGGAATGGAAGTAAAGTGGTGTGGAATTGTGGAACTTTTTTTTTATCTTTGTTTTAATGTTGAGCACTGAACACTTGAACTTTGAACTTCTTTTTAACTCGTTTCAAACTTTTTTAATTGTTGTTCACTTAAAAACATAAGTAGTTAAGTTTTAAGAACAACTAGTATTGTTGTTGTATATGTGTATCAAAATCACAGGTAAAAACCTTGTACCGGTCTTGTACCAGACTGGTCTTATAGGTCCAGGTCTAGGTAATCAAAACATGGAATCGGCCACTAGGAGGTACAGGTACCGGGTTCTAAGGAAACCCAGAATGTACCGGCCCATGTGCAGCCTTAGAAATCTCTCATGGATGACAACTCTATATTAGCTAAAATAGAAGTATGCTTTACTAATATATCCTACAGAAATATTTTGTAATTAACCGGGAAAGCAAAGACATATAAATTCGAAAACCAAATAAAAGATTCTCAACTATTTATGTTCAAGTCGTACCTTGAGTATCAAGAAATATATTTGATCAATAAATACTTAAGATTTAGTACGTGTTCAAATAATCATAGTTGTGAACTTTCCTAAATAACAAATCTTATTATGATATTCCATGTAAACCCAAAAATGTATACAAAAATCGTAAATACAATTGCTATTAGGGTTCGGTCCTGCAAGTGATCCCCAAGTAGTGACTGGTTCTGCTAAAGATACCCAAGTAGAGATCAGTCCAGCAAAACATCCCAGCTGCAAGTTTTGCAAGTCTACCTCCTTAAACTCATGTAGTTAAACATAGTTTTTTAGTCATGGAATCAACCCAAAACACACAATCTAGTAAAGAGTTACAAAGATAGTGTTATGTCGCATATAAGAAGTTCAAAAGATAAACGTTATACTTCGTATTCCAATCTTTTGTACCCCATTAAAATGGTGCAGGTGCGTTTCGCACAAGCTATTACATACCGGTGAAACACATTTTATTGGAGAAACCTGTTTGGTTTACTATAGAAACCTGTCAGTGTATTGGAGAAACCCGTTTGGTTTACTACAAAAATTTGTCGTTTTATTAAAGAAACTCGTTTGGTTTATTATGAAAATCCGTCGGTTTATTAAAGAAACCCACATGGGTTATTATAGAAGCCTAGTTGGTTTATTATGGAAACTTGTCGGTTTATTAAAGAAACCTACATGGCTTATTATATATAGAAGCCCAGTCGGTTTATTAAAGAAACACATTCCTTTTATTAAAGAAAACCAAGACTTATTAAAGAAGCCCCGTTAGCTTATTTTGGAAGCCCATTCGGTTTGTTAAAGAAACTCAATTGGTTTATTAAAAAAACTCGTGGCTTATTGTAGAAGCCCAATCGGCTTATTTTGGAAGCCTAGTCGGTTTATTAAAGAACCGTTTTTTGGGGGCCAACTTTTTTTTGAGGGGACCATTGTTTTATAAGGCCATCTACCCTATACTTATAAGGGATGTCCTAAAGTGTAGACATTACTAATTTTCCCCCTAACCCTAATTAAGATTATAACTAAACTAATAACTATACCAAAATATAAATTTAACCTAATCTAATCTATTAACAAAAAAAATCAAAATCAGACCCTATACCCTACCTACCCTAGCCGCACAAATATTTTTGGGGAGAAATTTTTTTTTCTTCATCTTCCTTTCAACATCGTCTTCATCGATTAATCGTCGATTCATAAAATTTTCATCGTCGATTAATCAATCGAGTATAAGAATGGTTCTTCGAAAGAAAACCCCAAGACTCCCTGGAAAAGGTCCGGATTTAGCACATCTAGCAAATCTCCTAAGTGAAATTGAGAAAGAAGTGGAACCGGAAGGTGATGTAATAATCGCGTATAATAGACGCAATAAGAACCCCGATTCTGCCATGGGACCTATCCACAAGTATTTTCCAACAAACCCATTACTTTTAATTTGATTTTGATTCGTTTAATTGAATAAAAGTAATCAAAATAGGGTTCATATGGAAGTTACGGTGCCTTATTCGGTTAGGACGCGTTTCACAAAAACCCTAGTTTCTTAACTGTTTGATGGAAAAAACTGATTCTGCTGTTCTTGGTAAATTTGGGTGTGTTGATGAGAAACGAATTCAAACCATAAACAAATGTACTGCACAGGAGTACTTTTGAGTTCGAGAGATCAATCTGTAAGACTCTGGCCTAAACCAACAAATGGCCGTTCCAGATTTAATTCGGTCACAAAGTGAAGGAGAAGGGTTGATCTTAGGGAGGGAAGAGAAGAAGGTGTTTGAGATCAGAATGTTGAATTATGAAGGTGTGGTTGTTTTATGACTTGTATTAGAATATGGAACTGGCTTGCAGAACGTAAGCTATCAGTTCTTGGTGTTTTCTGGATACTTGTGTTGATAAAACTTGTGTTCTGTGTTGAAATAGGTTGAAATCCTATTTATACAAGTCATTGAGCGCACGCCCTGATCTCGTAGGAAGTGGAGGTGATTAAGCAGTGGAGAAGTGGGGTTGTGTAAAGAGTGGTGATCACCACGTTTCCATTATGAGGAGAACTGATCACACTTTCACCCACTACTCCCATTGTTGTTAACCGTCCGTCTTTCGTGACACGTTCTCGTAATAGGAGAGTCGCACGCCGCACGTTTTAAACCGCCAGACCAATACCCCAGTGAGTATCCCGGCCCCGATTTGTGACATGTTTGATGTCTCGAGTAAATGGGTCAAGTCGTGGGACTTGCCGCTGAAAGCAGCACGTAGCGCTTTAGGTTAAATAACTAAGTTATTTGTGAAGCCGATATTCATGAAAGATCGTATGTATTCGATGCACGTAAAGCATCGCTTTTAAACAAGCAGATTCATGTGTATAGAGCATCATTATTTTAGAGCTCGAATCATTCACGGATTGAGCGTCTCAAAAGGAGCACGATCGCCCTTTTTCAGGGAGTTGGTGGGTGCTAGGCATACATCCCAAGGAGTGGCCGATCAGTTCCTATATGAGAGTGGCGACTGGTAGCCACTCTAAAATCCTATCGGTCGATCCAAGTTAGATCTGCACCGCTTAAATTGGCTAGCCAAGCTGAGTGGCTAAGGCGATTTGCGGCAGTTAATGACCGTTGTTGAATTTCATGCAAGCAGCACAACTAGTTACATTTGGGCAATCGTTTGGGATCCCTATGAGCTAGTTGTTGCTTGGCCGATTGTCCCAAATGAAAGAAGAGTGGATAATGATCACAACGACACCTTGTTGGTCACCTAAAATCAAATTTAGGTCGGTCAACTCGTCTGGCGAAGTTGGACGGCGGAGATGATTTGCGGCAGTTGCATACTATCGTTGATTTTATTTTAGGGTTCAGGGGCCACGCGGCCAACCCTATTTGGGCTAGTCGAATCAAAACGTTGGGCGCTGATTCGAACATGCCGATTGGCCATGTGCAAAGACGAGTCGTTGGTGAATATGTTAACATCTCATGGGCCATCTAAAATTAGATCCAAGCCACTCGATTCGGCCGGCGAAGATGGATTGTCGTGATCGATTTTCGGCAGTAACATACAGCCGCAAACAACAATTAGGGTTTCAAAGCAGCGCGTTCACCCTACTTTTGGTGAATGATTCTATATGATCTTGGTTTGCCATGAGCAAGTCGATCGACCAAGGGTGGAGATGGGTCGACGGTGAACGCGACGACACCTCATTGGCCACCTGAAACTGGATCTAGGTCGTCCGACCAGGCTGGCGAAGATGGACGGACATGGTCAACTTGCGACCATTGTATGATGTCGCAACCCATACTAGGGTTTTGGAATAGCGCGTTCGCTCTAGTTTGGGCAAACATTTTAACACTCCCGGGACTTACCATGGACAAGTCGATCGACTAAGGGACAAATTAAGCCGCCAGTGAACACACCAATACTTCTTTGATCGTTCGAGATGCGATCTACGCCGTCCAACTAGGCTGGCTAAGTTGGACGGATGTGATGGGTTTTGATACCGTTTTTTCCGGTCTTAGTTCGTTTGAGTATGTTTTGCCAACAGCGCAATCACCCACATTAGGGTCAATCGTTCGAAGCGTTGTGGATGTTCTAGATGGGATTCGCTCGGTCGGGATGCTAGTGGGCCCGCCCTTGGTCATTGTGATGATCGCCTAATTCTTCCAGGAGTAGGCTAGGCTTGTTGAATTGCGTGGCCAAATTGTGTGGCCGTGATCGTTTCTTAAGACTGATATTAACAGTCTAGATTTTCCCTAAGGACTTTAAGCGTGTTCGATCGAGCTAACTTAAAAGTGCGTCGATACAAAATTCTCTTTGTCAGAGAGTGATGCAGCCTGTGTGAGCACTTCCATGCAGATCTCAATACTGATACTTCTGGAGATTCATGCTACTCTGCTGAGAGTGAACATTTAATCGTCATGTCATGTCAATATTGAGAGTTCGGCTGGGAACATAGCATAGGAAAATACTAGGAAAGTCATGCATTATTGAATAATGCTGGTGGAATATAAAATTCACAGAATATTTTGGGATTGCTATTGCACGCACCATTCTGAGTAAATTTCATATATACAGATTATTGAATTGCTCAATACATATGTGAGTAGGGCTGCACATTGGGTCGGGTAGGTCGGGTTTGGACTCACCCGCCACCCTACCTGTTGATGGCGGGTATTTGAAGATATCACACATAGTCAACTCAACATTAAACGGGTAGGTTTTCACCCGACCTACATTTCAGCGGGTTAGGTCAGGCGGGTTTACCCGTCTGTTTATGGGTGAAAACTACTCCTGCAGAATTTGGTAATTTGGGGTGTGGATGAGGAATGAATTTAAACCTTAAACAAATGCACTTTAGCGGTGAGTGCTTGTAGATTCGAGAGATCAATGCTGCAAGTCCGGCCTAAACCAAGAAATGGCCGTTCCAGACTTGTTTCGGTCACAAAGTGAAGGAGATGGGGTTGATCTTAGGGAGGGAAGCGAAGAAGGTGTTGAGATTGTGAAGGTGTTGGCTTGCTTATGACTTGTATAACGAAAGGTGAGCAGGCTTGTGATTGATGCAAGCAAGCTCGGGTGTTGGAATACGTTTTTGTATTAACACTTGGTTTTCTCTCTCTCGTCCGGACTTGTGTTGTTTCTCCTTGTCTCCTATTTTTCTCTTGTCTTTGAAAATAAGGAAGAGAACCTATTTATACAAGTCATTGAGCCTCATTCACGTCTCTCGTGGGAAGTGGAGGAAGTGGAGTGATGGAGTAGTGGAGTTGTGCGTCGGTGCCACACGACCAGTCTTGCCCACTTCTCCCGTTCATCTCTAACCGTCCATGACTTCCCGACACGTTCTTGTGATGGCGCGTTGCACGCCGCACGCCGTAAACCGCCAGACCAATACCCCAATATGTATCCCCCAGTTTGTGACATGATTGATGTCCGGAATGTGTGGATCGTGGATCCACGAAAGATAGCATGTAATCTTGAATTGAATAACCTTGTGTTATTCGGGAAGTCGATACTTGTGAAGTATCGTGTGTATTTTATGTGAGTATGCATTATGGTGTGGTAAAGTGATGGGTAATGACGCCTCACCGACCAAATAACTCCCGACCGGGGTTGTATAACCAAGTCAGGTGAAGTTGAACGGATGATATGATCTTTGAGACACTCATCTGCGACCGTTAATGGATATTAGGGTTTTTGAAGAGGTGCGCAAGCATCACTCTTTATCTTGGTCGAAACCAAGCATGGAAAGGGATTTGAAGAGGGCCGACCGGGCATGTGTGTAGACGGCATGCCGGTGTACACGCCTACACCTCACCGTCCCATGAAGGCGCGATCTAGGCCACTCAATTTAACCGGTAAAGTTGAGTGGTTGAGATCGGTTTGCGGCAGGAAATTGATGCCGCAAAAGGGTTGGAAACCGGCGTGACATCCCTAGTTCGGGCACGCGTTTCAAGATGACACATCTTGGTCGATCATACCAGCGTGTAGGTGGTAGGCTGGTGTTCACACCTATACCTGATTATCCCATGAAAACGTGATCTAAGCCACTCAAATCATCCGGTGAAGTTGAGCGGTCGAGATCAGTTCGTGGTTTGGGAGGCGCAGCCATGCTAGTTTGGACGCATGTTTTGGATTGACCAGGCATGATATGCCTTGGCCGAACACATGAGAAGGTAGATGGGCCCACGGTGGTCATGCTGGTATGACCGGCCCTTGTTTAATCTAATCTGTGACCCTCCATTCGTGTCGGAGAAGATGGACGCGCGTGATGACTTGAAACCCTAATTTTGGCTTTCAAGCCGTGCGTCATCTCTTGTTTGGGTGATGATTTTGCCACGGCCAAACATTGTTGGTCTTGACCGATTGGTCAAGTGTGTAGGCGGCCCACGGTGATCGTGTCGACATGCTCTGGGCCCTTTGAGTCTACATCTACACCCTCCATCTATTCCTGCGACGATGGATGGTTGAGACTGTTTTGCGACACATGTAATATGCCGCAAATCCTAATTTAGGGTTTTCCTTCCATAATGCTTGGTATGAACGGTTTCTTGGCGAGGCTAGGCCAATGACCGACCATGCGGGTCGGCCGTGGGTATTCCATACCGCTTGGGGTGATGGAATTGATGCGGGGTCATCCAATCATGCTTATGGAGTTGGATGACTGCAATCGAGATCATATCCTGGGCCGATACGGTCGGTCCGGGATGCTCAATCGGGCTAGTATAACACACCGAGAGGGCTCAATCGGGCTAGTATAACACACCGATAGGGGCTCGGGCTAGTATAACACACCGAGAGTCATCCTGTACGGGTATTTCGTACATGGTTTCATTATAGTGCTTGGAGGTTTGTGTTACTCCGTAAGAGTAACACTCGATCGTCATGCCACACCGATAATGAGTCTTTGGAAATACAAGGCTGATATGAAATTCACAGGAAGGGATTGTTGCCACATGCTCCAACCTGGAGGAATTTCATGTATTCATAGAATGGGATTGTTGCTACATGCTCCATTCTTGGTGAATTAAGTGAGGGAGTATCCAACACTTATAAATGGCTTTATCTTTTACAAGATGTCAGCGCATAATTTTTTCGGTTTTTTACAAATTTAACCTTAAACGAAAATCCACCATCAACACCGTCATCCGACATAATTAACAGATAAAGAACTGAGAAGTAAGTTACTCCATGTAAGTGACTATAATGATTCAATTACACACCCAAAGAGAAATCATGTAACCATCATACATAGAGACACATAGAGAGTAATTAATGTTGTTGTTGACAGAACCAAGAACAGATCAAATCAAGTTAATCAACACCACCCTCACAAAGAAAGCAATACACAAAAGAAAAGCGAAAATATGTTCATACAAGTTTACTGCATTTTACAAAAACAAGAAACAAAATAAGAAAAGATAAACAAAAAAAAATATAAAAGAGTAGTAAAAGTGGTATGTAAATTACTTTTTGTGCTTGATAGATTGCAGCTTAGGATGCGTAGCTAGGGTTTTTGTTACAAATCCCCTTTCTTTTCTTTTTGCTGTGATTCTTGTGAACAACAAGGAGATTATGAAGTCAAAAACGAAACCCTTGCATAATAAACAAAATCGTATTCATGGCTTAATCTTGAGAAGAAAATAAAATAAAAAAAACAAAATCAAATTCAAATTCATGGTATCAATTCCAGACCTAGTTAAAATAAAAACAAAATCGAATCCGACCTTACCTAATTAGCATGTTGTTGCTGGTGATGGCGGTGATTAGACGGTGATTTGAAGAGTGAATCTAATTTCTGGATGAAGAAGATAAACTACGCCTCTGAGAGCGAACAAAGAGGAGTGAGAATTGACAAAGGTTTAGCCGTCTAGGTATTTAGGTTAGATACTTTCTTCACATTTCTACGGGTGTGATTCAATCTAGGAAATAATCTAAGGGTCACGAAATATTTATGCGGGTGAGCGGGTAAGTCGGGTTGGGTAATGCCAAATTCATAGTCGACTCGCTCAAGGGCGGGTATTAGGAGCTGCAATTCATAGTCGATCTGTGCCATCAGAGGGTGTAGGTCGGTTCGGCGGGTAGGGCCGGGTTTGTGCAGCCCTATATGTGAGCGAAGAGGCTTAAGCACTCATTGCTTTTAAATGGCTTCTGTTCCTTTGCAGGATGACAAATACAAGGTTTGCGATTTTGGCCCTTGAACTGAAAACCACTATCAACATTAAGTCCCCTACTTAGTACGTAACAGTGACATTGTTGCGGGGTAAGCACTAGATGGTGACAAATAAAGGTAAAACTTATGAGACAAAGTTATATGTTACCAGGAGAGATGGGTCGGCCTGTCCTTGGAACATGTCACGTTCAAGAGGCGTCCAGGTAAGCGTTCCCTTAGCATGATGTCGGTTGGCCCCAGGTAGATCAGACATACGCTTGGTTGGGATCTCAAACTGCATTCCAAGTCCCTTGTATATCCGAGTATCATTTGAGAGCGTGTCCAAGCTTTCCTGTCTTTGGTTAGCATGGAGGAAAAGTGGAGGCGCGATGAAGCAACTCAGCTAACAAGTGCTATGGCTGAAAGGTTTGCTGCCCGACTAAAGTAAAGGAGGGTGGAGCATAACATGAACTACTGGATAAACATGAATACCCTTTTCATGACGACGTCATAATCCTCGACTCTGATGTGGACGAGCCCTATCATGAGGAATATCCTCAAAAGGCTGCTGAAGCGATTTCTGAAAAAGATGTTGAAGCGGTTCGAGAGGATGTTGAAGCGGCTTCTAAAGAGGATGTTGAAGCGGCTTTCGGAGAGGATGTTGAAGCAGCTCCTGGAGAGGACTCTAGTGAAGGCGTCATTGGCCCTGGCGTTGATGACACTTTTTTGATGTTTAGTGGTATTTATTTCATGCGGCTGGATCCAGGGCTTGATCGAATAATAATCCCTCATTCATGCTGCTTTTATGATTTTATGTTTCCAGTTGGATAAATGAATGAATGAAATCTCCCGACTAAGAAATCCAAATTCTTTGAAAGATCTCGCAATATCTTGAAACTTTAGACGTAACGCTCCTTGGTAAGGTTAGAGTAGAGCCTGTGTACATGATTTTGCAATCTGAACTCTCCAATTCTTTTTTTTTTTTAATATTCCCCTTGCAGACTACACGTTTCTTGAAGATTTGTGGCGTGCCGGCTAGGTATGTAGAAGGATGGACGCTGTGCCGCGAATCTTTAAGGACTTCGTTCCAAGCGACATCTTTTGAACCGTCTTCTGAATCTTGGATGGTTGTATGGAATGGGATGCGATGAGCAGTCCCTAGTTACACTTCAGATTCGATGGCATGGCTGGATATGTGAAAATATCTCCGATTTTTACTTTTGGAGTCTTTGATGCACATGTACGTCTTCATGTTGAGAAGTTTCTGCGGCTCGTAAAGCTTCAACAATGATGATTCTAATATTAGACATAAACCGGTTGAGGGACGTGAAGGCATCCTGTGCTGGCAGTCCCCAGGTGTAATTATCTCGAGCTTATTTTCTCTTGAAAGACGTACTTCCACTGCATTTGCCGGTAAGTTGGTTGACGAATTGATGAAGGCGACAATCTTTTGGGTTCGTCATTTGTTGATCAATGAGCGGGAGTCGCTCTTGATAGATTTAAATTGTATCCAAACTTTTGGCAGCCCATGTATCCCTCCCATAGGAAATTGGAAATCTAGAAACACCGAATCTGACTTTGTCGGCAATGTGATTGTTGATGGGCAGCTTCGTGCAGGCCTTGGGTACGCGTCACTAAGCTCCGTGGAAGGCATGATTCGGTCGGTCTGGCTTGCTGAGGCGCGACTTTCCTCTTCGATTCTCCATTGATAACAGTGCTTGCGGATGGCTGAACCAAGTACTGATTGTTGGTCAGGCGCCTTCCATACATGGAGGTGATGATATCCTTACGTTACGTCCTTGAAGAGTGGTGACCTTTCCACGGTTATGACTTCTTGGTTGACCATCTCTTCTGGGTTGAAAAGGTCCTTGACAGTGAACGGATTCTGTGTGGAGCCTCGGTCCCCAAGCGTGAGTTACATGGCTCTATCTTGTATGGTCGGTGGGTTTACCATAATAAAGATATCACCATCTTGCCTCCGTACTGGTGACTCTTGTTAGAGCATGGCTAGGTTGAACCCACCAAGTGTTGGTATGTCAAGTTTGGTTGTCATATTTTAGTGAATCAAAACTCATGTTAAGAGCCGCTTGATTATGTACTAGAGTTAAACTTCGTATAGGTTAGCTTGAAAGTATTAGGATATGAGACATTACAAGTATTGCGAAGACTTGAAGATGTGAAGAAGCAAGGAGCTACAACGACAACAATCATCCTTCCACTTGAGGTTAGTGATATTTGACTTGAACTGTTTCATTCCCTAACGTATCTTTAAAGTCGTGCATATTGAAAACATAAATGCGAATCATATTTGAACTCTAGATAGACATAGTATTAAGGAATACAATACGAGGTTTATTTCTTAACCATTAAACTTTGTAGATAATACCTCGCCATAATCATTTGAATGCTATTGTGATTATGTATGGGTATAAGGTGAGGATTTCATCCTAGGGAACAATATTTACATGTGTTCTAAGGAAGTAAGTTCATAAACTTGTTTGTGAACCGAAAAGGAATGCCAGGTGTTATTGGTTTTGTTATTCATTGCATATCTTATGAACAACCAATTATGTTTGATAGAGTATAACCGCTCACAACTTGTTGTGTTCTTGGTAGAACTGTTCACAAAGGCCTAACTTATGTATTGGTATAACTTTTATTAGTAAAACTGATCTTAAGTAATCACCTGTGGTATGATCGGATTTTGTATGTCTGACCTTGTAAGGGAAAGGGAACCGATAAGGAAAAGGGAATCGATCCTAGTAAGGGTGCAGTATATCAAAGGGAACCGATCCTTATATGGGGTGCAGCAAGGTTTATATCAGAAAAGGGAACCGATCTTATGGACATGTGCAACACATAAAAGTTAGATACCATATATATGTGAGGAACCGATCCTAGTACCTAGTCAACCAAACTTTTGGGAAGCTAGTGTAACTATGCACAATACTCACATGAAGGTAGAACCGAAACTTATTTTGGTAGAACCGTAAACCCATGATTGTGATTGAATGTTGGTTTGATAAATCACATAGTTCTTGAAAGTCAGATAAACCAATTCTAAACTTGTTTGGAAGTGTGGAAAATCGGTTTCAAGGTTGTAAGTGTGAAAGAGAACTTACAAAGTTAAGATGTCAACAAACTTTGAACACGTCTTTGTGAATGTTTATTTCTATAATTGTTCAAAGATATTCCTTAACGGCTAAGGGAAGAGAATCCCGGGATCGAAACATAAGTAAGTTAAGAATCTTTTAATTAAGGTTATTAATTTCATTTTGTAGGGAAATTACAGAATTAATAATGTGCATTTACTAATTAGATTTTCCGAGAGATTTCGATCGTTATTTTTGGATGTGAGCATTTCCGGGGAATTATGAAAACCGAATATGTGCTTTGATGAATATCTTGAGAATATTTTCGGTTTTGGAAATTCCTTGGTGTCCAAACTTCCTTATCTATAAATACACGAAGTTTTCCTTTCTAGCAAACTAATCCTTCGTAACAACAAATTTACTCTTTTGTTGTTGTTCTTTGAGTGTAGCCGCCTATTCGGAGAGGAGAGTAACCTAATTAGGAGAAATCTCTTACAGCCGCTCAGTTTAAAGTCTTCTTTGGGATTGAGAAGCTCTAGCGCGACCCGTTGGTGGGAAACTAGATAATTGCGGTATATCTTTGTTTTCGATTGATTTGATTGACTAACGGTGGTTGAAATCTGATTGCACCTAGTTTGTTTATTCTTGAGAATCTTCTCTTCTGATATAAGATTCACTCAAACTAGTTCGAGTTTCGACCGATCTTTAGACCGTTGTTAGTTCTAAAGACGATATTGTGATAATCCATTGTTAACGAGACTCCGTTACATGCGTGATTGATAACAAGAGATTCAAGTGATTGTGTGCGTTTTTATTGAAGATTTAAGAAGATTTGAAGACAAAGAAGATATTGAAGATCGACTTGGGTTTTATAATCTTTGGTGTGCACAATACTTGTTTCGGTAAAAGAGGATCCAATTAATAATCGGTTTATCCTTGTGGTAGATTGGATTGATTAATTGAGTAGATCGGCATCAATACGTTTCCTTGTGATTAAAGGTATTGATTGGCTTAATCTTAAACGATTACCTTTGGGTGATTGAACATAAGATATATCTAAGGATCCGACGAAGGAGTTTATGTTAAGATAAACAGAAGAGCCTTTGTCCGACTCATATCACTTGGTTGAATAAAGTTAATACCAAACAGATTTGTTGTTCCTTTACTGTTTGGAATACGAACCAAAGGAATTGTTCCAAGTACGTAACTTATTCACAAGTCGGAGGCGTGGGAATACAAACAGAACTAAGTGAACTATAGGGTTAGTTACTTGGTCTCAACTATATGAAGTTAGGTGTAATTTTTTGTAGCGGCTTAATCACGAGAGTATTCAATTGGACAAGGTCCGGGGTTTTTCTCGCATTTGCGGTTTCCTCGTTAACAAAATCTTGCTTTGTGTCATTTACTTTTATTTTTCGCATTAGAATTGTTTTATTATAATTAAAGTAAATCACACAAACGTTAATTCCTATTTACTTGATAAGCAATCCTATTGTGTTTGGTTAAGTCCGAACCTTTGTATCAAGTAAACATACTATGTTGTTATATTGTCTCGATCTCGTATCCATAGATGATCACACGAAGTGTGAACCGACTAGTTGTATTGTCTCGACTCAGTCCATAGACAATCACTTTCGGAGAAAGGACTTATAGGTAGGAAAAGTTTTAGCTTGAGGTATATTTGGGTACCCTCGTCTTTTCAACTCTATTACTTCTCCATGGGAAAACAAAATATGCAGAAGTTCGGATTACCTATATCCGTAGTGGTTGTTGCTAATGTGAAGCTCTGGCTGGTATCAATCAACGAGCAACAACGGTTCTTGGCAGCAGCTGTGATCAGAAGAGACTGGCAGGGAGAGGTGTGGTAGCTACTTGCACGAACTTGGCAGTCTTCATATAATGGTAGAGATCGTCTTGTTATTAGAGGGAGAAGATGATGATGGGACCGATAGTTTCTTTGATGTTTCCTCATGGAATGGAGAAAAATGAGACAGTCCCTTGCCCACGAGTATCTATTGAGCTTTCAACTTGATAGATGCTGTCACGCTGGGTTTCTGAGGAAATAATTTGGATGAGAGTTGGAGTTGAACCCTATGTTGATAAGAATCGTACGAGTTACTGATCATGAGGCCGTCTTTGCATCTACGTTGCGTTTCGTAGACGTCCAGGCATATCGCTGGTCTTTGACAATACGTATGCTCTCTTGAGTATGTCCTCGTCTTTGGACATCTTGGAATGATAGCGTGCTTGCATCTCTCTAAATTCATCATCTTTGAGATGGGTAGTGCTGAGCACTCCCCAACCACACTCCTTTGCCTTTATCATCTTTGGATCGTGTCTTTGAGGAGTAGGTAAGTTCCCTCATGTGAATGACTTAACTAACAGGTTCTGCAAATATGATGAAGCTCTTGACATGAAGAGTCTCTATGTACCTCTTAAGTCCCGGGTGCAATTTCCTTTGGTAACGTAACTACTTCTTCTATGGGAGACGAAATTCTGAAAGCGTCTCTCGTTGATGTTGTTGCCGTCGATCCAGATATGGAATATCTTGGACGTTGTTTTGTCATTGTGGAAGTCGTGCATGTGGTACTGGAGTTGGAGTGGGCGATTTTGGACGCGCAGGATGTTGTATCTCGGTGGTTTTCCTCTTGCTTCTTAAGTGAAACTGCTTACAGAAGGTTGAAGGTTGTATTGCATGTTGGTGAGATGTATGCTTTCACGAATATCATAAGGCTCTTTATTCCTGGCGGGCCTGGTTCTTTCTATCAGGGCAGGTGCTATCGTAGCTGAGCGTTTAACAATTTCACAAAGTTCACTGGATGTCTGAAAGTGCAGGTTCAGCAAAGCACGATAGACAGGTACCATCCTATTGATGTATAATTACACCAATTGTTGTTCAGTCATATTTGAATCGTGACCCTCCAGTGCCCGAATTCTGGACCTCTTGACATAATCATTTGGATGTTCGTTGTTTCGCTGAAACATTCTTCATAAGTATGACAGAGTGATTCTCCCAAGATGCAGATTCTTTCTCGACATGATGACGCGGGCATCGTTATCTTCTTAAGGATGCTCTCTTGAGGTGTCGGCTCCAGTAGATCTGAAGATGTCCCGGGATTTCTCTTGTTCGGGTTGACATAATAGGCGAACCCCTTTATGATGATTTGAAGATGTGTCAAGCCTCCTTTGTTATTGTAGATGTACGAATCCTCGGAATTACGCCATGTTCTGTATCTACACGTTTTGCTGATAAAGTGATAGAGGATACCTAACTATAAATTGGTAGCAGTGGTGGAATAGAGATAGATCTTTTCTTGTGTGATCTTTGCAGGTGTCTTTCTAGTACTCCAATGGTGTTGAGATTTGTTGTCATCTATCTCCATACTGGAACAACGGCTATGTGAATCCTCCCTTTATCTATCTGGCGTGGATCCAGGCGATGTTAATATCAATGATAACTTTGAGGCATTTCTGGTTTTCCCATATAACACTCGTGGTGTTGCAGAAAATGTAATTTATCCATCTGGATCTTCGAGAGAAGCCGTTGTGCTCTTCTAAGTAGTAGTCACGTCTTCTTGTGTCTCCACACGGCTTTCTGATCATTTCATCTGGGAGATTTACTAGTGCTCAGCTATCCAAGGAATTTCCAGTAGCATTGCTTGAAAAAGCATTTTTGTGAAGCTTCTTAGTGAATGGAACACCGGAATTGAAATTGGTTGTTGAACCGAAATTGAATTTAATGATTCAATTAGATCTAAGATCCACCCTTTTGAAATTGAGAAAACTGGAATGAATATTGAAATATTGATTTTGCAACCGAGAGATCAATCTCCCACTGTGGTCGCCAATTGTTTGAGAGAAAAAACTGATTCTGCTGTTCTTGGTAAATTTGGGTGTATTGATGAGAAAAGAATTCAAACCCTAAATAAATGTACTGCACGGGAGTACTTTTGAGTTCGAGAGATCAATTTGTAAGACTCTGGCCTAAACCAAGAAATGGCCGTTCCAGATTCAATTCGGTCACAAAGTGAAGGAGAAGGGCTGATCTTAGGGAGGGAAGAGAAGAAGGTGTTTGAGATCAGAATGTTGAATTATGAAGGTGTGGCTGTTTCATGACTTGTATTAGAAGGTGGAACTGGCTTGCAGAACGTAAGCTATCAGTTCTTGGTGTTTTCTGGAACTTTTGTTGATAAAACTTGTGTTCTGTGTTGAAATAGGTTGAAATCCTATTAATACAAGTCATTGAGCGCACGCCCTGATCTCGTAGGAAGTGGAGGTGATTAAGCAGTGGAGAAGTGGGATTGTGTAAAGAGTGGTGATCACCACATTTCCATTATGAGGGAGAACTGATCACACTTTCACCCACTACTCCCATTGTTGTTAACCGTCCGTCTTTCGTGACACGTTCTCATAATAGGAGCGTTGCACGCCGCACGCCGCATGTTGTAAACCGCCAGACCAATACCCCAGTGAGTATCCCCCGGTTTGTGACATGTTTGATGTCTCTAGTAAATGGGTCAAGTCGTGGGACTTGCCGCTGAAAGCAGCACGTAGCGCTTTAGGTTAAATAAATAAGTTATTTGTGAAGCCAATATTCATGAAAGATCGTATGTATTCGATGCACGTAAAGCATCGCTTTTAAACAAGTAGCTCCAAATAATCGATGTGCATGGAGCATCATTGTTTTAGAGCTCGATCGAATCAGTCACGGATTGAGCGTCTCAAAAGGAGCACGACCGCCCTTTTTCAAGGAGTTGGTGGGTGCTACGCACGCATCCCAAGGAGTAGCCGATCAGTTCCTATAGGAGAGTGGCGACTGGTAGCCATTCTAAAATCCTATCGGTCGATCCAAGTTAGATCTGCACCGCTTAAATCGGCTAGCCAAGCTGAGTGGCTAAGGCGATTTGCGGCAGTTAATGACTGTTGTTGAATTTCATGCAAGCAGCACAACTAGTTACCTTTGGGCGATCGTTTGGGATCCCTATGAGCTAGTTGTTGCTTGGCCGATTGTTCCTCATGAAAGAAGAACGGATAGTGATCACAACGACACATTGTTGGTCACCTAAAATCAAATTTAGGTCGGTCAACTCGTCTGGCGAAGTTGGAAGATGGAGATGATTTGCGGCAGTTGCATACTTTCGTTGATTTAATTTTAGGGTTCAGGGGCTGCGCGACCAACCCTGTTTTGGCTAGTCGAATCAAAGCGCTGGGCGCTGATTCGAACAGGCCGATTGGCCATGTGCAAAGACGAGCCGTTGGTGAATATGCTAACATCTCCTGGGCCATCTAACATTAGATCCAAACCACTAGATTCGGGTGGCAAAGATGGATGGTTGTGATTGATTTGCGGCAGTAACATACTGCCGCAAACACCAATTAGGGTTTCAAAGCACCGCGTTCACCCTACTTTTGATGAACGATTCTATACGATCTTGGCTTGCCATGAGCAAGTCGATCGACCAAGGGTGGAGCTGGGTCGACGGTGAACGCGACGACACCTCATTGGCCACCTGAAACTGGATCTAGGTCATCCGACCAGGCTGGCGAAGATGGACGGACACGGTCAACTTGCGGCAGTTGTATGATGTCGCAACCCATACTAGGGTTTTGGAATAGCGCGTTCGCTCTAGTTTGGACAAACGTTTTAACACTCCAGGGACTTGTCGTGGACAAGTCGATCGGCCGAGGGAAAAATTAAGCCGCCAGTGAACACGCCAATACTTCTTTGATCGTTCGAGATGCGATCTACGCTGTCCAACTAGGCTGGCTAAGTTGGACGGATGTGATGGGTTTTGAGACCGTTTTTGGCGGTCTTAGTTCGTTTGAGTATGTTTTGCCAACAACGCGATCACCCACATTAGGGTCAATCGTTCGAAGCGCTGTGGATGTTCTAGATGGGATTCGCTCGGTCGGGATGCTAGTGGGCCCGCCTGTGGTCATTGTGATGATCGTCTAATTATGCCAGGAGTAGGCTAGGCTTTTTGAATTGCGTGGCCAAATTGTGTGGCCGTGATCGTTTCTTAAGACTTATATTAACAGTCTAAATTTTCCCTAAGGAATTTAAGCGTGTTCGATCGAGCTAACTTAAAAGTGCGTCGATGCAAAATTCTCTTTGTCAGAGAGTGATGCAGCCTGTGTGAGTACTTCCATGAAGATCTCAATACTGACACTTCGGGAGATTCATGCTACTATGTTGATAGTGAACATTTAATCGTCATGTCATGTCAATATTGAGAGTTCGGATGGGGACATAGCATAGGAAAATACTAGGCAAGTCATGCATTAGTGAATAATGCTGGTGGAAATTCACAGAATATTTTGGGATTGTTATTGCACGCACCATTCTGAGTAAATTTCATATATACAGATATATTGAATTTCTCAATACATATGTGAGCGAAGAGGCTTAAGCACTCATTGCTTTTAAATGGCTTCTGTTCCTTTGCAGGATGACAACGCATTAAATACAAGGTTTACGATTTTAGCCCTTGAACTGAAAACCACCATCAACATTAACCGAACTTCCTGAAAGGAAGAACACGAAGAACAGTTCGGTTGCATAGGATTTAAAATTAGGTTACCGAACTGCGAGTTCGGTTGGTTCGCAAAAAAAATTTAAAATTATATTGTAACCGAACTCTACCCATATTACAAAAAATAAAAAAAAGAAAAAAAAAATCCAATGTAACCGAACTGTGTTATTTTTCCCACTATGTTGAGTTGTCATATAACCGAACTTTCCAACTCTGTTCGGTTGGTTCGCAATAATTTTTAAAACTATATAGTAACCGAACTCTACACATATTACAAAAAAAAAAAAAAAAAAAAATTCCAATGTAACCGAACTGTGCTATTTTTCCCACTATGTTGAGTTATGATTTAACCGAACTTTGCCCACTCTGTTCGGTTGGTTCGAAAAAAATCTTGACAAACCGAACTTTTCACTAATTGCATACATGTGGAGTTCGATTTGTTCGCAAAAAACCTTTACAAACCGAACTCCTCACTAATTGCATAAATGTGGAGTTCGGTTTGTTCATAAAAGTACTTTACTAACCAAATTTTTCTCTGGAACCCTTATGTTAGATAATATCTTTTGTTTTCTTGATTAGTGGCAAAGGCAAAAAATACAACCAAGGATTAGTGGAAGATATGAGAACTCCCACGCCTTGAGGCAGAGTACACTTAGGTGCCGATAAGCGTGGAACCCAAAATGCTAAGTTTGGAGGTGGGTCATTACCGGGTGTTGTCATCCAAGATGCTGTCAATAGAGATAATGTTGACAATGTAACCCAACAAGTTAATGAAGAGATTGTGGAAGAGATGGGCAATCAAGAACATAATCAAGGTGGAGAAGAGGAACCAGCTGAAGAAGAAGGAGGAAATGAGGATGACAATGATGATGGTGAAGACGATGAGGAAGATGGAGATAAGGATGGAGATAATGAAGATGACGAATCAGAGGCGGACTCGGATGAAGATGAAGAGGAACAAGTAGAAATAGTTCAAAAAAACCTAGAAAGACGCCTAAAAAGCCTTGTGCTAGATATGCATACATTCCTGATGACGATTTGTGTTTGCCGCCCAAAAACCTAACTTATGGTACTCCAAGAGATGGAGGGGAGGTATTTCTTGGATACAAAAACTCATGGGCTGCCAAGATCTTTGCGACAAAGGTATTGAATCTTAACCATCAAAACTTTTCAGTCATTTTATTATATTTTGACATATATTTTTCTATATATATTAGTATATAAGATATGATGTTGTTTTTGTAGGATCATAATAATGTTGTTCGTGTTTTGAAACGTCAAAAGAACAAGATATGGAATATAGAGAACGAGTGTGATGAGGTCCGGTTGGCGGCATTTGATTGTATACTATGGAATGAGATACAACATGCGCACCAAAAAATTGATGCTGTCACTGTTTCTGTATTTTTCGAGAGGGTTTATCCAGAGACGGATACCTTTCATCTATCGTTTGACGAGATGGCAATAACTCCGGATGATTGTTTTAGAATCACAGGCCTACCAATTATGGGAACAAGTGTTTAAGATGGATACGATCCCTCGATGAGTTATGAACTTCTTGAAAAGTTGGTCGAAAAGTGTCTAGGATGGAACGCTGACAAGGCACAATGTGAGTTTAGACGAGATGCAAAAGAGCCTAAGGAAGGTGATGAGTATAATGAGTTTGAGGAAGACCGCACGTACAAGAAGAAGTTGAAAAAGATCAAGATGAAAGTCTTATTTGAGTAGTTTGGAGGGACAAAAGATTTGGTTGCTCAAGGAAAGTTGGTGATGACACCGGAGAAGATTAAACACCATGTGACTGCTTATTTGTTATATCAACTAGGAACCATTTTCTTCACCGACACTTCAGGTCACGTGGTAAATGCCCATTACCTCCAGCTATTGGACCCCCTTGATGAGGTGAACAACTACTGTTGGGTCATTGCGGTTCTTTCATCCGTTCAAGCGGAGCTCAGAAAAGCTTCAAGGCTTAAGAGTTGTTTTTTTTTAGGCTTATACACCCTTGTTCAGGTACCCCGTTAAATTATCCTTTCTGTGTTTCAAAATATAAGTGAATGAATGTGTATTGTTACTAATCATACTGTGAAGGTATCATTTGTTGCTTCTTCTCATAGGTTTGGTTGTACGACCACTTCCCTAAACTGAATTTGTCTCATGCTAATACTCCTTGGCTTTATGGGAAGCCTACAGCTGGTAAATACGAATTTTTGAACTCACGGGACAATGGTAAGAAGAAAAAGGTATTGGAGTTGAGGGATACATTGGATAATGCGATAGTTGAAGATGTGGTTTGCATTCAATCAATAAGAAATGGAAAACATCAATTGCAATCACAAACAAGTTCGGTAACAAGATAATTTTATCGCAATAACCGAACTCCAAGTTTGGTTGGTAAAGCAATTTGACATGTAACCGAACAAATAACAAGTATAAAGTTCGGTTACCTTCCAGTTTTTACTAGGTAACTGAATATCCCTCTGAAACTTTTGATTTTTGTTTGTTTGTTAAGTTCGGTTAGTTATGTTGTTGGGTTCAAGTTTGCGAACCAAGTGAACTTATTACACTAAGTATAATCTTATTTTACGTATAGTTCGGTTAGATAGTTGGTTGGTATGAAGTTTGCGAACCAACCGAACTCTGTACACTAAGTCAAATCTTCTTTTACGTAAATTTCGGTTAGTTATTGTTTGTGAACCAACCAAACTTCTAGACCCTAAAGTTCGGCAACATTGCGGGCAAACCGAACATTACTCTGTAAATCCTATAAACAAAGTTCGTAACATGTCTGTTAACCGAACTTCTAAAAACCTCCATTAAGAGCGAGTTCGGTAACCTGCGTGTTTGGAAAAAGTAACCAAACTTCTAAAAACCTCCATTAAGAGCGAGTTCGGTAACCTGCGTGTTTGGAAATAGTAACCGAACTACACTTTCAGATAAGTTCAGTTACTTGTTCTTCACATAAGGTAACCGAACAAGCCCAAATCTACTTCAAAAATTTACATTTTTTTTTGAAAATTTGGAGCAATTCAACCAACATTATCTAAGTTTGAAGCATACCTGGGTACCCAAATACTCTTCCTCCGGGTTTGGTTGGTAAAATCCATCATTTTCATCTTGAGATTGAGTTTGGGGAAGAATACAATCACCATCTAAGAAATAACTCATATCCGGATCATTGTGAAGATTAACAAATACTCTAGGAGAGGAAGGATACAAAGATTCATATGAGCTATCATCAATTCAATAATCACTTGAATACTCTAGCTTAGTGAACTCAATTTTTTTTTCCATGTTTTTCTTCTTCATCTTCTCTAACTTTACTCTCTCAATAATTCTACTTCTTTTAAAAAAAAACCATCTGATTTTTTAATCTCACTAATTATCTTTAACTTAATCATTTTACAAATCATTACACTAACTAACATTAACACTAACTAATCATTACCCAAAATTAATCAGGAGGGTAATTTAGGTATTATAATAAATATCTAGATAAGGGGTGACCTAGATTTACTTCTAATGTATTACCCAAAATAAAACAATGGTCCCCCAAAAAAAAGGCTAGTCCCCAAATAATGGTTCTTATTAAAGAAGCCAGTTGGTTTATTAAAGAAACCCATGACTTATTATAGAGGCCGGGTCTAGCTTACCAAAGACTTATTTTGGAGAAGTCATTTTGAGATCGATACAAATGTTGGAAGATATATATGAATCTTTCAAGATACATACAAATCTTGGGAGATAGACAAGGATCTTCCAAGATGGATACAAATCTTGAGAAATAGACACTGATCTTTCAAGATAGATACAAATGTTGTGGAGATAGATACAAATCTTGACAAGATAATAATATGGATTTTCCAAGATGGACTCAAATCTTGTGAAGATATATAAGGATCTTCCAAGATATACTCAAATCTTGAGAAGATATACAAGGATCTTTCAAGATAGACATAAATCTGAGGAAGATATACATAATTCTTCAAGGATAGATATAAATATTAAAGAATAATAAAATTCCAGGTGGTTATTTTGGATAACTACGTACAAATTTAGGGTTTTATTATGGATAACTACAAATAGATTTGGTTTTTGCCTATAAATAGAGACCAAAATCCAACTCAAAAGGTAGAAAATTTATATTCCTTTTCTCCACAACTCACCTGCCTAAAACTCTTTTTGATTTAAGCATCAGAGTGTCTTTGCAGATACCCCCAAAATTTCCATCATCAACTTTTATAGAATTTAATCAACGACCGCAATTGAATCGCCTTACACACATATCGAAGATTATTGAGGTAATTAATTTTGCACCAACACTAATATACCAAAGTTGTAACATAACTTGTATATTCTTCCTTGACACTTCGACTATACTATAATGACCAAGTCACCAATATTACTCGAACAAAAGGATGATGTGTTCGTTGATGCCGATACGTCTTCAGGTTCTTCAAAGTAACACGAGTTTGTCTCAACATTTCTAGACTTCATAGTCTAACCTAACGAAATTGACTCTAGTAATCTAATCAAGAAACTCAAGTTTCAGGACTAAAATATGACAACCAAACTTGACATACCAACGTTTGGTGGGTTCAACCGAGTAATGCTCTAACACACGTGAATGACAATACAGAGTCCACTATCTTGAGTTGCTTCACCGCTGTGAATACTTCCGCTCTCAACTATTCTGGATCATAACTCGAAACAACAACGGACTAAATCGATTTTAGTAACCAAGTTACTTATCGATTACCCAAATCAATCTTTAGGGCAGTAGTAAAGGAGAGTAAACGATCTTCCGTTTATATTAATAAACTCCCTTGGTCATAGATCAAGCCAAGATAATAATTATCGAAATAATCAATATCAGTAGCTCCATTCAAGCAACTTAATGCAACTAGAAAGTTTATTCGATCTTTCTATAAGTCTTATGTTTATCAAGATCAGCTTGTGGATCCTAAAGAATCAAGTATGCAATAAGTGACACAAAGATCCGAACAAAAAAAAATCTTTAATCTTCATCTATGATCTTCAAAATAACTCCTGTAAGCAAACTTGATTCCACTATTGGTCAACACATGAAAAACGGAATCTATTAACGTTGATTGATCAACAGTTCTATCAACAAATACAGAATCGCTCAAATTTTTGCTAGTCAGTCCTCTTGAGAAGCTTTGTATCATAGCAAAAAGACCATAGAATAAACACGTTTGATATATCAAGGAGAGCTACAACTTTGGTTGTTAATCAAATAAATAATCAAGAAAAACTAAAAAAAATAATATGATTCAGTTTCCCACCAATTGTACTACTAAAATATTTTTCATCCCAAAGAAGCATTTAAACTAAGGAAATGCAATATGCTTCACCTAATTAGCTTACTCATATCACTTAAAAACTTGGATTCCCACATGATCCATCAAGATGTGTGTTCAAAGAATGAATCTGTAAAAATACAAGACTCCACTATTTATAGTGTATGACCAAGGGTTGTTTGTAAAACAAGATACTACCAATTTCGGAAATCCTTAAGATATGCAATGAATGTTTATTTTTGAAATTAACAAATACCAATTATATTCCAACTCATAAACCAATATCTCTCCTAGATGACAACCATTATTAGCTGGCACATATCCATGTACTTACTAATTTAATAACTATATATATATATGCAGATATATGGGATATGGTAAGCATATAATCCGATACCTGATATAGCACGCGGAAGCAAATAGAAAAAAGGTAACAGAAACTATGAGAATCCACTCCAAAGTGTAAAGCTCAACTCTCTAATCCAAGAGATGTCTCAAGATAATAAACTGATAATTCAAGATATAAATCAATAATAAGAGGTTTAATAACCAAAGATAAACTTACTTGACTGTAAACTTCAATCGAGCTAATCCAAGCTACTTTCAACGATAAAGCAATCAACTATTTATAGACCGAAGATTTGACCTGAACTACACTTTACGTGTAGTTTATCCTAACTGACTTAAATCCCTAAATATCCTGCTGCAACAAAATTATCACTTATCTATATATGGGGTTCCATATATTATTTGACTCAACAAACTAACTGACTTAAGGAAATCTGATCAAACTATAAGAAATCCTAACTAAACAGATTAAAAGAACAAAGCAATGGACATGCACTTGACTAACAAGACTCGCATAATAAAAGGCTTCAAATACGTCTCGTATGAGGATCCCCCGCCGCGACTAAACTCGCCTCGAGTTTGCCTTGAGTAGCGGCAGTGTTAAAATTAACACCGTTGGCAGCAACAACAACAATAAGAGTCTTTTTTGGTAGCACGCCTTTCTCTTCTCTGACTTTATTTTTCTTGGTTGGCAACAACAACACCTTTGTTCCCCTCCAATAAAACTCGTATCTATTTGCCATACCACGAAAAAAGAGCATCAACATCAAATTTCCAAGGCCTTCCCAGAATGACATGACATGAATCCATATCTATTACTTCACAAAGGATACTATCACGGTAAACTCTTCCAAAAGCAATTGGAATTTTGCAAACCCTTTCAATTCTTGTTTTCATCCCTGTCTTGATCCAGCCAACACGATAAGGGTGTGGGTGTGGCTCTGTTGGTAAACCAAGTTCTCGAACTAATCCCAGCGACACAAGATTTTCAGTACCACCACTATCAATAGTAAAATCGCATACCTTTTCTAGGATAATGCCTTTGAACTTGAAAAGTTTCTTCCTTTGAGATTCTTCATCTACTTTTGGAACAAGGAGTACTTTCCTATTCTTTCCTTCACATTGGACTACTTTTCTTACCACCATACAAGTCCCCTTGAAGTCATCAGCAAATACACAATCAACAGCTTCATCTTCTTCGTACAACTTTCCATCTGTAGCTTTTTCGTCTTCGACAAGTCCCACAGGTCGTCGCTTTGGGCATTCATTGGAATGATGTCCATCCAGACCACAACGATAACATTTATCTCATGAAGGTTTCACATAAGGATTATTAACCTTTTTGACTGTAGAAGAATCGATTGTAGGTACCTTAGTTGGCTGTGGTGGCTGAAAGTTAGACGGTGTTGCTGACAATTCAGTTGGAGTCGCCTCAAGTGATGACTTGGTTCGCTTTGGCTCACTGGGCGTTTTTGTTCCCATCTTAGGATGCAACTCGATCCTTTGAGCTAGACTTACAGCTTCGGTAACTGTTTGTATGGGATGGAGGTAAAGCTCCTCTTTGATTTCAGGATCCAATCCGTATAAATAACGACTAACTTGTTGTGCCTCGGTCTCTGGCAGATTGACTCTCGAACCCAATCGGTAAAACTCCTCTGTATACTCGTCAATTGGTCTCTTTCTTTGTGAGCATTGTTGATAACCTTGGAAAAGCTTCTGTGCATAGTCATTAGGGAGGAATCGAGCTTTCATAAGACGTCACATTTGACCCCAATAAGTGACCATCGGTTCACCCCGAATTCTCCTATTGTGAACTGTCTACCGCCACCAAGATGCAGCTCCTCCTTTCAGCTTATAAGATACCAATTTAACCTGTTGAGATTCAGGAATCTTCATGCATTCAAAGAAGTCTTCAATAGCAGCAACATAATCTAAAAACCCTTCGATGTCGATCTTCCCATCATAGGTCGATATTTCCAGCTTCATCTTATAAGAGGACTTAGAATCACCTTCTTCATGCGCTGTATTGAAGTGAGATACATCCTCGCAAAAAAATTCAGGTCTCATTTCTTCATCTTCCATCTCCAACGGAACTGTTCGTCCATGAAATTTTGATTCATGTCCAAACCTAAGACGACGATTAGGATTGTCCTGGGCAGTATTATGGAAGTCTCTCCTTCCACTCATCTGCTCATGTGTAGGCTTTTTCAGCATCGCATCTTCTCCATCTTCAAAATCCATGAAATTGTCAAGAGCAAAATCAAATTCAGAAAAACCATAAAAATCACGAGTATTTTTTTCCCGCAAACCATTACTATTTTGCTCGTTCCAAGGAACTCTTGAAACAACACCACCCTTTTGATACCCGGTGTAGATGGGGCAAAACGAGTTGCTGGTTTTTTACGGAATTGAGGTGACGACCGTGCGGAGGAAACTCCTTGAACCGAGCGAACTGTCAAACCTCACACAGATGCACTGCAAGAAGGGAGTGCTTTGAATTCGAGAGATCAATCTGTAGGACTGCGGCCTAAACCAAGACAATGGTCGTGCCAGAGTCAATTCGGTCACAAGAGAGGATGGGTCGATTTTTAGGAGGGAAGCTGAGAAATGTGTGAGATCAATGGTGATCGAAGATTGTAGGTGTGTTATGTATTCTGCGTGAAGAAATAAGATAAGCTCTGATTGATTGAATTTGCTCTGTTGAGAGTAATTGCTCAGTCGTTGAGATGTTAATCTCTTGTTGTCTGTTTGACGAAAGATTGTCCTGTTTTCAATCATGATTCAGAGGCTTATTTATATTGCCATAATTGTAAACACCATGATCCCATGAAGTGTGACAGTTGATGGAATCAAAGAGTGGAGAAGTGGAAATCGTGTTAAAACCAGTTACTCAACGTGCGGAGACTTGGTCGATTTTCCATCCACTACTTTGTTAACTCCTTCAACTGATTGCACGACTTACTCACATTCTCATCGTGTTTATGAACACTCGTGTTGTAGACCTCCAGACCAAAACCCTAGTTAATATCCCCCATGTGACACGATTGATGTCTCGTGATTGTGGAGTCTGCAAGGTAGACGTGTATTTAGTCAGTTGTTGACTTCATGACTTCATGGGACGATGAGTCCTTGTATTGTTGAGTCGAACATCATTTGCAAATGTTCTGAGACTCATGAATTGAACATGTCTGCTGAGACAGAGGTATGATTCTCACGTAAATGTTTATAGTTACGGTGAACAAATATTGCTCATTAGATGGACTGTTGAATATTGACAATTGAACCAATATTCCTTAGTCTGAGCAAATGTTGCTCGTCTGATGAATTATTGATAGCATGACCAAATGAAATATTATTTAAAATACTAGCAACTGAGCCGAGTATAATTAATAAAATGTTGATCATGGGATCGTCGTAAAATTACTAATGTTCAAATCCAGAATTATGAACCTTGGACTCAAAACCCTAATTCGATCAATTGATGGTTTATTGAAAATTAACCATGGAGTGAAGGAGGGACCGGCTACATGGGATGATGAGTCGACCATGTAGCGCCCAGATGCTCGAGTGAGCAAAAATACCAAAGTCTCTTGAAGACCAGTTGGCCAGAAGATGATTAAATGCTGGTTTAATCATTTATTAAAATAATGCTCGTATGAGCATCAGGTGATAAAACCTAATTAATTATGAAGAGACGAGGGACCGACCAAGGGGTCATGAAACCGGCCCTGGTTGGTCACGGGATCGAATGACGATCGTTTCATGAAATTCCAAAATTGTTCGGAAGAATTTGAACCTAATGTGAACAAATTAGGTCAAATGATGAAAATATGAGGGACCGGCCTCTTGAAATCCAAAGAGCCAACCCTGGTCGGTCAAGGTAATATACTAATGTCACCAAAGTGTTCACGTCTCAGTCCTGAGAATTTTGATATTTTCTGATGTGCATTTGAGCAATCATTTGAGAAAATATGAAGAAATCAGGGTTTTGCTGAAACTGAGGAAACTTCATGAGATGAAGGAAAATAATTATAAAATGAAGGAATCATGAAATGTGGGACCGGCTATGGCCAAGGCATGGCCGGTCGGCCAATGAGCCCGGTCCCATAGCATTTTTCCTAATTTTATTATATTTTTCATGATTTTATGAAAATACCATGAAATCAAGGAGTTTGTTGAAATCAAGGAGTTTCCTTGAAGTGAAGGAGTTTCCATGAGGTGAAGGAAACATAAAAAATAATAATCAGGCGTATGGGACCGGCCGGCTAGGGCCTAGTCCCACGAGTTTACCTAATTTTATATTATTTTTCATAACTTTATGAATATCATGAAATCAAGGAGTTTCCTTGAAGTGAAGGAGTTTCCATGAGGTGAAGGAAACATAAAAAATAATAATCATAAAATAAGAGACGTGTGGGACCGGACGGCTAGGGCCCGGTCCCATGAGTTTACCTAATTTTATATTATTTTTCATGACTTGAAGGAAATATCATGAAATTAGGGAAATACCATGAGATCAAGGAATTTCATGGGATGAAGGAAAGAATAATAAAATAATAAGGAATGTAAGGTATGGGACCGGCCACAACTAGGGCATGACCGGCCGGCTAGTAGGCTTGGTCCCGCATACCTTTCCTAATTATTTATTATTTCCTTGATGTGAAGGAAACACCATGAAATTGAGGAGTTTCCTTGAAACGAAGGAATTTTGTTCAAATGAGAGAATTTTCATGAGATCAAGGAAAATAATAAAATATGATAAAATATAAAATTGGGCGTGGGACTGGTCACGGCACGGCCGGCAGGCTGGTGGGCCAGTCCCCTAGCGCCTTAGTCGGTATTTTATTATTTATTATTTTCTTTCCTATTTTGCATAGGTTCATCGTCCCGTCGTATTTTGAAATACTCATTCGTGCATTCAGGTTCTCGTTAGTGCATTATTGTTGAGTACACTTGCACCATTTTGGTGGGGGTTCCTCGATAGTATCTTAGATGCCCGTGTGTTGAATATTTATTACTAACCCATGGAATTCTGCTGGGAAGAACCATGAATTGAAGTAATGAAATATTATGAAAAACATAGAATATTTTCCATGGATTCAGTTGATGAATCTGATGATTTAGGAATAATTAATTGATGGCTCTATACTAGTACGATCGTCTAGGAGCATTAATTATTTAGGAGTAATGTGCTAGTTGAAGCGTCATATTTATTTTATATAGTCAGGGAAAACATTGTTACATCCCGAAGACGTTATTGCTCTATACTAGCAGGCAAGCTGTCTAGGAGGCGTCCAATCGTTCGATTCTATATAAATGTAATTACTGAAATTGCTCAGTATTCATGAGATATGCCGTTGTCTCAGTTGAGAGACTACACATCTACATATACTCTGAGAGACAGTATTCTCAGTCAGAGGTTATTGCGGCATGAGCTTTCATGCTTCAATGAGAGACATGAGCCTCAATACTCATCTGATTGTTGGATCAGGAGTATGTACAATTATGGTTTTACGATTTTAGCCTTTGTCGAAAATCCACCATCTACACCCGGGTTCGTCGATAGCTTCATACATATTAGCTTGCAGTCTTGGACCTGCCCTTGAAGTCCAACGATATTTGGTTCCATAACGATCACAACTCTCAAAGCCTCTAGAGTTGAATCTTTGCTGGTTCATATTCTGAAAACGACCATAGGGTCGCCAATCTCCTTGATGATTATTCTCAGCATGGTCAGATTTAACCATCCTCAAATCTTTCATTGACTCTTGTAGATCTTTCAAAACTTTTGTGTGAGATAGAAAAGTTTCCCCTATACCAGCAATGATGTTGTCTTGCGCTTCAATCATCAGCAACATCGGGTCTTTGGGACTGTTCATCTCACCAACTTTTTCACCATTATTCCCATCGGTAGTCATCTTGATTGAGTAATCTCTATCACCGACTTTCAATTCGAACTGTGGCTCTGAATCCACCTTATATAGCACGCGGAAGCAAATAAAAAAAAAGGTAACAGAAACTAGGAGAATCCAATCCAAACTGTAAAGCTCAACTCTCTAATCCGAGAGATCTCTCAAGATAATAAACTGATAATTCAAGATATAAATCAATAATAAGATGTTTAATAACCAAAGATAAACTTACTTGACTATAAACTTTAATCGAGGTAATCCAAGATACTTACAACGATAAAGCAATCGGCTATTTATAGCCCGAAGAACTGACCTGAACTACACTTTACGTGTAGTTTATCCTAACTGACTTAAATCCCTAAATATCCTGCTGCAACAAAATTATCACTTATCTATATATGGGGTTCCATATCTTATTTGACTCAGCAAACTAACTGACTTAAGGAAATCTGATCAAACTATAAGAAATCCTAACTACACAGATTAAAAGAACAAAGCAATGGACCTGCACTTGACTAACAAGACTCGCATAATAAAAGGCTTCAAATACGTCTCGTATCAATACCAAAATAGGTATTGAAATTTAAAATAGAAATTGAACATGAAAAATTGTGACGATCTTAATTTATAAACCATGACGACTCTTTTAAATTGCCACGGTACCAATTTATAGACCATGACAACTTTTCATGAAAATACTTAATACCGTTCACTTAATGAAAAGTCATCATAGTCGTACTTCAGTACCTTATGACTTTTCATGCAAATCTAGGTTGAATAAGATTGTTGAATCTTATTAAGAAGGGATATTTTTGCCGTTTAAAAAAATATGGCTAAAGGGAATCAGAAGGTTCGGTGATACCACAATAAATTGGGAAACACTAATTGTAGCAGTCGACATAGTTTTTTAATGTCAATTGTTGCAGTCAACATGGTTTTCCGGTGGTTCACAATTCCAACTACTATAGTAAAGTATCCCCCAATATGTGTGTTCTTTTAGAAATTATTTCTAAATAACCCAATTTTATCTTATTCAATAACTCTCACTTACTCAGACAGCCCCCATTAAACAAATGAGACGGACAAAAAATGAAAATGATACTTAAAAGATTTTCCGGAATAGAAAATCATGTAAAGAATGGAGTCTAATTATGTGTACATTCCTTTAAAGAGTGTATATTTGATATATTCATTTAATTGGGTGATTAATTAATCGATGACTCTATTATCTTTATGTTTAAATTCTTGACCCTAATTATATAACTCAATAAATTAAATCAATAGTAGAGATTAAAATATTACGTGCACACTCGTTATGGAGTGTGCACAAAATACTCAAAAAATGGTTGGTAAGAGAAGATTGTAGAATTGTGAGTAAAAAAATCAACAGATTTCGAAATATGGATTATTAATTTATTATTAGTTGCCCAATACACAGAGGGATATATATGATCGGAAATGGAAAATATCTTGGAATGATTATCAGAGATATAAATAATATTTTGGAAACTAAATTGATTACCAAGTATGACGACAGATTCTCACCAATTTCTTTCCTAAACAACATTTACTTTCCAATGGCTGAACCGTATTTAAAACCCTGTGCAAAACCGAACTTCATTTCTCAAATATGGCTTCATTCTTTAGCATAGTCTCCTCTATGGCTGTTCTTGTGTTCATTATGCTTCCAATATCTCATCAAACTTTATCAAGGAAATTCGTTAATGCAGACGACAAATTATTCAGAGAATTGTGCAGCAAAGCCAACGACGAAGGAACGTGCATTCAGTGTGTCAAAGGCGATAAATTGAGTGCCGATGTGGATGCAATAGGGATAGCTATCATTCTAATGGACTGTGCAAATTTTCATGGTGCCTACTTGGTACATAATTTTACTATATTAGCTTCTCAAGCTACAGATGAACGTGTGAAGAACAGCCTGCTGCAGTGTAAAGACCTGATGTCTGCTGTGCAAGATTTCCAGTCTGTGAAAGACTGTCTTTATCGTCAAGATTACTTCGGTGGATATTTAGGCATGTCCATGTACATGCAATATGGTGCCTTATGCCGTTCAACGCATGTCATAGATGAGCTTGGACCAGAAAATGTGCCATGGCAAGTGTTTGATGGGATTACTATGTGGGTGAATCTTTCTGAGGCAGCACTATCCATTATTCAACCATACTACCAACCCAGCTAGTCATGTACAAAAATATTGATTTATGTTCCAAATAAAAAATATGGATTGATGTGGTTGAATCATTCATATATAAATTGTTTCAAAAGAAAATCGTACCGGCTGGCCATATTGTTTCTTTACTCTTTTCTCTGCAGATGTCTGAGGAACTGAGGGGATCTAAAATGCAATCTGAGATGGTGATCGCCCCCTTTTCTTTACAACATCTTGACAAAAGCTGCAATCCCGCAGAAGGTAATATGTCGAGGAAAACATACATCTGCAAGCCCAGCTTGACATTTTAGGCGGCAGTATAGGTGGTGACACATGGAGAATCGTGATCCCCCATGAACCTTGCGAGCGGTTTCCCTTATTTGAACAAGATCCTAGTTGCACACTATCATAGATGCTGATCTAAGGTGCAAAAGATGATGGGCCTACAGAGCAGGTTACGAAGAATGATCGATCAATCCAGCTGTAACGCACAAATTTACCATCTTTGATGTTCTGCAGATTCAAAAAGCATGACCTTAGTGAACTGATTGAGAAATTGCAAAGAAGCAAACAAAAGCAAATGAATACACCTAACTAAATGAAGAAGAACAAAAAAAATGCTGGATCCATCTATATAGACGAAAACATAGAACTAGTACCCTGGAAATAATCAGAATAAAAATAAGTAAAGAAACCTACGCCACCTAGCTAAATACTGAACATATACTGTCTACAGTTTAAGTGACAGTCGAGATGATGTTCTAGAAAAACATCTTAACCCCCACCCACAGATCCAGGTGAATATCATTATTAAGTAGAGAACATAGGTAATAGTGAATTTTTTGTCAAAGCCTGTAAAAAGAAGGGAGATAGACATAAAGGTTCTTTAAACAAAGAATCCAAACCCGCTACTGGTGGCTTTGGCAAGGGAGATAGCCTGGACATTCTCAATAGCAGGAGACGAACTTCCTGCGGAAAGAATATAGCATAATTCCATTATGAGGACTCCGACCAGAAGTAATACCAGTTGGCTAGGCTAACATCCCTTTGACATAACAGAGAAGTTCCTAAGAATTGCTGTGACTTGATAGTGAGATAATACTTTGTATATGAGAACAAAATAATTTACTTAGTAGTCAGGCAGAGATACCACAAAGCAGACGGTTTTGGATCTCTAGATACCTAAGATAGATCTTGAGAACCCGTGAGAAAAGGGTCCGTAAGTGTCACTAGAGGGGATACAAAATTGCCAACAGAGTCAGAATGTGACAAATATGAGAGTTAGTACCCAAAATTCCATTGAAGCACCAGTAGTTGAGCGATTTCTATATTTAAAAATCTGAGCATTTCTAATTTGAACGCTATAAGTTGTTTGAATAGGAAGTGATGTTGTGATATGCAGTATCAGAGGCTATGTACTACTCAAAAGGGAGACACTGCTAATCCATTTTGTACCTCATTTAAAGAAATTACTAATCTGATAGAGGGACAACCAATTCTAAGCAAATATATTGGATTTTTGTAAGGTACTCGTCAGTTGGTTCGTGAAGGTAAATGAAAGGAATTTGGAAGAAAGTATATGGTCCAACTTACCAAGCACGACATCTCCTGGAGTTGTTGATTGTAGCTGTGATGATGATGATGTTGAAGCTGCACTCTTAATTGACAAAGAAAAACTTCGAAAAGGAACAAGTTGTGCCAGATGCAGTCGTTTTCTTTGCTTCTGAAGTTTAGGAGCTTGGCGTTAATAAATAATGTACTTATAGAAGCATAAATAGATGGTGTAGAAGCAGCGGAGTCGTTTGGAGAGAAAAGAGCCGAGCAGGGGAGGCATGTGTTATGTTTACTGAACATCTGAACTCCAATTTCAGCGCTTGCTTTGAAAATAAATCAGATGCAAGGAACAACGTCTGTCTCATCTTCTCACAAATTCCTGATAGTATGTTGAGCACTATGCTTCACCCAGAATATTCTCTACCAAGTGAATCAATCCAGAAAAGCCCAGTGCGCAGAAAAGACTGCGCGCTAACACATTCCATGTAGCAACAGTAGGGGAAAACCTTTCTTTCAAAAACTCATCAGGATAAAACAATGGTTCTTCCAAATTAAGCACTTCACAGAGACCATATATAAGATTTGTGTATGTAAATAACTCGTGGTTGCACCTGCGGCCATTCTTTCCGGATGCAGTCATTTCCTTCTGAAGTATAAGAGATTGTCGCTGATGAAATAATGACCTCAGAAGCAGAATAGATGGTGTAGCAGCTTTCCAAGAAAAGACTTGGAGCATGGGAAGCAGGTGTTGTACTTACTGACACATGAGCTCCAACTTGATCTGGAAACATTCAGATGCACGGGACAATGTCTGTACCAAAATCATTCTCATTTACTCACAAAACCTGGTACCCTGAGCATTATCCATCACCTAGGATATTCTCCACCAAGGGAATCGATCCAGAAATGTCCATTGTTTTGAAAACACTGCGCACTAACACATTCCACGTAGCACTATTAGGGGAAAGCCCTTCTTTCAACAACTTATCAAGATAAATCACTGCTTCTTCCAAACTACAAATTTCACAGAGACCATATATAAGACTTGTATATGTAAATATGTCGTGGTTGCACCCTTGTTCAGTCATTCCTTCCATCAATTTAATAGCATCGTTAACATTACCTTGCTTGGAGTAGGCATGAATAAAAGTGTTAAAGGTTATTGTGTCAGGATGAATTCCCGTAACAACCATTCTCCCCAAATATAGTGCCGCCTCATCTACCATACCAGCGGTGCATAGACCGTAAATGATGGTATTATAAGTTACTAAATTGAAATTGATTCCCCTTGTCATCATGTCCTTAACAAGCCGAAAGGCTTCTTCAAAGTTGCCTTCCTTGTTAAGACCATCCAGCAGCTCATTGAATGTTGTGGCATTAGGTGAACAGTCAGAGCCATGTTTTTCCATTTCATCAAACACTTCCATGGCCCAATCTACTCTTCTGCTGCTACATAATCCTTTTATGAGCGTGTTAAATGTTACTGTATTAGGAGGGCAATCCTCCAATTTCATATTCTCAATAAGGCAGTAGGCTTGGTTGAACATACACCACCTACAAAGGGCATCCACCATGCAGGTAAACGCCACAACATTAGGGCGACAACCACATGTTACCATTCTATTCCACATCTTGGCTGCACCATCCAAATCTCCCGATTTCCCTAACCCATCAATAAGAGTACTATAGGTTCTAACATTTGGAGAGATGCCACTAACTACCATTTCATCAAAAAAAGATAGGGCCATATCAAGATTTCCGTTCACGCATAAACCCTGAAGCACTGTATTATATGTCACAACATTTGGATCACAACCTTCTCCAGCCATTCGATCCCACACATCAAGAGCTTCATGCACTTCTCCTTTCCTGAAAAGCCCATTCATCAAAGAAGTAAAAGTATGAATATTAGGATGACATCCTCTCACAAACATTTGAGCCAAAACAACAAGAGCCTGATCAACATCCATCGTATTAGAGAGAGCATCGATAATAGTAGTGTATGTGATCACGTTAGGGATAATTTTCCTACTCATCATTTCATCTAACAAAACAAATGCCTCCTTGATATCCCAATGCCTGCAAAACCCGTTAATCAAAGCATTATAAGCAGGCACAATTGGATTAACCCTGGCTACAAGTTCCCTCGCTTCCTTTAACCTTCCAAGCTTGCATAAAGAAGATACAATAGTAGTATAGCTCACATCATCAGGAGAACAACCTTTCTTGGACATTTCCACAAGCAACCCATGTGCACCATCAACTCGGTTATTCTTACACAATGCCTTGAGAAGAATGTTATACGTAAAAACATTAAGCTCCACACCATCTTTCTTCATGTTATTATAAATCGGAATAATCATTTGAAACTTATTCTCGTTAAGCAACGCATCCAAAACATGATTATAAATCTTGACAGTCGGTTTACAATCGAAATCTTGTATCCTATAAAATGTCTTTAAAGCTTGCTCAGCTAAACCAGCTCGCTTATAAGAATCAATAACACTAATAAATATATCTTCAGAACAACTAATCCCTTCTAACTTCATTTGCTGTAATAAGTACTGAATACCATCCAAAAATCCCATTTCTTGACCTAATTTATCAATCATGGTTTTGTATGTTAAATGAGTGTGTTTAAAAAAGGGGACTTCTGCATCCCCACCATTGGCAACAGACTTGAAGTATGCTAATGCTACCATCATGTCTTTCTCATGGTTCAAACGCCTTACAACATGATACTCATTCTGAGGTGGATTACCAATCTTTTCTGTATTCAGGATCATTTTTGGTTTCTCAACTTTAGGGATTGTATTCAGGAGAAATGATATTTTTTGAGGTTTCCTAACTTTCAGTAGCAGTGAACATCCCTCTTTCAAATGCATATTCAAAGCTAGATAACAATAGACTGATTCAGGGTTCAGAGATTCTTACCTGTTCTGTTCCCTTCTGCTACACCCCCAGTGAGACAACAAAGATATTCAGGGTTCACCGGTTCAGAAATAGAAGGGAAGAAGTGTTTTTAAAATGGGTTTGGATATGGATCAAGGTCTATGGCCTTGACCGGCCCGGTATAGTTTTGACCTTTTTTAAGTACCTGTGTCATCATCATCACTTCCCATTTCTCCATGGAAGCTTTGAGTAGAGAGCAGTAAAAAGGAACACTATACAGATGATTCTTAGTGGATTTCCAAGGTTTATTCGTTGTAGAGTTTCACCATTATCTCAGAATTTGAAACAACCAAATAATAATCTTCAAACTCTGTCTCATTCTACTCATCGCCATGGAATTGTTGCATGTTTATCTACAATTCCATCAAAACCCATATCTTCAAGCCAACTTCAAATTCCTCTGTTTTTAAGAGAACCCATTTATTCTGCAACTGTATCAGACTTGGAGAAATGGAAGAATTGGGCAAAAACCCTAGTTTATTCAGTTGGGTCTAAGTTCTTGGAAACAGATAATGGACCTGAAGTTAATACCTTGTGTAGAGAAATTCAATGGTTATTAGAAGATGTGGTGGTTGAAGAGCAGAGGGTTTCAACTGAAGAGAAAGTTGTCAAGTTAAGAACTGAAATGGATCAACTTTACTTAATTTGGAAACAGAGGATTGAAAAGAGAAGACCTTTTCAATACATAGTGGGGTGTGAGCATTGGAGGGATTTGATTTTGTGTGTTCAGGAAGGGGTTTTGATTCCAAGACCGGAGACTGAAAAGATTGTGGAGTTGGTTCAGGAAGTGGTTGCAAAAGATAAGGGTTTAGGAGAGGGTTTGTGGGCTGATTTAGGAACTGGTAGTGGTGCACTTGCTATTGCAATTGGGAGGTTTTTGGGTACTCGAGGGAAGGTCATTGCCACGGATTTGAGTCCAATTGCTGCTTCTGTAGCTGAATTCAATGTCAAGAGGTACGATTTGCAGGTTAGTCGTAGTCAATTTGTTTCGGTTTGAACTTCGCTTCACTATAAAGTTTTGCAGTCTTATGATTTTAGTTATGTCATATGTTTAGCTAGAAATTCGAAGAAGATTTATGTAGTGTTTGTTTATAACATGTACGGATTTGTTTAAAACAATTACTCGGCGTATTGGTACTTTGAGCATATTGAGGGGAAATATTGAGAGGATCTGCATGTTCTCGAAAATCTACTGGGCTTTAGAAATCCAATTTTGTATTATGCTCTGTAAATCAGCAATGTGGTACTGATTTGGTTATAAGTTTCCTAGCAGTCTCTTCTCATGGGGATGTGGAAACTTATGTTAAAGACATTAGTGATGTCTAACAATTGTTACAGTATGTGAAACCTCGAGTAAATTCTATGAAGACGGAGACCATCCTCACCATGTGCATCTCCCTCACTTTTAGACCAAAAAGAAGCCACTATGGTAAGTTTTGAGGTAGACAATTGAGGGAAATCCACATGGGTCTCAAGGACTTCTCCGTGGTATAGTCTGGACAGACCTTCAATGTTGGTTCGAACTTCTAAATTAGACTAATAGTGTATCTAAGTCACTTGACATCATGTCAAAACTACCTCAGTTTGTTTGTTGACCCAAATCACGAAATAATTTTTTTTCTCCTGAAGAGTGTTCACGCACTATCAACAAAAAAGGAATGATGCGGATGGTTTTCTCTGTATGTAGTATACCCGAAAGCATTTTCATTTTTATCAAGTGTCATTTTCTTCAATTTTACGTCTGAAACATCATCTATGTGTGAATGTGGTTTTCAGGATAAAGTTGAGATAAGGCAGGGATCTTGGTTAGAACCACTGGAGGATGCTAAAGGCAAACTCGCAGGCCTTGTTAGTAATCCGCCGTACATACCAAGTGACCAAATTCCGGGGCTTCAAGCTGAAGTAGGTAAACATGAACCAAGACTTGCACTAGATGGGGGTGAAAATGGCATGGATGATCTTCTTCATCTTTGTGAAGGAGCTGCTTCCATGTTGAAACCTGGTGGATTTTTTGCTTTTGAGGTACACATCTTTTCTTCATATATATTTACAATTTGATCTGTTTCCCCTTGTTTCCATGTTGAAATTTATGGTGCGGTACGCCCTTCCCCTAGTTTCTACTTACAACATGCTGTCTACCAACATGCACTAGCTTAAGATCGCTAATCTTTAAATCTGCATTTTAGGTATTGAGTTATTGAGTCTTAACATCCAATTGTAATATTAGCTACTATATCTTCACAACGACTCTTTTAATCTGTAATGCACTTTGTATTTTTGGTACATTCTATGATATCACTGTCTAAAAGTCCATTAGACAATTGAACACCTTAGGAGGAATATACAAATACTGCTTAAATAGAAAACAAAGGATAAATGTCAGTGTTCACTGAGTTACATCGAGTTCCATTCTCTTTTTCAAAATATGTTATAAAATTACGTTTTCTATAATAAAGATGTCCACCGGGTTTTCTGTCTAAAGCATATTAAAAGTGATTGTATATTCTTTTTTTCTTTCTTTTTTCTGGCAATCAACTCTAGCGAGTGGAACTGTGCGAGTAGAGATAAATAAAACATGATCAAAGAATGGACACAGTAGAAAATAAACAAACAACTCAGCCAGTGAAATTTGATGGTTAAACAACATCTTCCAGTGGTTTTCCTTTCCAGTTTATTCATCTTTTGTGTTAAGATTGTATTATGTCTGTTCTGTATCTAAATATGAGGTTATCTTGAAGTCATCAGTGCACTGCTTAAGACTAATTAAAAGCATTCTTGAATTTTATCAGATTAGTTTCCTTGCAATATCAGTACACATTATGCGTGTTCATTAGACTTATTTTGTCCATTTCTAATTTTGCAGACAAATGGTGAAAAACAGTCCAAATTTCTTGTAAATTTCATGATGAACCATCCAAAAGGCATGTTTAAAGATGTAAGAATAGTAGCTGATTTTGCTGGTATTGAACGTTTTGTAACCGGATTCTGCCAGTAAGAATATTATAACTTTCTGTCTGTGTTATTTGCTGGCTACTAGGTTAAAGCATCACTTGCTGTCACATTATGTCAGTCAGGATAGGCTTACACAATTTTATATTCTTTTGTATTTTTCTCGATTCCTCATGAAAGTAGGCACTTACTGTGGGATATGGTGTTATGTATACCGTTTCAGTCTTAAGATATAGATTACAGAGAAAATGTTTCAAGCATTTCAAAGTTTTGTATTTTCATTTGGAGCAATCTATTGGAGTATAAAAATGGCATTGAGTTTTCTGTATTATTTCATAAAGTGTAAAGGAAACAGTTGATGGAATCCTTCAACCTCTGAAAAAGTTTGGGCACTTTGTTACTATGGAGCTTGCTTGATTATAATCCTGCCACTTATGATTGCTTGAATTTTCCAAAGATGGCAGGTCAAATTGGCATCCTTTGCTATGGGCGATCTATGTTGTGGTAGACGATATACTGCATCGTATGTAGAGCCACTTTTTAAGTACGCCCTCCGTTCCTAATTAATAGGCTGGTTTTGTTTTTAGAGAAAATTAAGGAAATTAAGAGAACTAATCATTGAAAGTGGTCCTCATGACACTTGTCAATAAAAGAAGTGAAGTGAAATGATTCCCATGACACTTGTCAAAGAAAGTAAAGTAAAATGGTCCACATGACACTTATCATCAAAAGAAGTTAAGAGAAAAGTGGTCCCAGAAAATTATAGTAATATTTGACTTTCCCAATTAGGAAACCAGCCTATTTTTTTGAAACATCTATTTATAGAAACTAGCCTATTATTTATTTAGACCAAGTCTTATGGGCTAGATTGGAGGTGCTAGATTAGCACTTAAGTGTTGCAATTCAAAAAAAAAAAAAGTATGACAATAAAGTTAACACTAGTTCTCTCTCCTACCAGAATGTTCTTAGAATGTGAACTAACATGGTTTAGCATGAATGATTCGGTAACTTGAAAATTAGCACCTTTTTATGGGCTAATGGTTCTAGATTAGCACTTAAGTGTGAGAGATTTATTTTTGATCCGAGCATGTGAACTAGAGATTTAAAAGCGTTTGAATGGTTTAGCGTTCGGCCGAGGGTTTATTTTTGAATGGATTCGATTTGAAATGGTTTAATGGCGGTCTTGACGAATGGAGTGCTAATCTAGCCTAGCTGCTAGATTAGCACTCCCATAACTTAGGAGGTAGTCTTGACTGCTAATCTAGCTACTAAACTAGCACCCCATAAGACTTAGTCACATAAAGGAGGGAGTATTAAACTAGTGTACATTTGTGGTTAGATTGTTTACCAGCGATCCCAGCTTTAACTCTGCAGCAATCCAAAACTTGCCAAATAATCCTAACTTTGTCCCAGAAATTAAAAGTTACCCATTATCTGAAATCTGTCTCGTGAGTCGTGACCTAAAATGCACTCCGCAATCCGCATAACCTAAGTGCAATCTGCATAACCTCCAACATCTACCACTATATGGTCGTGTGGGTCTAAAATGTATATCGTGGAAAAGAAAATGAATAGATACCTGAAATACAAATGTCATTTTGAATTTGACCAAAGTTATGCATCGTCAGTTCGTCACCCAAAGTTGGTCCGAGTGACCTAAAATTTTCACCGTGACGCACCTCAAATTTGTCAAGTGTGTGAGTAACCCAAAATGCATGAGCATCCTCAAATTTGTCGTGGGACCTAATCCAAAATTTTCTATGACTTATGAAGTTATATGATTTAAATTTAAAATGCCTAGGAATTGGGACTCAAAAGGAATCTGACCCTCAACAGGGCACTGTACGCTAAATGTAACCCGTCCCCAGAAAACTTCTAAGAAATCTCTATGTTTAAGGAGAAATAAGGAGAAGACAAATCGCACTTTAATCCCTTTAATGCAAAAAAAAAAAAAAAAAAAAACTTTCAAAAAAGAATGAGAAACGACTAAAAGGATTCTTATTAATAGAGACATCAAGAATACATAACACAGTTTTGCTAACTTAGTCTAGATAAGTGGCGGTCCAGATTTGTTCTCATAAGAGATAAATTTATAGTCGTAATTATTTGTCATAAATGATGATTGTGATTGGGATTAAAAATGCATCTATCGGCTAAAATTTATTTACCATATCACTAATGTTCCATTAATTCTTCATAATAAATATTTTATTAATTTTCCATAATAAATGTCAATTATAAATGATAATAACTAAATTATTCTATTAACAATGATAATAAATATATTTTTATTAACTAATGCTTAGGATTAGTTTACCATTGTTGTGAGTTGTACAACAACATGTTTCTAATGTGTGTTGTTATGCTGAGCTATGTACAAAAATAATTGACATTCGACAAAACATAAATTAAAGTTAAAGCCGATTAAAAAAGCGTAAATTATCATGTTCAACTATCGTTGTTGTAACAAATGACAAGAATAGACATATCTCTGAAAATTGTAGTGTATTTTATTGTGATACAAAATAATGAGTGTTTTGGTATTAAATATATATATAGATATATAACATTAAATTTACAAATTAGTATTATTATTAAAAATTATTATTTAAAAAAAAAAAACAGTCGTTGTTTAATACTGCCTTTACTTTTATTGTTGACAAATTAAAGAATTTTCAATGATGGTATAGTATAAAATATAGTTTGAAAAGAAAATTATTATCTTTAAGAATAAAATATAGCGAATAAAGATCGGCAGTAGATATAGATATGGGGGTAGTATTTGTCATTTATAAAATAAAATAGGAATAGAAAAAAAAAATAGAATACGAAATCAAGGTCGACCATCTTTTGCTTTTGAAGCTTTTAAAAGCTCATTCGCCTCTACTTTTCAAAGTTGATAGATTTTGGAAGTGTGATGCATAAAAATTACTTTAAAAAATTCTTTACCAAACACTATGATTGAAAAATGTTACTAAAAATATGTTTTCAAAGTACTTTTTGAAAAGGAAAAAAAAAAACACTATCAAACTCAGTTAGATTCGCTAATAATTATATAAGTGGACCATATAGGTGGTTGTAGTGGTGTCAAGGCAAAGACGCTATGCATGCTTTGATTGAAAGTGGTGGTGGAAGTTGTTTCAGTAAAAACAATAGTAGTGGGTGGTGTAATTATGGTAGTGACAAGTATTAGTGAACAGTAGTGCCGAATGAGTAATATCACGTCGTCTCACTATTTGGTAATAAATGACATAAACGATATTTTTATCCAATGATGATGGATTAAAGAGTTTGTTAGTTATTGTTATAGTCTACTGTTATTAGCAAATGCATAACAATAGAGTTGAGGGTTGATGGTTTACATGTTTTAATTAATATACATGTAAACCCACATTAAGGAAATTACACGAGGGTATCTAGTACCCATGGAGTCGCTGAGTACAATTTGACTAATGAAATTGACATGTTAGTTGTTGTTATAGTTTATTGTTATTAACAAATGCATAACAATAGAGTTCAGGGCCCAGGGTTTGCATGTTTTAATTGATTTATATACGCGAGTGTTTATATGTTTCAATTAGAGCCTCTCCAATGGAATGTGTGTGAAGGAAAAAGTCCTAATCCACGTAGGATCCACAACAATTTTTATAAAAAATCATCTCCAACCCATTAATGTGAAGATGATGTGGAAAAAAAAAATTAGACATCCTCTAGGTGAACCTCTAGTTTTAGACATTCACTTAGAGGATGTCTTCCCATCCTAGTCACACTTTTATTAATAAAAATCATTGAAAAATAAAAATGGAAAATATTTTAACCAATTATATGCCTAAAAATAAGTAAACAAATAATAGAAAACATTATGGGTTGGAGATAAAACTTTATTTTTCCTAACATTTAGGATTTTAAGCTCAAAGGATGTCTTAGAAGTGAAGCCACATATGAAATATTCACATTCACCATTGGAGAAGCTCTTAATTTAGTTAACCATGCTTTATCAATTTTTGATGCTTTATCAACTTAAATATTATAACTGCTTTATAACTGTTCAACTTAAATATTACAAGTGACGTGCACGCGCATTGCGCGTCGGCCATCATCACAATTTGATTGGAGTAGAGCGGTCGTCTGGGAGCGATGGTCTTATTGTCACCAGTTAGCAACATTTTATAACCGGTGAAATGTCTTATTTATTGCAAGGTCCCTAGATATCCCCGTTAGTCACTTGAACTCCTTGAAGAGTCCCCATATTAGTTTATATATTACACCGAGATATTTTTTTTTTATCAGCGGGCTTCATCATATGGAATTGTTAAAAGTCAAATGATCTGACGGGTGTGACCAATTGTTCACACGGATTTTTTTTCCTGGAATCTAACGGCTGAATTGTAATATGAATGGATCTTAACGGTTTAATTTCAATCCCGTGTCGAAATTGTTAATATCCTTGCTCCCATTAAAAGGGGGAGATAACTGCTTTATCAATTATTACTTCACTAATTGCATATAATAAATGATTTATTAATTTTTTCATCATAAATTGTTTTATTAATTAGTATTTCACTAATTGCTCGTAATAAATAATTTAATTTTTTTTCATTATAAATATTCCCTAATTAATATGTATTTCCACTAATATATGATTTTGAAAAAAATAAAAATAATATCAATAGACATTAATGGGGATAGTGGTTGGTGGAGGTGGTGGCGGTTCTTAAAGAGTGGTGGAGGAGGAAACATTAGTGGTAGGCCGGTGGTCGGAGCCAAGCCAAATTGCAATTTTTTTTAGGTCTTTTTATCATAAAATTGGCTATTAAGCCTATTTTCCACCCGTATCTAACTTGCCAAGAATTTTGCTCCCCCTTCCTCAAAATCCTGGCTCCTCCCTTGGTGGTGGTGGTGGAAGAAGTAGTGGCGGTGGGTACATGTGAGTAGTGGTGGACAATATTAGTTCCATGTTGTTACAACACCGATAACATTGTATTGTGAAAGTTGTGGTTGGTTGTTCTTAGCACGATTGATAAAGACATATACCTTATATTTCAGAGATAATATCAAATCATATAGGACAAAATGTTCATGACCGTTGGATCACCTAAATGGTACCCATGCTATCTTTGGTACCACGTCGTTTGGTGTAATAAAATTGATTGCAATACAAAAGAGAATATAACACGGGAAAAAAAAAATATAATAGAATAAATTAATTAATGACTTAATTTTGTTCAATCTAAACCTCATACATGTCATTTGTGATTGAAAATTAGAATTACCCTCAACAACCTACAGGGGTGGGAGGCAGTGGTGGTGGTAGTGATCGAGTTAGAAATTGACATTGAGTGAACTATTTTTTATTTAAAGAAACATATAAACCCTGGTGGACTAAACCCTAAAGATAGATGGGCTAAGCACTATTTAAAGGATAAAATTAGAAAAATTTATGTAGTTATTAGAATTGTAAGGGAGGCTAGATCCAGGTTAGTTAACCCTTGGCTCCGCCGATAAGTGGTGGTGGTGAAAGAAATTATATCATGTGGTTTCGTGATGGTGGCAAGTATTGGTGAGTAATAATAAACTATGTATGACGCCACAAAATGTATAATATCATAAAGTATAAAACGTGGTTAATTGTTTTAATGTTCAAATAAACTCGGTTAAAGCATATGACAATTACATAAAAATACTAGAATCAATTGTCATGTTGTCTATTAACTGCAGACGAGCGACACAAATCAAAATCAGAACATATGAAATTAATTATTATCGAGTTGTGCCGTTACGACACAGGTTATATTCTAGTAAGGATTACATAGCATAGTGAGGCTTTATATACAACCATAGGGAAAACCCTAATTACTTATATGGGTCGCACATTCATGGACGTAGACCCTGTAACACTTCTCCGTGTGCGGTCTAATAGAACTTCATGTGTAATGCTTCACATATAGTGCTTCACTTGTAGATCTTCAAATGCAGTCCACTCCTTGAATACTAGTGCCGAAATCAATTGCCTCATTAAAACTTTGACAAGGAAAAAACCTAGTGGGACAAAACCTTAGTACAACCTGAAAAAGTGGGGGTCTATTAACCACACCCAATATTTCGCTTAGCAACCTGTATGGACTAACTCTAATATACTTTCAAGAGAATCAACTAGACAGGCAGACTCAATCTTAAGAAAAGTATATCAAAGAGTTATATCTCAATTTCTCAATTCAATCCGCAATCAAACAAGTAGGAATTTGCGAGCCCGACTGAATATAAGAAATAACTTGGACGGTATCAAAAACCAATATCCAAGTGTCAATCAATTTAATCAACAACCAAAGGTTGGATTCACAACTGATTGAACTTACGCACAACCTGTGATATTTCAATTATATAAACAAATATAATACGGAAAAAAATAACTCAGACACCAGAAGTTTTGTTAACGAGCAAACCGCAAATGCAGAAAAACCTCGGGACCTAGTCCAGATTGAACACCACATTGTATTAAGCCGCTACAGACACTAGCCTACTCCAAGTTAACTTCGGACTGGAATGTAGTTGAAACCTAACCAATCTCACATTGATCAAGGTACAATTGCGCTCCTTACGTCTTTGAATCCCAACAGGACTCTACGCACTTGATTCCCTTTGCTGATCTCACCCACAACTAAGAGTTGTTACGACCCAAAGTCGAAGACTTGATAAACCAATCCATCTCACATAGAAAAGATTATTGAATAGATAAATCTGTCTCCCATGGATAAACCTATGAGTTTTTAGTTCCGTCTTTTGATAAATCAAGGTGAACAGGAACCAATTGATATACCAGACTTATATTCCCGAAGAACAACCTAGAAATATCAATCACCTCACAATAATCTTAATTGTATGGTAGCGAAACAAGATATTTTGGAATCACAAACGATGAGACGAAGATGTTTGTGACTACTTTTTATCTTGCTGTTTATGGGTAAAAATCGTTTCCGCCGATTTTGGTAAATTCGGTATGTGAGTGAGAAACTGGTTTAAACCCTAAACAAATGTGTTGCACGTGAGCACTTTATAGATTCGAGAGATCAATCTATACAAGTTCGGCCTAAACCAAGAAATGGTCGTTCCAGACTTGATTCGGTCACAAAGTGGAGGAGAAGGGTTGATTTGGGGAGGGAAGCAAAGAAAGGTGTTGAGACCAGAATAATTCTAGGAGAGTAGTGTCTCGACTTGTATCAGAAAGTGAAAGCTTAGGAAGCTTGCAAGAGATGAAAGCTTTTGGAGAGCTTGCAAAGTTGCCTTTTCGAGAGTGTTGTATTTTTCTCCCGACCGAGACTTGTTGTCTGGGTGGAAATAGGTAAGACCTATTTATACAAGTCGAGATTGAAACGTACCACTGGCCTCATGAAGGAAGAGAGTAAAGGGTGAAATAATGGGAGGAGGTGGTAACCGCATGGTGTTAATGGGTGAAAACGTTTTCACCATTATTTCCTCATTTATTTGACCGCTTTATTCCTATTCACGCTTTCTTAATGTGAGCGTAGTGTACGCCGCAAGATGTGACCGCCAAACCAAGACCTGGAAAGCATCCCCGGTTTGTGTTGATATCTCGAGTGTTGGTTGCATCTTGAGTGCAAGTGGTGCTGCTAGGGGCGCATGTGGCATGTGCCAATGGCAATGCCTTTGTTGCGAGTTGCACCTCGAGCGCAAGTGGCAATGCCAGAGCTGCTAGTGGCGTGTGTGGCATGTGACAATGGCATGTGTGGAATGCCTTGGTGGTAGGTTGTACGTTGAGTGTAAGTGGCAATGCATAGAGCTGCTAGTGGCGTGTGTGGCATGTGCCAATGGCATGTGCGGAATGCCTTGGCGGTAGGTTGCACGGTTTGCAAGTTAGGCTACCGGCGTGGGTTTTGGCATGTGCCAATGGCATGTGCGGCCAAGTTGGCCTAGGTTGCACGGCTTACAAGTTGGGCTACCGGATGCGTGTTTTGCATGTGCCAATGGCATGCGTGGCCAAGTTGAATCATGGCCCGTGTTTAGAAAAGCTACCAATGAGCGTGTTGGCATGTGCCAATGGCATGCTCGGCCATTAGTGGCCACGTCCTGGTAAGAAAATCTACCATCGATGCGTGTTGGCATGTGCCAATGGCATGCTCGGCCATTTTGGGCCACATCCTGGGTAGGAAAAGCTACCAAATGAGCGTGTTGGCATGTGCCAATGGCATGCTCGGCCATTAGGGCCACGTCCTTGTAAGAAAAGCTACCCGGCGAGCGTGTTGGCATGTGCCAATGGCATGCTCGGCCATTAGGGCCACGTCCCGGGTAAGAAAATCTACCAATGAGCGTGTTGGCATGTGCCAATGGCATGCCCGGGACATTAGGGCCACGTCCCGGTAAGAAAAGCTACCAAATGATGCGTGTTGGCATGTGCCAATGGCATGCTCGGCCATTAGGGCCACGTCCTGGTAGGAAAAGCTACCAGCGAGCGTGTTGGCATGTGCCAATGGCATGCGTGGCCAATTTGGGTCGCGCCTTGGTAGAAAAATCTACCCGGCGAGCGTGTTGGCATGTGCCAATGGCATGCGTGGCCAATTTGGGTCGCGCCTTGGTAGAAAAAGCTACCGTGAGCGTGTTGGCATGTGCCAATGGCATGCGTGGCCAATTTGGGTCGCGCCTTGGTAGAAAAAGCTACCAGCGAGCGTGTTGGCATGTGCCAATGGCATGCGTGGCCAATTTTGGTCGCGCCTTGGTAGAAAAAGCTACCAGCGAGCGTGTTGGCATGTGCCAATGGCATGCGTGGCCAATTTGGGTCGCGCCTTGGTAGGAAAAGCTACTAGCGAGCGTGTTGGCATGTGCCAATGGCATGCGTGGCCAATTTGGGTCGCGCCCTGGTAGGAAAAGCTACTAGCGAGCGTGTTGGCATGTTCCAATGGCATGCGTGGCCAATTTGGGTCGCGCCCTGGTAGGAAAAGCTACCAGCGAGCGTGTTGGCATGTGCCAATGGCATGCGTGGCCAATTTGGCCTAGGTTGCATGATTTGCAAGCCTAGGCGTGGGCGCCATTTTGGCATGGCATGGTTAGGGCCAAGGTAAGGGTGCTTGGCTTGGCGTGACGTGACTAGCGTAGCTAGGGCCAAGGCAGAGTGCGTTTGGCATGGCGCGGCGTGACTAGCGTAGCTAGGGCCAAGGCAAGTGCGTTTGGCATGGGTGCATGCTTTGCTCGGGCTAAATGTGGATGGTATGATTTGCCATTGGCACGGAGGTGCGGCTAGCATGGTTGGCATGCTTTGGAGCGTTTGGTGTGGCTGGCATGATTTGCCATTGGCACAGAGGTGCGGCTAGCTTGGGCTAGGTGTGGCTGGCATGATTTTCCATTGGCACGGAGGTGCGGCTAACATGGTTGGCATGCTTTGGCGCGTTTTGGTGTGGCTAGCATGATTTGCCATTGGCACAGAGGTGTGGATAGGGCCAAGGTAAGTGTGTTTGGCTTGGCGTGGTGTGATTAGCGTAGCTTTGGCCAAGGCAGAGTGCATTTGGCATGGCGCGGCTAGCTTGGGCTAGGTGTGGCTGGCATGATTTGCCATTGGCACGAGGTGCATGCTTTGGCGCGTTTTGGGCTAGGTGTGGGCGGCATGACTTGCCATTGACACGGAGGGGAATTAGGGTTTTTTTCGTCGTAACCCTAATTTGAAAAAATACCCCCTATTAATTACTGATTACATGAATTAAATGTCCTAATAAATGTGTCACTGGTGACATTAGGTTATTTGGGGTTTTACGATTTTACCCTTTGTTTAAAAACCACCATCAACATTAAGTCCCTCGCTTAGCTCGGAGCAGGAGCTTTGTTGCGAGGTAAGCATAAGATGGTGACAAACTATCAACAACAAAACTCGTAAAGAGAATTGAGGAGGCTCGTCGACCTTTTTATAAATAGGATTTGGAATCCTTGCCTCCGGCGATTTTGCACAAATCGGGAGCCGGCACAATTGGGAAGTCGGCATCATTGAGAGACAGAAAGGCAGGCGGCATCGAGAAATTGACACAAGTTGGGAACGAGCGTGCTAGTTGGCGGGACCGGCGCAAGGTGGGGAAGGCGGCGTGCTTGCTTTGGCGTGACTTGGGCGGCCATTGGGAAGTTGGCGCGATTGGTGGGGCCGGTGTGGCTTGGGCGGTTGTAAATCGGCGCGAGCTTGATGGGACCGGTGAAAACAAGGAGGGAGTAGGTGTTTCTACATACAACAAAGTTTCCTTATTTCGCCTTCCTTCACGCGCAGCTTCAATCAGGGCATTATTCATGCTAAAATATGGAAGCGTTATGTTCCTCATTGCTTCCTTTCCTTTTTAAGGTTCCGTATTCATACCCAACATAATTGTATCGTCTCCCTTGTTTGAGAAAGGGGTTCTTCTTGTCGAGTTTCTCTCTTTGTCATGTCGCACAGAGATGAATCATCTTCTAACCGGCCAGTTCTCTAGGTGAAGGCGCGAGATCTGATTCTTGCAGGAGCATCCCAACAAAGGTTATTCGGGTTAAGAAAATCATACCGGTATGTTTTCTTCTTCTTTGGTGGACTGACGTGCGCTTTATCACTTGTTTGGTGAATGGAAAATTTCCCTTTTGTGCAGAGATATCCCGTTGGAGCATGTGTTAATGTTATCGACGAGGATGACCTAGTCGTTCCCCTCCCTTCAAATTCAACCTTGTTGACTGCTGCAGACTTGGAGAACGCTGATTTAGGGCTCTCTTGTCATGAATACCCCTATGCAGGTTTGTCGTTTGGGACCCGTATGAGGTGTCTCTCCTCCAATTATCGGAATGTTGGCGGTTTCCTGGTGCGGAAAGAATTCGTGGTCCTTTATACGAGGATATGGAAGACATACGGCCATATCGCTACCCGGAGCGTAGTGAAGTGTTGTTCGTCCGCCTTGGTTTCCATAGTGAATTTTCTTTTTCCAATGATTGACGAGATGGAGAATATGTCCATCCGTGCTGCTGCAGAGCCAGCCATTCAAAGGTGGGGGAATATGGTGTCCACCTGTGAATCCTTGGAGTTTAATATCACCGGCCGTTGCGGCATCGTCTCAATATTGTGAAAGTCGACGAGCCGGTATTCTTCTTTGGTGTGATCCTGCCCACAAAACCATCTTTGGAAGAGGAGAAAGCTTTGGCCTTGGATCCCGGAGGATTGAAGAATTAATTCGCGACTTGAAGAGTAGGGCTGAAAGATATCACGGTCGATTGAAGATGATATTTTGTAGGGATTATAATTTACTAGATGGGCTTTTCTGACTTGTATCACGAGATTTGAAGGCTCCTCTTTCTTTTTTTTTTTTTTTTTTGAAGAAATAAAGAAATTCCATTAATCCGTTGGATTGTATTGAAATTTGATAATTGGCAAGAAAGAAAAGTAAATGCGAGAGAGGTGTCGGGCGTTCACACTTTTGATGTTGCATGTTGCAAGGAAATGATTAGGCGTAGTATGCCTTAAGCCACTTTCCGTTGATGACTACCTCTAGCTTTCCCCATCTTCTTTGATAATCTTGTAGTAACCACCACGTCGCTTTTAGTGATTATGTACGGCCCTTCCCATTTGGGAGAAAACTTCGGTGCCGATGCATCTTGTTTGGATGTGTTTGGCGGTTTTTAGCACTAGATCTCCTTCCTTGAAAACCCCGGATTTTACATGGCTGTTGTATGCCACAAATCCTGTTTACTGTATCTTGTGCATGTTCCTCTTCCTGATCTTCTAGAGTCCATAGTATCTAGTTACTGCGATTACGGCATTGAGTGATTCGGCTTCATTCCAGAGGTCCACTCGTTGCGGCGATTACGGCGAGACGGGATCTTGATTTCTCTTTGGGAGGATCGCGTCTGCACCGTAGACAAGGGAGTAGGGAGACATGCCGGTGGAGCTTCTAGGAGATGTTAGGTACGCCCATAGAGCCATCGGCAATTGCTCGTGCCGGGTTAAGGATTGTCGTGTCTTGTTCGGTGAGGATTCGGATCGAGTCTTGTTGGTGCTTTCGGCTTGCCCATTCCCACAGGGATAATAGACATTAAGAAAGACTTGTTTAATTCCGTACCTCTCAAGTAGTTCCTGCACTTGCTTGTTAGCAAAAGGTGTGCCGTTGTCGGTGATGACGTGTTTAGGTACGCCAAAACGGCAGATGATGTGTTCCTTGACGAATGCCGCGATCGTGGCTCCGGTGGTTCCTTTCAACGGGACAGCTTCAACCCACTTGGTAAAGTACTCGGTCGCGGTTATTATGTATTCATGCTGTTTTGAGGATGGCGGGTTGATCTTCCCAATGATGTCGAGTCCCCAGCTATAAAAGGGCCACGGGCTACTTATCGAGTGTAGGGATGTTGGGGGGCGCGTGGATGAGGTTTCCGTGAATCTGGCATTCTCGGCATTTCTGAACGAAAGTAGCTGCGTCATCTTCCATGGTCGGCCAGTAGTACCTCTCGTGTATCTGCAGGAAAAGTTTCTGTTTCCCTTGGTGTTCGCCTTCGTGCATTTCTCTCAACATAACTGGGATTTACATACGCCCAAACACCGCAGTAGACTTCCTCCGAAACTCTTGCGATATAAAACCCCGTCATGGAACACGAATCTTTTGGACTTTTGTTTTAGCTTGGACGCATCCTCTTTGTCAGTAGGAAGAATGCCGTCGCGAAAGAAAACGATGTACGGCTCCCGCCAGTCCCCAGTGTGACTGATGTTGAGGACTTACATGCGACATGGGGGCGCGACAAGCCAGGACACGCCTTACAGGTAATCGGGATTGGGCTTCCATCTCCGGCCAATAGTATCCAAGTCGTTGTAAACGACGATAGAGGGTTACTACGATGTTATTCCACGAGACTTCGGTATGAACATGTTCAAGTTGTTGTTGTGCTTCCTCTTTTCCGAGACACCTTGACGAGAGAGAGTCTGCGGATTTCGATGATACTGAGAACATCTTGAAGCATAAAGAAATTCCGCAAAGTCTTGAGGTCGACCTTCCCTTGGAAAAGTGAGTTGTTGAGTTCTTGAATGATAGGAGTTCTCCGGTCATCGTCCTTGGCTTTCTCGGGTTGTGAAAGCCATGTTGAAGCTATGGTTCGCCGTTTTACTTCTTAGGGTTTCCTCGGATCCTTGAATCTGTAGCTTTGATGCTAGTGTAGCTAGGCGATCGGCATGCTTATTCTTGCTACGGCCGACATGTGTGATGGTTGCTTCGGCGAAATAATTTAATAGTTTTTGTGCTTGACCTGTATGGTGCCCGGCGTCGGTTCTTTCAATGCGTAAATCCCGTTTACAGGTTGATGAGTAATTTGGAATCTCCTCTTATCTCCAAACGCGTGGCCCCGGCTCGTTTATCTAGTGATAGTCCAATGAGGAAGGCTTCGTATTCAGCTGAGTTATTGGTGCATGGAAAGTCTAGCTTGAAAGAGTGCGAGAAGACTTCTCCAGCAGGAGATACTAGTACCACACCTGCTCCTCCGGTGTTAGTGCTAGGGGTGGAAGAGCCGTCGAAGAACAGTAGCCATGCTTCTTTTTCGACTAAAAAGATATCTGGAAGGTCTCCCGGAAGATCTTCTCGTAACTCTGCGGTGTTTTCTCCTGGGAATGCTGCTATGGAGTGCAAACAGCTGTCCCTTTATGGCCCTCGGGGAAACGCACGTTATGTCGAACTCTGACAGCTGCAGGAGCCATTTAGCCGGCCTCCTTATCAGGGCGGGTTTCGAGAGAATGAACTTTACAGGGTCTGACTTGGATATTAACACCACCTTGTTGGAGAGGACGTAGTGCCTGAACTTCGGATGGAATAAATTAACGCTAAACATGCCTTTTACTCGCTTTGGGGTATCTTAGAGTTCGGCGTCTCTCAACATTCGGCGAAGTAATATATGGGATATTCAATTCCTTTGTCGTCTTCTTGAGCAAGGAGGGCTCCAATGGCGGTATCGCTAAAGGATGTGTAAAGACATAGTGGCTTCCCTTGCATAGGAGGCTTCATGACGGTCGGGGAGGACAGCGTTTGTTGGATCTTCTGGTACGCTTTTTGCTGAGACGTAGTCCATGCGAAATTCGCTCCTTTTTTCAGCGAGAGGGTAAACGCGGTAATGAGGCGTGCCAGCCCGGTATGAAGCGACGAATGTAGTTTACCTTGCCCATGAAACTCTGGAGCTCCTTTACGGTTCTTGGTGGTGGCATCGTGAGGATAGCTTGCGTTTTGACTAGGTCAACTTTTATCCCTGCGGCCGTTACTTGGAATCCCAAGAATTTCCCCGAAGAGACACCAAAGGCGCATTTCAAAGGATTCATCTTCAACTTGTATTCGCGACATCTTTCGAACACTTGTCGTAGCGTTCTGGATGATCCGCTCGAGTCTTTGATTTAACCACCACATCATCTACGTAATCTTCGACTTGCTTGTGCATCATATCGTGGAAGATGGTAGTCATGGCGCGTTGGTAAGTAGCGCCGGCGTTCTTGAGACCGAAAGGCATTACGGTGTAATAGAAGTTTCCGAGAGGGTTCGGAAAAGCGTCTTACTCGCGTCGTGCTCATACATCTTTATCCGGTTGTAGCCGCTATATCCATCCATGAAAGAGAACATACCATGTCCACTTGGTAGCGTCTACGGCATGTCGATGTTAGGGAGCGGGAAATCGTCTTTAGGGCGAGCACTTGTTCGGATCTCTGAAATCAACACAACATCTGATCGACCATTCTTCTTTTTAACGGGAACGATATTGGCCAACCGGGTGGGATGGTGAATAGGTTTGACAAAACCGGCTAGTAATTTACGGACCTCCGCCTTGATTTGTTCTTCTACGTCGTGTATGAATTGTCTTGGAGGCTGCTTGACCGGCTTGGATCCGGTATCACGTGCGGATGGTGGGTGACTAGTTTTTTCATCCAAGCCGGGCATTTCTTCGTAAGTCCATGCGAAAACGTCACCGGTATTCTTTGAGTAGGTCGACTAGCTTTGAGCGTTCCGAGAATGTAGAGTCGAACGATCGAGAATGGGTCGCGGGAATTCCTCATTCCCTATATTGACGTTTCGAGTTCGTCGGTGGTCAAGTCGGTCCGTCTTGCGGCTTTCGAGGGCGTACGGAACTTCCTCCTGGTTATTGTGAAAACATTCTTTCGGGCGGAGAGACCGGTCATGATCTCCCTGCTAATTGCTAACTTGGCGGTGATGATGTGTGAGTTTTCCCTTTTTGCTTCGTCATGCGGTAAGGGTGCATTCTCGCTTGGTGCGGGCACGGGTTACGCCTGGTGGCGGGAGACTGGCGGGTCTTCCTTCTGAGGAGACGGTGGGAGGGCGGTCTCCTCTGCGGAGTATCTCCAGCTTGTCGCTATCTCTGAGCGATGTCCATTTTGGTAGCAGAAAACTGTGAATCTTGGTTGTCACGCCTTTTGAACCCTCCTTCGGCCCATGTGCTTCTACGCAGTAGATTGGTGCATAGGGGGACAATGACGCGGGGATGCGGACAACTTCTCCGTTCAGTACTGTTTTCAGGCATTGGTGGTATGTTGAAGGAACGATTTTGAGATTGTGCAGCCACGGCCTTCCCAGTATCATGTGGTAGTCTGGTTCTTTTTCAATCACTTCAAACTTCACGCTTGATTGAATTGGCCCTATTGCCAGCTCCAAGTTGATGTAGCCGTATGTGCTAGTTTGGTTGCCTTCGAAATCTGTCATCGTAGTGGGTTGTCGTATGATCTCGTTAGGTCGCACCCTGGCAGCTTTAAGTGTCTTGAGAGTGATGACATTGGAAGATGCACCCGTGTCAATGAGCGCTCTTCGAAACTCTATGTTCCTGACAAAAACCGTAACATGCAAGGCCCGGTTGTGACCGTCTTCCACCATCATATCGTCATCGGTGAAAACAATATTGTTGGTGGATTTTCCGGGGATCCTTGGAGTCCCCGTGGGTGCAGGAACTAGTGATGCGTTCAGTGCTATTCGGTTAATAGCAGAGAATGTTTTTATTCGTTTGGTCCTTGGAGAGGTGTAGCAATTCACATAAGTTTTCTACCAACATGGTCGCCTCCCGGGTCTGCGGCTTCCGGATCGGTGACAAAACCATTGATTTGAGAATGCTCACTCGGGATGTTAGTCCCCGCTCTTGATCTCCAGGGAAAATGGACCACTTAGCTCCGATGTTAGGATGATGAGGAAGTCGAGTATCTTTGTTAATCGCATCCTTCATTAGATCCATGTTTTTGGCGTGGATCTCCGAGCACGCATCAGGTCAACCGGTCTTGGGACCTCTTCATTGGTCGTATTGCTTCCGAAATGACGAGTCATCATGACCTTGAGCGGGATCAATGTTTGTGGAGATGGCACGATAGGCGACCATGCTTGCGCGAATTTTGAGGACGGAAGCTAGAATTTGATATTGTAACCAAAAGATCAATCCTCCCGCTGTGGTCGCCAATTGTTTATGGGTAAAAATCGTTTCCGCCGATTTTGGTAAATTCGGTAGGTGAGTGAGAAACTGGTTTAAACCCTAAACAAATGTGCTTTGCGTGAGCACTTTATAGATTCGAGAGATCAATCTGCACAAGTCCGGCCTAAACCAAGAAATGGCCGTTCCAGGACTTGCTTCGGTCACAAAGTGGAGGAGAAGGGTTGATTTGGGGAGGGAAGCAAAGAAAGGTGTTGAGACCCGGAATAGTGCAGGAGAGTAGTGTCTCGACTTGTATCGAGAAAGTGAAAGCTTAGGAAGCTTGCAAGAGATGAAAGCTTTTTGGAGAGCTTGCAAAGTTGCCTTTTACGAGAGTGTTGTATTTTTCTCTGACCGAGACTTGTTGTCTGGTGGAAATAGGTAAGACCTATTTATACAAGTCGAGATTGAAACGTACCCTGGCCTCATGAAGGAAGAGAGTAAAGGGTGAAATAATGGGAGGAGGTGGTAACCGCATGGTGTTAATGGGTGAAAACGTTTTCACCATTATTTCCTCATTTATTTGACCGCTTTATTCCTATTCACGCTTTCTTAATGTGAGCGTAGTGTACGCTGCAAGCCGTGACCGCCAAACCAAGACCCCGGAAAGCATCCCCAGGTTTGTGTTGATGTCTCGAGTGTTGGTTGCATCTTGAGTGCAAGTGGTGCTGCTAGGGCGCATGTGGCATGTGCCAATGGCATGTGCGGAATGCCTTTGTTGCGAGTTGCACCTCGGCGCAAGTGGCAATGCCAGAGCTGCTAGTGGTGTGTGTGGCATGTGCCAATGGCATGTGTGGAATGCCTTGGTGGTAGGTTGTACGTTGAGTGTAAGTGGCAATGCATAGAGTTGCTAGTGGCGTGTGTGGCATGTGCCAATGGCATGTGCGGAATGCCTTGGCGGTAGGTTGCACGGTTTGCAAGTTAGGCTACCAGCGTGGGTTTTGGCATGTGCCAATGGCGCGTACGGCCAAGTTGGCCTAGGTTGCACGGCTTGCAAGTTGGGCTACCAGCATGCGTGTTTTGCATGTGCCAATGGCATGCGTGGCCAAGTTGAATCATGGCCCTTGTTTAGAAAAGCTACCAGCGAGCGTGTTGGCATGTGCCAATGACATGCTCGGCCATTAGGGCCACGTCCTTGGTAAGAAAAGCTACCAAATGTGCGTGTTGGCATGTGCCAATGGCATGCGTCGGCCATTAAGGCCACGTCCCCGGTAGGAAAAGCTACCCGCGAGCGTGTTGGCATGTGCCAATGGCATGCTCGGCCATTTGGGCCACGTCCTGGTAAGAAAAGCTACCGGCGATGCGTGTTGGCATGTGGCAATGGCATGCTCGTTAGGGCCACGCCTTGGTAAAAAGCTACCAGCGAGCGTGTTGGCATGTGCCAATGGCATGCGTGGCCAATTTGGGTCGCGCCTTGGTAAAAAAGCTACCAGCGAGCGTGTTGGCATGTGCCAATGGCATGCGTGGCCAATTTGGGTCGCGCCTTGGTAGAAAAAGCTACCAGCGAGCGTGTTGGCATGTGCCAATGGCATGCGTGGCCATTAGGGCCACGTCCTGGTAAGAAAAGCTACCATCGATGCGTGTTTGCATGTACCAATGGCATGCTCGGTCATTAGGGCCACGTCCTGGTAGGAAAAGCTACCAGCGAGCGTGTTGGCATGTGCCAATGGCATGCTCGGCCATTAGGGCCACGTCCTGGTAAGAAAAGCTACCAGCGAGCGTGTTGGCATGTGCCTATGGCATGCTCGGCCATTAGGGCCACGTCCTGGTAAGAAAATCTACCAGCGAGCGTGTTGGCATGTGCCAATGGAATGCTCGGCCATTAGGGCCACGTCCTGGTAAGAAAAGCAACCAGCGATGCGTGTTGGCATGTGCCAATGGCATGCTCGGCCATTAGGGCCACGTCCTGGTAGGAAAAGCTACCAGCGAGCGTGTTGGCATGTGCCAATGGCATGCGTGGCCAATTTGGGTCGCGCCTTGGTAGAAAAAGCTACCAGCGAGCGTGTTGGCATGTGCCAATGGCATGCGTGGCCAATTTTGGTCGCGCCTTGGTAGAAAAAGCTACCAGCGAGCGTGTTGGCATGTGCCAATGGCATGCGTGGCCAATTTGCGCCCTGGTAGGAAAAGCTACCAAATTTGTTGGCATGTGCCAATGGCATGCGTGGCCAATTTGGGTCGCGCCTTGGTAGGAAAAGCTACCGGCGAGCGTGTTGGCATGTGTCAATGGCATGCGTGGCCAATTTGGGTCGCGCCTTGGTAGGAAAAGCTACCAGCGAGCGTGTTGGCATGTGCCAATGGCATGCGTGGCCAATTTGGCCTAGGTTACATGATTTGCAAGCCTAGGCGTGGGCGCCATTTTGGCATGGCATGGTTAGGGCCAAGGTAAGGGTGCTTGGCTTGGCATGACGTGACTAGCGTAGCTAGGGCCAAGGCAGAGTGCGTTTGGCATGGCGCACTAGCGTAGGGCCAAGGTAGAGTGCGTTTGGCATGGCGCGGTTAGCTCGGGCTAAATGTGGCTGGTATGATTTGCCATTGGCACGGAGGTGCGGCTAGCATGTTTGGCATGCTTTGGCGCGTTTGGTGTGGCTGGCATGATTTTCTATTGGCACTGAGGTGCGGCTAGCTTGGTCTAGGTGTGGCTGGCATGATTTGCCATTGGCACGAAGGTGCGGCTAACATGGTTGGCATGCTTTGGTGCGTTTTGGTGTGGCTGGCATGATTTGCCATTGGCACAGAGGTGTGGATAGGGCCAAGGTAAGTGTGTTTGGCTTGGCACGTGGTGTGATTATGGTTGGCAGCTAGGGCCAAGGGTGTGGTGCATTTGGCCATGGCGCGGCTAGCTTGGGCTAGGTGTGGCTGGCATGATTTGCCATTGGAACAACTAACATAGGTGCGGCATGCTTTGGCGCGTTTTGGTGTGGCGGGCATGACTTGCCATTGACACGGAGGGGAATTAGGGTTTTGTTCGTCGTAACCCTAATTTTAAAAATACCCCCTATTAATTACTGATTACATGCATTAAATGTCCTAATAAATGTGTCACTAGTGACATTAGGTTATTTGGGTTTTACGATTTTACCCTTTGTTTAAAACCACCATCAACACTTGCCTATCGGAGATAAAGTCTCGAGCCAATCTTAGAGAAGATAGTACTTAATCACGATAGGAAATAGCAAGATCATATCACGCAACTACAGATAAAATAGTTGGGTCTGGCTTCATAACCCTAATGAAGTCTTTAAGTCGTTAACCTACAGGGTTTTAAAAAAACTTAAGGTTAAAGGAGAATCGACTCTAGTCGCAACTAGTATCACACAGGAGGTTTGGGGATTAGGTTTCCCAGTTGCTAGGGTTCTCCTTTATATAGTCTTCAAATCAAGGTTTGCAATTGAAGTATACAAGACACAATTGAAGCAAAATCGATTTTGATTCACTCGAATCAAGTCATGAACATTATAGCCAAGGTATGCAAAAGATTGCATTCCTTAATATATAAATGTATTAGTTCATGAACAAACTGATTTTAGAACATTACCCAGTCAAGTATGCAAACATGTACGCATACCCTAGTGGCCGGACTGAGTTTGGATTCGCCAGTACGCGAACTGGTACGCATACCACAACCTCAGTAAAGTCCCGGAACTTGAACCTCACGCCAAGACGCGCACTGCGGTATGCGTCTCGAGTTCCTGACCTTGACAAACCAAACAAGACGCATACGGGTATGCATACCATGGTTCCGGACTTGGATTACACATGCAAGTACGCTTCCGTGCTTATATCCAATTGTTCTAGACTCTCATTTCAACCATTGAAACATTCTCGGAAGATGGAAATAGCTGTCTCACACAAACTATTAGCTTCAAAGTAATTTTCAAGTGATCGAATGATCAATATGATACATTCCGAGTCTACATCAAATGACTGTCTCACACAAATCATGTAAGATGTTACCAGGCGATTTTCACATGATCATCTTTTTACTTTCATCAAGAATATAAGATGAAGTTGGTTAAAGCGAAAGCTTACCAATACATATTTCGAGAAATATGTAAGCGAGTTAAACTCATCTCGAACTATCAAATGTGTATAATTGAAGTCCATATAGCTATACGACTTTTATCTCAAATAGGAGATAGAGTAGATATACTTTTGAGTGATAGATGAGTTCAAGTCTCCACATACCTTCTGTTGATGAAGTTCCACAAGTTCCCCTTAGTAGTTCTTCGTCTTCAATCGATGAACGCCGTGAAGTCTAATGTTCAACTACACTTTCTATCCTAATCCGAGACTTAGCTATAAGTAGACTAGAAATAAAGACTTATAGTTTTGGAAACTAAACTTGACAACAAAGCTTGAGATAGGAACTCTTGCGAGTTTGACCGAGCAGTGCTATAACACAACTCTTCACATGTTATCTCGTTCTTTACATGTAGTTCATCACATATCACATGCAATACGATCTTCTAATACCTACGAGTCTAAGTTAATTTCCTCGTTAAAACTTCTTCAGGAAAACCCAGAGGGACAAAACCTGAACTAAAGAAAAAGAGTACAATATTAAGCAACCTTATAACATAGTTAGACTCAAATATGTTGCCTCATTAAAACTTTGACAAGTAAAAACCTAGTGGTACAAAACATTGACGAAGAGAAAGTGTACAACGTGACAGATTCAAGTGAAGGTGATCTGTTACAGATGATCACTTTGCTCCGTTGAAGTTGGCTGGTTGCTTGACAACTCCTGAGGCAGAAAATCCTTGTGGGAAAGAAAATAGCCTTAGCTGGGAATTACTTCCCGGTGTTTGTTATTGTCTCATTAAAAACCTTTCCGAGTAACACCCTATGGGAATAACTATTCTTGATCAAAGGGAAAAAGAGTACAAAAAAAACTTCAATTTCGAAGTAAAATATGTCGACATCATATCCTTGGATCCTCCCTCTGATGTGGGCATCTCCCCCCTGATTACTTTCAGAGTTCTTCCAGACAATTCCTTTAGTCATGTACTTTTCGAAACTGAATATTGGTAATGACTTAGAAAATAGTCTACCATATCTCCCTCTGATTACTTTCGTTGGAGAAGACATTATTATTCCTTCATGATCAACAACCTTTTGATTGTAGTTCCTTTAGAATTCCTTTTGTTTTTATGTCTTTGCAGGGATAAAACAAACTCATGTCAATGTTTACTTTTAAGTATATGATTATGTTTATTATACCATTCCAATGACGTTGCGTTGGCGCTGAGCTATGTCTAGCTAACAAGTTCACTGAGGATGTAACATTTGGTCGAGTACTTTATGATAAATACAATAATGCGTCTCACTACAACAAAAAGTGATATAGATCACACACTAAAGTTCACAATTTATGAACACTTGTGATCTTTTAAGGGTTAAAACTTAAAGACCATTGATATTATAGTGTTTGTGATCTTAGACATAGATACCTTCCTATACATCTCATGCATTTTAAAAAGTGTGATCTTCCAGTTGACCATTTAACCACTTTCATGCATTATTTTGTGATCAAAAATCTGTCCATTAAGCTTTTTGATAAATTTTATAAAACAATTGCAGTTAGTGTGGCTCGAACCTGCGACCTCGAATTCCATTAGGGTAAAAAAGGACAACCCACTTAATTTTTGGGGTTGCAATGACAAAACCTAACTGTTTACTCCTCGAATTCTCAGTCTTCTCTTATTTCATTTTTCACTCTCAAAACTCTCTCTCTCCCTCTATCTCTCCTGTTTTCTTCAATTCACAAAGAATTCAAGTGACGATCACGAGTTTTCGTCGAAATCGTTATTTTCAATTAGATTCAGGTATGATTCAAATGGTTCCGTCTCTTGTTTGGATTATACGTGGAGTCTGACTCGAAAATTGAAGCTGAGATTTGAAATTAGGGTTGATTTTTTAGTTGTTTTGATTTTTGATTTCAATGTTGTTTTTCTACAGGCGTATGCGATCTAAACCTGCAGCGAGATTTTGTTTGGAAGATCTTGTTATGAAGATGAGTTTTGAGGGATTTTGTTTGGGTTTTTTGATCTGTTCTTCATATATAGGCGTTCGAATTAATTTTAGGAATTAATATTGGGTAATGAATCAAACTTTAGTGTTTTTCGCCAATCTCGTAGAGAAATTTTAGGGTTTTGACATCTGCGAATATAAAATTCCGAGATCGATTCAATCAATTTTTGGTTCAGTTTTATTTATTTTTTTCTTCTACTGGATCTGAATTCGATTTTATTACTGTATTTTTATTTTGTATGAATTTGGTCAGAGGGTTGATGTTCTTTACTAGTGGTTCCATGTTTTATTTTGGTTTGTAACTGATTTATTTCACATGTATTTCAGTTCAACATAAGGGTAGAACTTAATAATAATTCTTTATGCCGTATAATATGGTGTTTTCTGTTAATTAGGTACAACATGATCACTTTGAGGAGTTCTTTATGCCCAAGCTTGGATAAATTGGCTATTATGGTATACATATATCTCATTTCCATCTTCCATGTGTATTCTTGAAGTTGTAATTTTTGGTACTTAGAGTCTTGATATTGTTCTATATAGGGTGTTTGGAAAAGGTTTTTTTAATACTACATCTTTTTCTGGATTTCAGAACGAAAATGAAGTCTGTCAACCATCTATTAGTAACAAATTTGAAAATTGCTTCTAAAAACTATTTAGGAAGTGATTACATAGCTTGCTTACCCGTGAAAGAGAGACTACGTATTTGAAGGGTGTGCAACATTTTTCCGCCTCGAGAAATTGATTAATTAAGAAATATGAGGTAGGAACCTTGATTCTATATATAATATATGCATTATTGGTTTGAACGATTCACCAGGTTTAAAACATTTAGTTTTTTTTTTTTATAGCTCGAGTTTAAAAATACTGCACAAAAAATAGCCTGGTCACTCGATGCAGAAAAGCGCCGTATGATGAAGGTTATTGTTTCTATTAGTTTGTTGTCCTTTTATTGTGCTGGATGTAGAGGATTTATCCCCCTTTATTCATTCCAATTCAGATTTTAGAAATGTCATCTGTTAATCTCTTTTGTTTGTCTTCATATTGACATTTAGTTGTAGTTTTTTGCAGGACAATATTGCACTTACAGTAATATTGGAGGCAATTAAAGGTGGCTTGGTTTTACGACACGTTAAATCATCGAATTTGTGTGGTATGATATCCATCAAAACTTTTGTTTAATTTTGTTTAAGGAGTGGGTTGCGCATGTCGTAATTGGTCTTCTCTTTACTTTTGTTTCTATGCCTGAGGGTGTGAACGATCTCATGCAAATATGTTTTAGGTACTTCTTTATCTATACTATTATCTATATTCATTCCCCTTGTCATTAGCTCATACAATCATTGTAGAAGCATGCACATTATATGTTAAACTGTGAAATTCACTTTCAACACTCAGTAGCTCCAAGTTTCATAGTAAGGATGAGGTAACATCGAGTTTAACATGGATTTTCGTATGCTCTGTTACTGTTCAAAGAAAGCTCCATGCTATATGGTTCCATATGAGCATTGTTTTCATTTCAATCTCGTGTAAAATATGGGAACAAGATGCTCCTCATATAGTAATCCCCCTCTTTTATTCCCAGTGATCCAAAAAATGCCAAGATACATATATGATTCTTACTGATTGCTTTTTGCTAACTGACTGTTTTAGGCAACAAAGATGATGAACTGGATGAGTTAAGTGCAAGTATGCAAAGAATTGGAGGTGTGGGGCTTACTAAACACGAGGAACTTACAGGACAGGTAGAGTTTCTGATTTTCATTCCTTTTGTAAGGTTGATCTACTGTCTTGTTTGTTGGAATTTGAAGATTCTAGGTTACTGAAGTCGCACAATTGTTGTTCATCATTAGAGATTGTTAGATTTTCTTAGTGGAAATTGTCTCTTAAGATTGCCTTCCCCTGCAGTCACAAGTCTTGTTAACTTTTTTTATAATTTCATATTTTATTTGAGTACGTCAGCTTTAGAACGGGCACAGTTTATGGAGTAGGATTATGTACAATTCCTTTTGTAGTGTTGAAGTATTGTCTTATTTGTTACTGAAATCACACCTTTAGTCTTGCTGTCCAGCATAGGAGATACTTAGGTATTGTTTAAGGAAACTGTCTCTTAGTATAGTCTCCCCCTGCAGTCGCATGGCAGAGCTAACTTTTTTCAGTAAATTTACCTCGCGGTATCTGAGTATTGATAGTCGCGTTATAATAAATTTTTATTGTTATATCCTGCAGTAGGCTTTTGTTGCATTCCTTTGTCCAACTTATCCGAGTTGGATCCTGGAGAGGCTCATGTGGTTTCGTTTTGTTGTTTAAATAATTTTTGTTTTTGTTTTGTTGATATTACACATTGAAGCATGCATATTGGACATTTTGTATGGCTCATACTTTTATAACTATCAACCATCAATCTTGAGAGACAGATGGCAGTCATATTAGTATGTACGTCTTCATCATTTATATGCAGATAAGAAACATTGAACTGATCATTTGTGGTGTCCGTGCAATAATTGCTTAAAATATCTTACCTTTTCTCTTAATCTTCACCAGGAAGCAACCCCCGAATTCTGAAAAGTTGGATGCAGAGGAACTTGTTACTCCTAGTTTGAGTGAACTTTGCGCATCTCCTTCTGATGTAAAGGAACTGAGTCTTGGTACTCCTGGTTTGAGTAATTAAACTTCGTCCATCTTGTTCTGATTTTAAAGGATCTGTAATTTAGTACCCCTTGATTTGAGTTAAACAAGTAGACATAAATGTGTAATTTTTCTATTTGTTTCTGTTTCAGAAATGAATTTGATTCAGTGAGCAATGAAATCTGTAGTTTTTCTATTAGCCCTTTCGGATTTTGTTTATATCAGTTTTGGATTTGAATTACAGGTGCTGAAATGGAATGGAAATATATTATTTATACATGGTAAATTTATATTGAAAACTTAGAGAAAGACCTGATTTAAGATTTTTCTTAGTTTTCGTAGTAGTAATTAAGATTCGTTCTCTCAGACTTGCGAAGATTAAATTAAAGGTTTAAACAAAAGCGAAAATAATAAACAAAAGCGAGAGTCACTTGGGCCTAGGATTCCACCGAATTCATATCAATAGGTTCAATTTATTTATTCTCAACAATTAAAGCTCAATAAACAAAATAACACCGACTCTTATTTTTGCCAAGGTAGACTCTCAAAAGATTAATTGTATCCCTAAGCATAGATTATCTAAACAAAGCATAACCTATCTAATTGAACAACAACCAATTTAATCAAATCATAATTCTATTTTAATTAGTGCAAAAGTCAAATAAAGAATTAATTAAAATTACCCACGTATGAAATTCGCTTCCTCCGTCGACCCGGTGTGGGGCTTAGCTACTCATGATGTGTACACACTCAAAATTCATTTTTATTGCCCAAATGGTGTTTACAAAGAAGAAAAATGAGAAAATCAAATTAAACCGGGAATTTGCAACGTTTATAAGCGTTACAAACCCACCGTTACAAAGAATAATCAATGAACTATCGCGGGATGACAGTCTTATCTTTCGCATAAACGCGTTTTTACGACTATCTTTGATAGTCTTTTCTTTGTGTTCTTCACTATTTCTCTGCTGCTGCTGCAGATTTCTCTGCAGCAATTCTCTCGACTCTGTAGCCTCCCCAATCACTCTATATCTTTCTAATCGACCCCAGCAACCTTTTTATATCGAGCAACACCAAGAAATCTTTCTCATTCACTCCCAATCATCCTCCATTACTCGGCATTGAAGAGGAATACACTCGGGAATATTTTCTTTCCATTCTTGTTTCTCATACGTCTGTTGTAGTTCACAACCTCCAAAAACGCTGCAAAGACATTGCTGACACACTCCCAACCCTGCTGTGACCTTTAAAGAAATATTGCAAACACGGGAAGGAGTGAGAGAAACCCGAGAATGTATTTCCTGTTTTGATACGAGAATATTTTCTTGTTTATCTTCACACGCCTCGAGTTGTCCAAAACTTTCCCATAGATATATTGAAATCAATTAGGAATATATTCTCCTTTATCATTCACGTAACTCCCATATTTAGGATAACTACCGTAATATTCTCTCTTCCATGTTGTATCGTGTGGAGACGATATCTTCGATTCGATGGACTTACAGTCTGTTTAGCATTTTTACCAGCCCAATGTGATCGATAGTAGCACTTGAATCCTCCTAAAAATCCACCAAATCAAACATGGGATGATCGGGTTTCTTAAAAGAAAACCGTAATGCTTTTACTTCTTCAATTTCAGTTCTCCAGCCAATTACAACCCAAAGCATCGATCATACCATGACTGTTAAGCTCAAACAGACCTTCCCATGCAATTTAAGCCATTGAGTCTCCTTGAATCTCCTCCAAATACGAACCCTAATCTCGGTTTCTTGAAGAACATCGTTTCCTTAAAAATGGAAATTTAAACGGTAGGGAAGACCTCCCCTAACAGAAATGGGGGTGCGAATAGCAATTAGGGTGCCCCTTAGTAATTGGGTGCCCCTTATCCAAAACTGAGAGTCCGAATAACATGTGTCCTCCGGGGTACAAAAAAATCACTTTTCGAGCAACTTTCTCCATAAGAGCTTATTTCACAAAAACACCTACAAACAAGTTTATTAGTGATAAAATGAGTCCCAGCTAATGTACTTATGGGTGAAAATGCATCGCACTTTCGTACTCATCAAATTCCCCCACACTTACATTTTGCTAGTCCTCGAGCAAAACAAAAAATTGACCCGCTACACAAACTGGTCATAAATAAGAGACTTAGACCCACTACACAAATGGTCATGACAAATGCCACATACACAAGACACAAATTTTTTTCTTTTTTTAGACCCGCTATACAGCTGGTCATAATATGATAAGAGAACAAAACAAAAGACCCGCTACACAGCTGGTCATAACCCACAATTTTTTTTTTTTTTTTTTTTTTTGGACCCGCTCAACAGCTGGTCATAACATGCAAGAAAAAGGGACAGACCCGCTACACAGCTGGTCATGATTTGCAAGGAATTTCCTGAAAAAATAAAGTAAAAAGTTAATCACTCCCCCACACTTAAATATTACATTGTCCTCAATGTGATTGAGTCATCCAACGTAAAAATTAAGATGGGAAATTAAAAATAAAATAAACAAAAGTAAACAAACATAAATAAATAATTATACCTACTGGACTGTACAAAAACGGATCCCCATACACTAATAACACAAAAACTTGGGATCGACCCAAAATACAATATTTACAAATGACAAATACTTCACACTTATGTCATGAAAACGCAGAGACGCAAAGAAACTATCAAAAAATAAGATTTACCCCTAAACCAAGTTTTTACCGCGCATGGAAGTGCGTAAAGAACAAAGTATGGGGATTCTATTGAGACCGGGAAATTTTCAAGCTGGCTCATGCACGGTGTTAGAAATTGGCAAATCCTCCGGGTACTTAGATGCAAAGTAATCCAACAACACTTTAGAAGCACACAATTCCTAACCCTAAATTAGGCAACTTTGGAAGTCTAGTGGTCTAGAAACAACCTCTAAGTCGGGTGAATGATCTTGTGAGGTAGATTCATCCATGGAATTAGGCGAATCATCCACACAATCATCCACGGGGTCATTTATATGTTACTGTTTGGAACATAGAGTCACTACCAGATTCATCATTATCAAGAAATAATCTTTGACATTCAAGAACTCTCAATCTTTGTTCCAAACTAGGCGGTGTGTGTTTGTAATACTTCTCATAAATAGTTTCTGTGATTCTTCACTTACCTCATGTGGAGCGAAACTCCATACCATTGCCTACGCATATATTCGACAAGCGTCATCTCGGATGAGGTTTCCCGATAATTTGACTTCCTATGCATATATTCCGCCAAATAAGCATCGTAGGTGACGTCTCCTCGAAAGAAGTCATCATCCTCAAAAATTCCCACTGAAAATAAATACAAAAAGAAACACATAAAAAGGAAAAAGAAAATACTTTACAAAATAAAAAAAATAAACCTAAAAATTAATCTAAAAACAAATCCCACAGCAACGGCGCCAAAATGATTTAAGATTTTTCTTAGTTTTAGCGTAGTAGTAATTAAGATTCGTTCTCTCGGACTTGCGAAGATTAAATTAAAGGTTTAAACAAAAGCGAAAATAATAAACAAAAGCGAGAGTCACTGGGCCTAGGATTCCACCGAATTCATATCAATAGGTTCAATTTATTTATTCTCAACAATTAAAGCTCAATAAACAAAATAGCACCGACTCTTATTTTTGCCAAGGTAGACTCTCAAAAGATTAATTGTATCCCTAAGCATAGATTATCTAAACAAAGCATAACCTATCTAATTGAACAACAACCAATTTAATCAAATCATAATTCTATTTTAATTAGTGCAAAAGTCAAATAAAGAATTAATTAAAATTACCCACGTATGAAATTCGGCTTCCTCCGTCGACCCAGTGTAGGGGCTTAGCTACTCATGATGTAGACACACTCAAAATTCATTTTTATTGCCCAAATGGTGTTTACAAAGAAGAGAAAATGAGAAAATCAAATTAAACCGGGAATTTGCAACGTTTATAAGCGTTGCAAACCCACTGTTACAAAGAATAATCAGTGAACTGTCGCAGGATGACAGTCTTATCTTTTCCGCATAAACGACAGTTTTTTTACGACTATCTTTGATAGTCTTTTCTTTGTGTTCTTCACTATTTCTCTGCTTTCTTTGTGATTTCTCTGTGACAATTCTCCGACTTCTGTAGCCTCCCCAATCACTCTATATCTTTCTAATCGACCCAAAGAACCTTTTTTATATATCGAGCAACACCAAGAAATCTTTCTCATTCACTCCCAATCATCCTCCATTACTCGGCATTGAAGAGGAATACACTTTCTAGAATATTTTCTTTCCATTCTTGTTTCTCATACGTCCGTTGTAGTTCACAACCTCCAAAAACGCCGCAAAGACATTGCCGACACACTCCGGCCACACGCGACCTTTAAAGAAATATTGCAAACACGGAAGGAGTGAGAGAAACCCGAGAATGTATTTCCTGTTTTGATACGAGAATATTTTCTTGTTTATCTTCACACGCTCTGAGTTGTCCAAAACTTTCCCATAGATATATTGAAATCAATTAGGGAATATATTCTCCTTTATCATTCACATAACTCCCATATTTAGGATAACTACCCGTAATATTCTCTCTTCCCTGTTGTATCGTGTGGAGATGATATCTTCGATTCTGATGGACTTACCAGTCCTGTTTAGCTGCACCAGGCCCAATGTGATCGATAGTAGCACTTGAATCCTCCTAAAAATCCACCAAATCCGAAATGGATGATCGGGTTTCTTAAAAGAAAACTCGTAATGCTTTTACTTCTTCAATTTCGGTTCTCCGACCAATTACAACCCAAAGCATCGATCATACCATGATGAGTTAAGCTCAAAATGTACCTTCCCATGCAATTTAAGCCATTGAGTCTCCTTGAATCTCCTCCAAATACGAACCCCACCGGTTTCTTGAAGAACATCGTTTCCCCAAAAATGGAAATTTAAATGGTAGGGACGACCTCCCCTAACAGAAATGGGGGTGCGAATAGCAATTAGGGTGCCCCTTAGTAATTGGGTGCCCCTTATCCAAAACCGAGAGTCCGAATAACATGTGTCCTCCTGGGTACAAAAAAATCACTTTTAGAGCAACTTTCTCCATAAGAGCTTATTTCACAAAAACACCTACAAACAAGTTTATTAGTGATAAAATGAGTCCCAGCTAATGTACTTATGGGTGAAAATGCGTCGCACTTTCGTGCTCATCAAGACCACACTTTTCTCTAGATTTGTCTTTTAAAACCCTGACTTTAGATCTCAACTTTTGAAAGCCTTGAGTTCTTTGCACAGGGTAAGATCACACTTTTCATTACAGGAGAGTTGTTATCTATAAATCACCCTTTAGATTATACTTGGCAAAGATCACAGAACAACCAAGATTTAGATCACACTTTCTAAGAATGATCCATGTATGTTTTTGTTGTAGTGGATCCTCTATTAACATTTCTTCATCAAACATCCAATCCATAGGATTATTTGACACAATCTCACCATCAACACAATCATGTTTGTAATTTGAACCTTCACCAACATCATTTTCTACACTAGAATCATTCATTTCAAATAACCCAAAATTTTCCCCAAAAAACACTACTTCTCCTTCCCCACAACACAAAAACACATTTTTTTCTTTAATCCAAAAATTTACCCAAAATCTGATTTTAATCTAACCTTACTACTTAACATCTTAATTAACTAATTAAATTTAATTAACACTAATGACTTAGGGGTACTTTTGCCATTTCAAAAAAAATAGGATAAGGGATAACCCAAAAGTGTTATTTCATGTCCCTTTTTGTCCTGTAGTGCAGGGCCCCTAATTGTTTTTAGGGGCCCCCAATTAAACCAGGAATAAAAACTACCTAAAATTATCAAGAGGATTATAAATACGAAATATAAAAAGAAAGTTAAAGGATATCAAATTTATGGAGTATAGACTTTATATGGAGTTTAATTGTTTGAATCAAATATATTTTCTCTTGAAAGGAATGAATGATATATTTGTTTCCTTAATTATATTGATTTATGTAATATCTTTGATCGGTCCTGTTCAAAATAAATTTATGAATATGAAAAATTTAAGGTTATAATATGAAAAATTTAAGGTTATATTATGGAAAAATATGACTATAAACAAAAGTTTGACACAAATTTGAAACGGACCAAATTGGAATAGAGGACATGACCGTCTTTTTGAAACAGAGGGAGTATTAAACTCCAATACTAATACTACCAAAAACTCTTCCGTGGTTTTCCCGACGAACCTGCAACATTTGCATAGAGGAGAAAGTAGGGAAGGTGTTTTGAAATACCCCTCTCCTGCTCTCCACCTATCATTGCCATCGCAACATCAACCTTAAGGGGACTAACACAACTAGACTTGTATGTTTGACCTAGAACTTCATCAATTGAATCTGACAAATTCTTAAACTTGAATCGAGTTTCAAGGTGAGCAAAAACATCATTAGATGATTGGTCGGTTAACCCTACCAATGACAGCTTTTTCTAATGCAAGATAAAAAAGAAGAAAAAAAAATCATCATATATGGAATTTTATACAATCAAGGAATTGGTGATAAAACTAGGTAGATTAGTCTGAAAATTGTAAAGAAAATTAAAGGAAAAGAAATATACTGCTCGCCGGATACACCTAATGCAGTCTACAAAAATCATGGGTGTAGTGAACTCCTTTAACATTACTACCTACCATAAATTATCACAAGGTAAAAACATGTTAAAATAAAATGATTATCCAATGTATGATGTTTAAGGGTATAGTAACATACAGTACAACGAGAAACTTATATTAATGTTTCTAAGAAAAAACTGAGGTGACAAACAATAACTGAACAAAGTTGCAGATCACTTTCAACGCTGAATAACATAAATAGCAATGGTAAAGAATGCACAAATTACACTTGAACTTCCATCACGCAAGAAATTTTCCATCATGACTTACCTACTGTCGAGTTTTCACTGTATTAAGTCATCGTGGTGAATAACGACTTTGGATGAGTTGAAAGAGGAGTTAAACAAGGTCAATTTTCCCCGTTTCTACAAGTGGCTTTATTGACCTGTATCTGAGGACATACAGATCATCCGCAATTAGGTCTACAACCTCATCTCCACTGCAACATTGTTAAACAAGAATTATTAGTGGATGAACTAGATACACTTCTAAAGGAACTGGAATAAAATAAATCTCTATTCTTTAGAGCATAGAGCATAACTTAAAATTAGCCGCTTAAGTCCCTTCCTTCCTACATAAATGCCTAGTACCCTCCATTATACACAAAAATATCACATTGTTACACTTGTCCTACACGATTATCTGGCCCACATCGAGATGATCCGACATCTGGTTGTTTTTAGAGGATGATTTCTTTCAATATAGATCAAAGTAAAACCTACATTTGTTATCGTTTGACCCCTAAACCCAACACAGATAACATGTGTAAATATGCATAGATTCTATAATATATAGAGTTGATTCGAGAATTACACGACATCAAGCTGAAATGATCCAACAGACTCTTTGCTTTTGCAGAAAACAAATGTGTCCAGCTGCGGCTCTGGAACTGCATGTCGGAATCAATGGTCAGGCAAGTATGAGAATATAAGCAAATTAACATTTTGTACTGAGATGCATCCATGAGACAAGTGAATTTGAATGTTAAGATTGCCTGAATAGTTTCAAGCTGGAAATCTAAAAATGACAGGTTATCAAAGACCATCCACGTCTGCGGATGTAAATCGAGAAAATTAATTGAACCTAAATAGGCGTACAAAAGTAATTGTAAAAGTTCACATGGCTAATAGAACGTTAAACCCAATATCCTCAAACGGTCGAACAACAAGCTACAGTAAGCTTGGAAGAAGACAAACGACGTACTAAGCCACAGAATTCGTGATAAGCAATTCACGCAGCTCTAGGATAGTTGGGATAACTGCTTCCAACACAAATATCCTATTAGTTTCCTAGGGAAATAATAATTGGAAAATATGAAAATTAAGTAATCTACCAATATATTTTTCAACATTCCAAGAACGGCAGTACGAGCCAAAATATACCAACTAACTAGGTAATTGCTTGAGAGAGAGACGGAGAATACCCATATCGTCCTCTTCACTTGATATAGATTGCTTAAGAAAATCCTGGTAGCCGAAAGGCAATCGTGATAAAACACTTTGCTTCAGATGATTTTCCATATTTTCCTTACATCTGTTCTTTCAAAGCAAATTCACAAACCAAATTAGTCATGTAACTTAGCAAAACATTTCGCACATAAAACTATACATATCAAATAAAATAGAATGATTCACCTTTCCGCAAACTCTTGTTCAGGTTTAGAAAGCCGATTCCATAATTCAGTTTCCGAAATGTGTATCATGTACTTCTCGATCTGTAAATAAGAAATTGTTAGACAAAGATAAACCATTTCAAGGTCCAACCAACGAAAGCGACAAGAAATTGAACCTATCCCCACCTTTTGTAGGCGAGTTCGAAGATACGATCTCAATAAAAACTCAGTCCTGTCCAAGTCCATCTGATAAAGTGATACCGTGAGTGCATCCTGACCATTTCCGGCATATGCTTCCACGGTATCTTCCTGTAACATACAATAAAAACTGAATTACACAAACAACGTAACACAAAAAAGATAAAATCAGACCACCACCACCACCCCCACCCCACCCCACCCAACCAATCTTTCTTCTGAAGAACCTGTTTTCTTAATTCCCTCTAGAATTTTGCGGCTAAGTAAAATTCCTAGAAAACTAACCCTGACTTCACCAGTAAAAAAAAAAGAAAAGAACTCTTAAATCTGTAAGAAATTCCCGCATACAAATTATAACCCTTAAATAGACTATTTATTTACTGTTCATAAGTGAAAATATAACCCAAATGTCAATTGGAATAATTGAAGAAGAAATATTTTGAGCAAAAATGAAAAAGGGGTAAGATCTAAAAGAAAAGGTTAGAAACAAAATTACGGTTTGGGATCGAAAACTACCATATTTTGAATTTGGACTCTAGCATTTCTCACTACATCTTCCTGAAATTGAAGAATTTCGGGAGAAGCTTTTTCGTTTCTCCATGCGCGCTTCAAAAGCTCCACTTCAGTTGGAAGGGCTGAAATCGACGAATCTATATCTTCACTTCCGAAATACAAACCTTTATCTGAAGCAGACGCCATATTGTGTTATCTCTGACCTTCGAAAATTCTGCTGAGACAAAGATGAAGATGCTAAAGCAACAGAAGAAGAGAAGACGGGGGTAGCAGAAAGCACAAAATGGCGTCAAAAATATTGGAAGAAGGAGGAGGTAAAAGGTAAAGGGGCGGAGGAACGACTCGTTCATTAACTTCAGGTGAAAGGTAAAGGGGTACCGAAAATTCTGCTGAGACCTTAAATTTAACTTCAGCTTATCTAAAATGAAAAGCAGCAGTAACTTCAGGTGCATTGGTGGGATATCTGTTGCTTTACTACCAAAAAAGGATCATTTGCATTAACAGGATAATATATGTTTGACCGTTGAGAAACAGAGAGCAGCACAGGTTCATAGTTCATATTTGCATTTTGACCGATGAGCGCATGAAATAGAAATTTCTCAATCATACCTGCTCACAAAGTGCTCCAAGTCTACCCAATGCTAATCTTCCATCAGCTCATGTAACAACAGCCGTTCCAACCTCAGTTACTACCACCACCTCCGCCGAAGAGGTAACCCAGGGAAGATCCACCACCAGGAGCTGCGTGAACCTTAGTCGAAGGTCGATCCTGTATCCAGAAATGCATACACAAGCAAATATCATTGTAAGAACATACAATTATTGCAGGGGTTATACTTCTAACAAAAACTAGAAACATTAATCACGATGGGCTAACAGCACCATTGGACGAAAATCATTGATAGTTGAGCAATTCTTACTTGTTTTATGCAGTAAAGGGCACTAGGCAGAAGTAGCAAAAGCAATATGAAAGTTTCAGGATAAGTTAAAATCTGGTTTCAGTGCTTATACAATGTGACATCCACAAGAAAAGAAGAGCACACTTTTACATCAACTCATAATGGGGATCAAATAATTGGTCTTTCTCCCTTCTCTATATTATCAGACATTACTGATTAACAATACATATTCAGCTAATTGTTAGTTTTTATCACCGAAAATTCAGCTATTGTTAAAAAACAGACAATAAAGTCGGAGACAAGCAAAGGCAATACCTGCTAAGAAGGAAAAACAATGTTCCGGTGATCAAAACAAGTAGAGTTACGTGAATGATCATGGTTATGTCACAAGAAGTAAAAGCTAGTCCCAGTATTACAGCAAAGCTGATACCCATAATCAGCAGAATGAAACTCAAGTGACACAAATTGCACATACAATTATCATGAGCTGGGTTGTTTCTCTTACGAAGTAAAAGCACTAAAGCACTTGTAATCAAACTAATAAACCATCCACCATAACTAAGAAGCCATTCACCATAACTAAGAGGCATCAAACATACGACAGATTTGGATGCAGGATAAGGAAAAGCTTCACTTACCCCCGTTCTTTGTTGGTTTAGTCCTCCACTGGGTGCAATAAGCACAGAGCCATTCGACTTGCGCTCACTTACAACACCTAAAATTCATAACAAAATTGTCAGGACACTTACTAACACAGTCTATGCCAACAACATCAGAGTTACAATTTCATGGGTTTGCCTTGTGTCACTGTTGAGTGCATGAGGAACTCAGTTACCCTTATTCGCTTTACATAACAACGATAATCTGAAAAGAGTAGAGAAAAAAACAGTACATAACTACATTACCCTAATTCACTTTACAATTAGTCTGTAAATTACCACGTCTGTCTCATCCAACCAAGCCTTTTCCAATGTAAGGACATAAGCGCGCGACAATAACACCCTGGGGTTGATTCTAACATATGATACTAGATCTACGTAGCTATGTGCTAGCAAGAGTACAGAGATTGGAGCACTGTGAATTAACCACTATTCATAAATGAATTAACATTATGCATCTGAGCATCTCAACAATTATTTATCCCCGTTCAGGTCGTGACATAATATCTTAAATTACTTTCTATCCTCAACAGAGACAGGCCAGTTTTTAAAATGAAATGGGAAAATTATAAAATTCAAGCAATCAAAGGTAAATTAACAAGAAGCTAGTGTTGGTTTAACATGGAGAAGCATCATGAAGTACAATTCAACACCAGCAGCAGATTTAGGACTCTTTTTTTGTATTGACCCAGTTGTTAATTGCTTCTCATTACCTTTAACAAAAGAAGATCCAGATAGCCAGCCCTCAACATTTACAACTATAAAACGAAAAACTAAATTCCTTTGAGCAATTTCATCAATCAGTTAACATGCAAGTTAAGTTTTCATAAAATCTCATTTATTTAGGAATTAGGGTTCGATTTCATAGTACAAAGAGTAAAATCATGAGACTGAGTTAATGATTCAGACTAGTTTGTCTTCCCTTTCTAAAATCAAACATGCAGATTATGAAATTAGTATATATAAATCAAACAAAATCCTCACAAGTTCACAACATAATCAAACAAAAATTTACCTGTTGTAGATTCCTCGTTAGAAGATGGAGCAAGAACAGGAGAAAGGGTTTCGTTGAAAAATTCAATTGAATGATTTCTCCTGCTAGATTTGGAGCTGAGTTTGATTTGGGAACAGGGAGAAAGGGTTTCGATTTTCGAGCTGCGATTTGGTTTTGAATTGGAAGACAGAGACTTGAGGATTTGAAAAAAAAAAAAAACCTCACTTTTCACCCCTAATATGTTTCAAAATGACGAAAAAGTAAGGAGGAGAAATAAACAATGCCAGGGTTATTAAGTCATTTCACTATATTAGCTGGTAGGGACAATTACGCGGAGGGTAGAAATGCAGGTAGGGTTGGATATGGTCACCCCTAATCGGAAGCTCTACTGACCTAAATAACTTGAAAATATCTTTCTAAGATGTTAGACACCAGGTAGGTTGCAACGCTTTGCTCTCGGTAAGACTAAGCCCATAGGCCAGACGGGAGTGTTAGATTAAGACTTAAGTCATAATTCAAAAAAAAAAAGTGTGGCAAAAAGTTAACACTAGTTTTCTCCTACTCAGTTGCTAGATGTGAACTAGCATGTTAGATAGTTACTGTTGAATGATTCAGCTTGAAAACTACCTTTTCGCTAATAGTTCAAAGGTCTTTGAGAGGTTTATTTTTGATCCGATTTTGAGATTTAAAGCGAACTATTCAAATAATGGTCGACGTGTGGATTGCTAATCTACCTGCGATTAGCACTCCCATAAGACTTAGAGGTAGAACCTGGATCGCTAATCTAGCCGCTAGACAAGACCTTACAAGACTTGTGGAGGTATCCGATCGCTAATCTAGTGCTAGGCCCAGCATCCCATAAGACTTAGTCTTACTTTATGGGCTAGATATCTAGTCAAGTTAGATCGGCCATCCACGCCGGATTTAAGCAACCTCCTAAGTCCTATAAGATGCTAATCTAGTCAAAACGCCAATGCAAGAGCGCTAAACGCCGAACGGTTCTGTTACATAATTTTATTTTTTAAAAACTAATCATTATCTCTCTCTCTCCACCTTTTTCCTCCCTCCATCACGTTCTCCCTCTTTTTTCCCTCTCTCCCCCTCTTTTTTTCTCTCTCCATCACATTCTCTCTCAAAAATTAGTAAAAAATATAGAGCGCCTAATGGTTCGGCGTTTATGTCACTTTTTGAGCGCCGAACGGTTCGCCGTTTCAATCTCGCCGATAGTGCTGATCGCGAGCACTTGTTAGTGAGAGAACTATCAACTATCATTGTTAATTTTTTTTGCAACACTTTTTTTCTTGATTTGCAACACTTTTTGGCCAATCTAGCGCTATAATCTAGCCCATAGGGGTTAGCCTAACTCACCATATTAGCACGCGATGGGACACCAATACAAATGCTAATTTTGTGGGCAGTTAATACACTAGAGTGTCTGTTTCATAAAAAAATAAATAAATACACTAGAGTGAATGCAATGATCCGAGTAACTGGTGCGTTTTCTACCACGGTACACAAGGATCACGTAGAGTACCATGTCCCTCGTTAATCATTGAGTCCAGTATAATGTATGCTATGGATATCAAATGCGGTGCGTCCAACTTCTCTCATATGCGGCATTGCAATATCCTAAATTTTCATTGCTCTTGTATTAGCTCGTCTAACTTTATAAAAAAAAAATTGCAGGGAAAATTTCACACAGTTTACATTAACAAATCCGTATAAGAGTTTTACACCCGCATCTTGCATTGAGCTTTTAATGGAGTACATGCAGAGACAGGATCCAATTTGGAATAATTTTCGATCCAAATCACCGAATGGGCTTTATAAGGAAATAGAACCACACACAAAAAGAAAGTTGCTCGATAAGGTTGTTTCTCAATGTTACTAGGTCGGATATTTGAGTAGAATATAATATCTATAATAACACGGCTGCTAAAGAGAAATCGTTCATTGATCGTCAAAGACAAACTAATCACCATTCAACCTCTTGTGTTTTCAGGTAAAAAGTATGCGAATGACATGGACACATATAATGATAACATTAGATTGTGATTTACTTTATCCTGTTGGAGTAATTATATAAGGGTTTCCAAACATGGGCAAACCCATTATTATTTCTCTTGGCTACATTCTTAATCAGAAAATTAAACGAAACAACCAACAAAGAACCATTAATTTTTGGGTTATTTAGTTTTTGGTACTTATATTTTGTCCAAAGTTAGTGTTTGGTCTAACATTTGTCCAACTTAGAGTTTGGTACTTGTAATGACGTTACTGCCTTTTGTTGACTCTCATAAATTCAATTTTAATTTAATTATTATATAAATATTTATACATTTACTATCCTACCCTTCGCACACACTTTTTACACACTTCAAAAATTAACCTAACCTAATTTTCCATCTCACTTTCTTCCACCTTTCGTTATTCTCCCTTCCATCCGCCGACCACTTACCACACCTCGCCACCACCATCCTCCACCAACAAAACCTCGCTTAGATCCATCTAAACAATCAATAGAATTAACTATCAAAAAATAATCCATTCAACAATTAAGAAAATCAATCGAGACCTATTCACCACCGCTTCAATTTCTCTCTTAACTAAAAACAAGTTTGAAATTTTCTCAAGACAAACTTCACTCCTAGACAACACCACTTGCAGGAGGATAATAGTAGAAAGATTACCATTAATTAACCGAATCTTATTGTCCCCACATCTTATCCCAATCTTCCCAAAACCCTAAATTAGATCTTGATGTCTTTAATTTTTAGCTAGAATCATATTCTTATCATAACCCACTGTGATTCGATCAAAACCCATCTACCAATTTCAATAAAACTTTTAACATCTATCTATTTTTCACTGTGAGTCTGATTCATATGAATGAATTACCTGCTTTTGAATCGACCCCCTGCGCATTTTCGGACCAACTTCACAAATCTAAAAAGCTCAATCCAAACCTAATTCAATAAATGTGGTCTTGTTACTATCAAAGAATCGAGCCCTTTAAAATCAAAGAATAAAGTGCTAATCTAAAATCTAATCTTGACTAATCGTCGAAATTGATTTTTGAACTTGTAAAACCAATAAGAGAAACTTCATATGATTCAAGAATGTTGGGGTTTAGAAACTAAGAGAATATAGGATGGCAAAGAGAAAAGAGATAGGGAAAGTGAGAACATGATTGTGATGATGTTGAAGTGCTAGAGATAAAGAGAAAAGTGGTGGTGGTGAAGGGTTTGGGAGGAAGGAATGGGCTTTCTATTTCTTCCGAATTTTTTTTAGGTTTAATAATTATAAATGATTATTTTATACGTAAATATTAGTAAACTGAAGGGTGAATTAGTAAACTAGTTTAGTAATTATATTTTATATAAAAGTTTGAATAATGTTTTAACGGAAGTCAAAATTTAAGACAGATAATGGGGTCAACGTTATTTCAAGTACCAAATCCTAAGTTGACAAGAAAAGTTAGACCAAACACTAACTTTGGTCAAAATGTAAGTACTAAAAACCAAATAACCCTTAATTCTTTTCTAATAGTGAACAAATGTATTCTTGTTGTTAGTGCATGATTACCAAATTAGAAACATTAACTTGGCCTTTTACTGATGGATAAACGACTAATTTGATTATTAAACCTCCATACAAATGGCCCATGAAGATGATCCAATATATGGTTGTTTAAAGAGGGCAATTGTTTTGTAATATAGATAAAGTAAAACCTACATCAATTATCATTTGACCCTAAACCCAACAACCTAGAGAACATGTGTACATATGCATAGATTCTATATTACATAGAGTTGATTCGAGAATTACACTAAGCATCGAGATGAAATGATCCAAATGCACTTTGCACAGAAGACAAATGTGTCCAGTGTCTGACTCTGAACTCATGTCAAAATCAATGATCGGGCGAGCAAGGGTGTATATGGTGGATTTTCACAAAGGCTAAAATCGTAAACCCATAATTGTATGTACTCTCGATCCAAAGAATCGATGATTATCGAGATCATGTCTCTTATCGAAAGCATGAAAGCTCATTCCACAAGAATCTCCGATCGAGAATACATCTAGGGTATATATAGATATATGTAGTCTCTCACCCGAGAAAACGACATATCTCATGAATCTTGAGCAATTTAAATAGTTACTTCATATAGAATCGAAAGATTAGAGGCTCCTGCATAACTTGCCTGCTAGTATAGAGCGATAACGTCTTCGGATGTAAAAATGTTTTCCCCGGCTATATAAAAGAAATATGACGCTTCAACAAGCTCATATCACTCAATTCCCAATAAATTAATGCTCCTAGACGATCGTAGTATAGAGCCATCAATTAATTCTTCTTAAATCATTAGATCATCAATCAATCCTCGAAAAACATTCAATGTTTTCATAATATTTCGTTACTTCAATTTATGGTTCTTCCTGGAAGAATTCCATGGGTTAGTAATAAATATTCGACACACGGCATCCCTGAGCTACCTTCGAGTAAGCCTCCACCAAAATGGTGCAAGTGTACTTATCAATAATGCACTAACGAGCATCTAAATGCACGAATGAGGTATTTCAAAATACCACGAGACGATGAACCTATGCAAAATAGGAAAGAAAATAATAAAATATTAAACAAGAGCCGAGGGATTGGGCTCACCTATCGTCCGGGTCGTGTCGTGACCAATCCCACATCCAATGTAATATTTTATCATATTTTTATTATTTTCCTTGATCTTATGAAAATCCTTTCATTTGAACAAATATCCTTTGTTTTTTAGGAAACTCCTCAGTTTCATGGCGTTTGCTTCGCATCAAGGAAATAATATAAAATTTGGAAAGGTGTCATGGGGCCGTGTCTCATGAAATTCTACTTCTATGCCCTAGTCATGGCCTGGTCCCACACCTCATGATTCCCTAATTTTATATTATTATTTCCCTAATCTCATGAAAACTCCTTAATCTCATGATATTTCCTTGATCCCATGAAAAATAATATAAAATTAGGGAAACCCGTGGAACCGGTCCCTAGCCGGCCGGTCACGCCCTATTTTATTATTATTATTATTATTATTTATGTTCCCTTAATCCCATGAAATTCCTTTATTTCATGATGTTTCCTTCAAATTATGAAAATTCCTTTAAATTATGAAATAATACATAAAATTAGGAAAAACTCACGGAATGGGGACCTGGCCCTAGCCACAACCATGCACAAGCCGGTCCCACACGTCCCTTATTTTATTATTATTATTTTTTGTGTTTTCCTCATCTCATGGAAACTCGATTTCAACAAACTCCTTGGTTTTATCATATTTCCCTAAAGTCATGAAAATATTATAAATAAAAAACGCCGTGGGACCATAAACATATGACCGTTTTACAAAATACTTTTTTTGTAAAAAGAAGCCAGGATAACAAATCAAAGGCATCAAATAAAAGTAAAGAAAGGACTTTCAACCAAAAACAAAAGGGAAAAAGCTAAAGTAATCTGAAATAAGGATTTATGACATTTTAATACAACTAAAAAATTAGGCATATCCGTGATCACTTCCTTGTTGCCAGAAAATAACCATGCACCCTCTTTTCGCAAGCCTATCGGAGAGAAATTGATTTTTATGTAATAGTGAAACAATTGGATATTCAACATAATCTTGACAACACATCTCCATCTAACATACACAAACCAAGGAATTTTCCCTTAGCAAAACCACCGAAAAAACTCTCGAGTTTGAGCTAAGAATAATTTTCCTAAAATTAACTCATCCCGACATCCCTTTTGTAAAGCAATAACTACTGCCAAAAATTCTACCACTAGTTAGTGGCAATGCATATACACCTCCTTACCACAACTAGCATTGCCTGGATTATGCAGAACGAGATATAATCAGGTTCATGAGCAAATCATTTACACTCTTTCACATTAACTCCATTCACAAGTCTAGAATTAATACCAAAGAGTTTAAAAATATGAAAGTTATACACTTGATTCCACGTAGTACTTTTCATTATATATACCTACCTTCATGCACTACTCGGGTAATTTCGGATTTGAATCTTCTCACACAAAAGTCTTAAGTTTTCATACACACCTCTATTTGTATGAAACCAAGGTTCCTCCATAGTATAACGAGTAACATTCGGCCAGGTTTCTTTCATAATAGGACTTTTTTGTTTGTAAAATCAAGAATATATTCAAAATTCCTTGAATTGAGGAATCCAAAAATATATGCTCCCTAATCACTTCGTATTAAAAATATTAAAGCCATAAAACCACGAGAGAGAGACATAGATCTTGGGAATTACCAATGTTAGCAATCGTTGTTATTTGTTGCCAACGTTATAACATCAAGCACTATCACATTAAGTATTTAAAGATAAAATTACACGAGCTTTGGATTCTTTATTAGGATAGGTTTACACCATTTTGGATTCTTTTGTATTTTCCTCTTTTCCTCTCGAAAGTAGGCACTTACCTTGAGATAAGATATGTATACCTTGTTCAATCTTTAAATTATGGATTAGAAGATAAAAATGTTTCAAGATTTTTGAACATTTTGTATTTTCATTTGGAGAAATCTATTGTCTAGTACAAAAATTGCATTGTGTTTTACGACGCTTTCTTAAAGTGTTCAAGAAGCACTTGATGGAATCCTTGAACCTTTGGAAAACTTTTGCACACTTGTGTAATATGACCTTGTTTGATTTTCATCATGACACTTGATTGCGTGAATATTCCAAAGATAACGGGTCTAACTGGCATCCTTCACGATTTTAGATTCTTTTGTAATATCCTCGTTTACTCATGACGGTATGCGCTCACTGTTGTATGTCCCAAAGTATCTACACCATGTTCAGTCTTCAAATACATAGAAAATGTTTAAAAAATTATTTTGTATCTCCATTATCAAAAAATCAACACAACTTTGGCAAGCATCTAATCTAGAAACCTATTATAGAGGCCGTTGAATCCATTAGAGGGACTTCACCAATTATTCTAATGTCTACCTAGTTGGTTAGGGGGTGTCCTCCATCGCTAAAAGTTCAAAATGCCCTTTACTACTTTAACCTAATCAATAAAAAAACTAAAATGAAGATCCGTTTACTTTGATCTCTTCTCTTCTCCTTTAACCTTAATTGTCCACCTCCATTAACTTTTTTTTTTCAAACCCTAAACCATCGATGATTAACCGGATGATTTATGTGAGGTAGGACTCGAGAAAACCCATTGTATTTATTCTTTTTTATGTTCGAATTAGGTTAGATGCATTCAAATTCTGAATTAAATTAGGCGTGTAGTTGGAGTCACGGTTGATCGTTCTTCGATTACCAACAAGAATCTCGATTGAATGTGATACGGTTGGTAATCGAGTACTACCAACCGCATATCTTAAAAAAACTAGTGAAATATCCAAATACGGTGATTTTGTAATCAGAAACTCAATAAATACCAACCGTAGAATATTCCCTTCTAGTGAAAATAATTTAACTTTTGGTTGATTACGGTTGGTTTGGATTAAAACGATATCAACCGAAAAGGATTTACGGTTGGATACTATACACCAACAAACCAATCGTAACTTATTTATTGTCTGCCTCAAAGAAAATAATCGTATCTGTAACTTTTCCCACTTTTAACCAATTCTTCATTGGATGTTCATCAAATACTAATCTGCTGATTACCTATGGTTGCCTTCTATGGTTAATTTCAATCGTCAATCGCTTGAAATGGATGTTGTAACTAAGAGATTAGCCATACTAGGCTCTTTAGATTTTTTAGAGTTTTCGTGTTTTATAAAGTTTTCAAGGCTTTTTAGAAACATTCAAAGATGATCTTCACTATTGTACGAAATTTGTTAGTATCATTCTTTAACGAATTCCCTAAATTGGTAGATACCAGTGCTAAGGGATATAATTAAATTAAAGCTTTTTGCTTTTTGTGAGGTTTTCGTAGCTTTTTAGAGGTTTTCTTGAGCTTTTAAAGTTTTTTCATACAAACTTTTTGATTTTCTTAACTCTTTAGACATTTTAGGCTTTTTAGAGTTTTCGTGGTTTTATAAAGAACGCGTAATTGGGATATAGGAATTAATTGGGGGATATAGCTACGGGACAAAAAACGGATCCCAATAGCAATTGGTGACCCCCTATGTAATTATTTTTTTAATTCTAATCTAGCCCCCACTAATCGGGATTATTGATTAATTATAATTAGTAAAATGTTAAGTATTTGGGGGATAAATTAATGTGTATTTATTTTTATTTGTGTTGGTTGGTTGAGAGTAGAAGAGGGAAAATGGTTTTTGAGTGGAATTTTTTTTTTTGAAAATGGAAGATGATTGTGATGAGAGAAATTGCTTTTAAGAGGTTGAAAATTTGATTTTTTTTTTCTTTGAATCCACCATTGTTGCAAACTGAAAAAAGCTTGGTGTGCAAAGATGGTATTCAACCAAAAACCATGCCGGCATTTGTTGGAAATTTTCATAAATTGTTTGCCACTATCCGGGGTTCGGTCTCGTTACAAAATTTTTCATGTTTTGATCTTCAAAACCTATTTTTCGTATTTTAATCAAGATACTCCTACAGCTTATTATCGATTTTCGAGCATGCCGGAACTACTTAAGATGGTTTTTGCTTAAATTTCTATGCCGAACATAATGAAAAGTATCCAGAAAATTGATTTTTTTTTTCACTTAAGTACCGGCATTGATAGATTTATATCGAGCATGCCGCATTTAGTTCCTGACTTTGAATTTCATCACTTCCTATGATGGTCTTCATCATTTTCGACATGTTCTTCATCACTTCCGGCGTGGTCTTCATCCTAAATAACCATGCCGAACTCACTTTCTAAGCGTGGTCTTCATCCTAAATTTCTATGCCGACATGATGTAAAGTATCCGTAAAATTGATTTTTTTTTCACTTGACTACCCAAAGCATTGATAGATTTATATCGAGCATGCTTGAATTTAGTTCCGACATTGAATTACATCAATTCCGGCATGGTCTTCATCACTTCCTATTGACCTTCATCATTTCCGACATGTTCTTCATCACTTCCGACATGATCTTTATCACTTCCTACAAGTGGTCTTCATCATTTCCTAAGATGTTCTTTATCATTTCCGACATGTTCTTCATCACTTCCTAAGAGAGAAGGAGAAGAGAATTTGAAAGGAAATGGGGAAAATTTAGAATTTGAAAGAGAATGGGGAACATTTGGGTTTCAATGTTTTAACCCTAAAAAGATTAATAAGAAGTGGAGATGGAAATGGGGGATATGATTTTGTTTTTTGATTTTAAGTTTTTTGATTTTTATTTTGAGGAAGGGAAGGTTACTTTAGTATTTTTGCCCCCATAAACACCCCCTTAGCAGACACTATTATCACCGGGGGAAGTAATTCATATCCCCCAATTAATTTTCATATCCCCCAATTGTGGGTTCTTTATAAAGTTTTCAAGGCTTTTTAGAAACATTCTTATGGTCCCGATTTGGGCCGCTTATATTAAAGAATAAACTCCATATTGGAATAAGTCATAATTTTTTCTGGTCCCGTCTTAAGGAACCTACCTCCATATAAGAATAATTGAAATCATGATATAACTATATAACATTTGTCATACATCAAAGTTTAAGATGAAGAGATTCTTGTAACCATATTACAAGTTTGTTTTTCTTCAAAACGATTTTTTATGTACAATTTATTACGAATATCTTCATACTCATTTGATTTCATTTGTCAATTTTCGATGTGATAATTGTGATGCATGTTTATTAAAAATTTTGTGTATACATAAATATATATAAAAAAATCCTCATTTAAATAGTTTTGTATATACTTGAATACATTTTTGTGTTTCATATGCATATGCATGTATATGCCCAAGAACACATATGAAAATTTTCTTTTGGTATATTCAAGTTAAACCTCCATATAAGAATAGCCTCCATATAAAAATATTTTTATGTGGTCCCTGTGATATTCTTATATGAGAGGTTTTACTTGTATAGACAATCATATACATATCTCTCAAATTTCCAATCTTCTCCGTCACCTTAATCTCTTATAGTGTGAAGGGTGGAAAACGAGTTTTTGTTTCAAGGTGGAAAATTCTATGCAACTCATCTTCCATATCCTAGAGTATAACCGGGTTTGCATACAACACCACTGATCTCTTTCTCGATACACCAATCGCGGTTTGCTCTGGGGTATCCGTAAAATAAAAATCCACTTCCAATTTTCAACTTCCGTAAACTGGTTTCTCCATCATTAGAGATTCACCCACTTCCAATTTTCTACTTCAAATCACTCTTTTTTTTGTGTAAATCAAAATCCTTAAATGATTGATCTAATGATTAGCTAATCAAATGATTAATATTAAGTAAATAAGGGTTTTTAGGTATTATGAAAAATATTTATGTAAAGTGTCCTTCCATCGTTAAAAAACCCATTATTACTAACTGTGACCCTATTTTGTTTTCATCATATTGGTTTCTCTATGTCTTTCTCGCTCGTATAACTATTTTCCCAAACAATTATCCTAATTTTTCTTCAACCTATTTTTCCTCCACCATCTTCCTATTTAATCTATATTTACCTGGTTTTGGATCTTAGATTCACCGAGTAGATCTAGAAAACAATATTCTGTTTTTCATTTTTTTAATAAAAAATATTGTGTTCTTGCAATATTTAGGTTTTAAATTTACTGCTTTTTCTTGTTTAATTTCAATAAATTATCAATGGCTACTACATGGCATTTTGTTTTTGTTTTTTTTAATTTACAACGGTATTTTATTGTCCTTGGGGCTTTCTAATGAGATTCTATGATATAATCAAAGTGTCAATTTGTTACAACATAGTTTTTCTTCAAATATTGTCTCTACAATCTCATCAATCCACTAGTGGAAGGAAGAATAGAGAAAATATGTTATTTTCGACGAAATTTGGTTTTGTTATTCGTGTGAGAAGATTCTCACATGTAAAATTTGAATCCCATACCGATTTTGATACAATTTCTTCTCTCGATGGACGAGACACCAGATAGTGATCCTGGAAATTAAATTGAAGAAAAATTTAATCTAACATATGTTATAATTGAGGACACTACACCAAAACATCCGATTTGCGACGGCTATACGCGTTGCAATGAATTTCACCAACGCCTATATCTGTTGAAAATATGGCGTAGCAAATTTGTGTGCAACGCGAAAATCCGTTGGGAAAATTAATTTTTCCAACGCATAAAAACGTTGGTCAACCAAAGTTTACCAACGTTTGTTGAGCAACGGATTCTTTAATTTGTGCAACAGGTTACAATAATTTAGGCAACGTATTACTTCTAATTTGAGCAACACTTATATACGCTGCAAACCCATTTACAGGTAAAAAATAATATTCTCGATCATAATTCCAGTGCACAAAAATAATCGACAATTCCTAGGATTTCGAGTGCCAAATATTGCATATTTATACACCTTTTATTGGCATTTTACTCATCTTTTGTGCTCAAGAATCGATATTATCCCATTCTCGTATTTTCTTTGTTTTCAAGAATAAATATTTGTACTAATTAATTTTGTGTTTTTAGGTACCGAATAAAGTCCTGAGAAATTGAGGAGCCAAAAGAGCTAAGAATTGAGTCAAGCATCTATGGAGCAGTAGAACCAAAGCCCGCATGCGAATCAGCTTGCAACCCAACAAAGAAGACATGGGCTAGAGCTATCCATGACCCGAATCCGAACCTGGTCCACTCCAAGCCGTTGAGATCTCACTCATCCGCATCCTACGCTCGTTGCATCATACACATCGACCCTTGATGTCTCCGCTCAACACCAAAACATCCCAACACTTCCTCACTAGCTCAAATCATCCTCCAAGATCCAACGCTCGGTCGCCTCGCCTCATCATCATTCGATGTACCCGCCTCACAAAGAAAGTCACCTAACCCTATACCCACTGAGCTAACCTCATTTCTCCCTCACCTTTCTCTTTCTTCTCCCACGAGTTCTCGTGAGAAAACCCATACTTCCACCTCCTCTTCCATGTCTCTTGTCGTAGCCACCTCCATCATCACCTCCATCTCCTTATGTCGCAATCACCACTGTATCCTACTCCATCACCCTCTCTCTCAATTATCTCGCTTCATAGCTTCTTATCAACCTAGAAGCTAGGTTAGAGATAATTAGGGTTAGGGTTTCACCAACCCCTTTTGCATGTCGATCTGTGAGGTCGTGGGAGCGTGAAGGCGGAGAGAGCAGGGTTTGGGTCATCGAGTATGGTTAGTTTCAAGTCTTTTGAGAGTTATAAATTGATGTTTGGATTGATGAGAGAGACAACATGTTTTAGGGTTTTATCTTTGTAGAATTAAAATTAAAAGTTGTTTTATTTTCTACATCATGTTCTAAATAATTAAGCTAGGGTGTAATGAAACCCTCTGATTTACATATGAATCAAATAGATTGTCAAATTGTTCTTAATAAGTATATTGTCGAGAGTAGTGAATTATTAAGTCGATTGTGCTGTGATCACCGGTACTATAAAAGACCAAGATACTAGGGGTAGATAAGTTAATTTAGTTCATTAAGTATCCAATTGAAGCCTTCAATGGAAGGAAATAACAAGGTGAAAATCTACTTTGTATTAGTACTGATCGTAGGGTGTAGTTAAACACCCTAGTGTCACAACAAAATCGGCCTCTAATTTTCGTATATCATTGCCTTAGTTTAGATTAAAGTCACTTCACAAAACTCTCAGCCGTATCGGCAACAAAACCAATCTTTGTGTTACACATCATCCGAATTCAAGAAGAGAAGCCTTGGTTCATATTACACACTCTAGTTCTCTGAATGACCCGTATTTGCCACTGTCTATAAATTAGACACCGTGCACTTGCGGTTTAGACATAGTCGTAGGAAAGACATTTTAAGCTCCTACCAAGTTTTTGCGCCGCTCTCGGAACCGGTGGTGTGATTGTGCTCAGAGTGCATTTCTCCACTTGTTTTTCAACATGCCCCGTATATACTTGCTTTAAATCATGTTGTCTCTAGTCGGTCTTAGTGTTACTTTGATTTTAACCATCCATCATGTATATTGCATTGTAAACAAGCATTGTTAGTATTAGCTCTTTTATTTTTTATTTTAAACAAGCATTGTAACTCGCATCTGTTTATGCATCTTATTTACTCAAATTGAGCATATCTCGATTTAGTTAGGTGTAGCTTAGAGTCTTGTCCTTTCAAAGGAAGTGCTACTTTGTTTTTCTACCCTTGCTTCATCTCGTGCATTCCTGGTACTAAATGTCTGTGTTGAGTTACTGTGTACATGCTGAGCTAAAGCGAAACCAAGGAGCAGTAACCCATTGGTGGAATAGCCTAAACCCAAAGTGTAAACTCGGTGGTATTGTCTTCCAACTTTGTTCCCTTGAATGAATGAATGTATGCTTGGTAAATGAATGATATAATCAGGCTTGAACCCACGAATCATGAGCCATCTCTGCTACCTTGCAAGCCCTCGTAGTCTGCAGTCGTAAGCCACCTCTTGATAATCAATCTTAGTAAAACCTCACTTGAGACTTAGTGTTAGTCTCATCTGCCAAGGGTGTGATCAACCCCGAAATGACTTGAATAACCATTCCTCGTAAGACTCAGTATTGCTTTGTTGTAGCCCCGTATTGCATTGCCTTGAGGTGCATAAACAACCCCGAGCTCCGAGTTTGACATCAACTCGCGGACTTTGGTAGCCGAGTGAGTTGATGCCGCAAACTCAACCGAGCCAACTGAGTACCTCATCTTTACACCCGAGCATGCTCGAATCTTTCAGTGACCTGTGGTGTTTGAATGATCTCGTTGAGTGGCGTAAATTGCTTGAGTTACATCTTGTTTTTCAAACAACACAAACCCCGGCACATGCCGCACCATTGAGTGGGCACATCCAATAACCCGTGCACATCACAAAAAAAAAAATTCTTTGTCTCGTGCTTTGCTAGTACTCATTGTCGATTGCTCGAGTTGTGCCAGCTCTCAGCCGTGCTCCTCGCTCCATCCGACTTTGTGCAAAACCTTTTCCTTGCCCTCGTGCCGAGCCGTGACCACCTAACCAATGCCGTGTCTAAGCCAGCCGTGCACAAAGCCGCGCTCGAGTTGCCAAACTCGCACAAACTAAGCCTTGCAACAACTGGCCGTGCAATGACTAAGCCCACCTAAGTTTAGCCGGGGCTTAACCCAAACTAAGCCCACATCACCCACACTAACTGGTCATGGTACATTTCACCCAACTGGCTCTATACACAGCTGAAGCCCACAACCCAAACTAAACCAAACTGAACCCAAATCAATCTGGGCTGATAACCACACAACCAAGCTGGGCCAGATCATCTGGGTTGTGCAAACAATCAAACCTACACCTTTTGGGCTGGAACCAACCTATTCTGCTGGGCTTAACCCAAACTAAGCCCACATCACCCACACCTACCAAAGCCCCACAATCCTGGCCATGCAAAGATCTGGCCGCATAAAGCCAATCTCAAACCCACATAACCAAACCGAACCCCATCTATTCGGGCTTGGCTTCATAACTTCAAAAAGCCATCTTTTGGGCTTGTGCCTTGTATTAGTGGGTCATTTTTGAGTCTTTGCTTTTCTGTGTTGAAATTGATTGTATGTTAACATGCTAGATGCGCTAGCTAGGCTATGATTGTGTCTTTTAGAGACCAAACAAATCGACTAGTTAGAATCCGCCCTACGAAATCATAAGCGTACCCGGCTTCTTCAACCGAAAACCCAAGCCTGCACTATCCAAACAGACCATGGGTGATGAACCAAACCCACCCCGTAGTCTCAAGGACTACATGTACCCAACTAGGGCAACCTGCAGCTCTCTTGCATCATCCTCGCCACCCGATGCCGCGCTTGAACCGAAAGCAAGCACCATTCATATGCTACCCGTGTTTAGAGGGGTCAATGATGAGAACCCCTACCATCACGTGAAAGACTTTGAGGATATTTGTGGGACTCTCGCTTTAACCAAATGTCGAGGAGTCCTCAAATTGAGATCGTTTCCTTTTTTCTCTCGAAAGACAAAGCCAAGTCTTGGCTACATGCTCTACAACCACACCATTAGAACTGGGATGACCTCACAAAGGAGTTTTTCAAAAGTTTTTCCCAAACCATAAGATCACAGCACTACAAAAGTCTGAATGGTTTTGTGCAATTAGAAGATGAAACTCTAGCAAGATACTTGGAGAGATTCAATGAATTACTACTCCAATGTCCACACCATGGTTTTGAAAAATGGAGACTCGTGCAAATCTTGTATGAGGGTCTAGATGTTAGAACCCAACCACAACCCGAGTCAATGTGCAATGGTGCATTTATTGAGAAGAGTGCCGATGACGGTTGGTCTTTCTTAATCGAAGTCGCTGAAAAGACTCAACAAAATGGGAGTCCATCCGAGAACCAAAACGGACTACCCCTACAAACAATGTTCATAGAATCGAGTCCGACTTTGAGGGAAGGGCAAAAATGGCTGCTATGGCCCTGAGGATAAAGAGCTTGAGTTGGAAAAGAATGTAAAATCAAATGCCCCTACTCTCCGTGACCAAATTGCTATGGCCACTTGTGCCGCATGCCATAGTTCTCACCACTTAGTGGACATCCGTCCGTATCTACATGCATTTCAAGAGTCCCAAACCGAGCAAGCCAATGCATTATACCATAGGCAAGAGAACAACCCTTATTCTCAAACCTACAACCCAGGGTGGAGGAATCACCCTAACTTCTCATGGTCCAAGGGACCTCGTACAAGAGGGACCAACACATAACAACCAAGGATACTCATATCCTAGAAACCCCCAAGTACAACCACCCCCGCACTCGTGGAGAAAAAGACTAGCTTGGAAGACCGTGTCATTCTCGTTAACCCAAGGTCTTTCAAAACTTGAGAAAACTACCGACCAACATCTTGTCAACTTCGCAAAACCACCGACCAACGCTCACCAACCTAGATCTTAAGATTGGTCAAATCTCACGATGCATTGAATGAGAGAGAAAAAGGCAAGTTCCCTAGTCAACCCCTACAAAATCCAAAGAATGTGTTTCAAGCGGTGCTCCTCTACCGCAATGAAACTTCACATAGTCATGTGAATGCTATCACCGCTCTCCGTAGTGGTAGAATTATTGAGAACAATGTAGGTGTACCACCGTCAAGCGAGTCTACATCTGACTCACCAAGACACACAACACCGCAGTAAAACATCTACCGTAGAGAAAGAATCCGAGCCCATTGATAAAACCAAGAGTCCTACCGATATAGATGTTCCCGTGCCAAGTCATGTTCCTGTTGCTCCATTTCCACAACTAGTTGGCGCAATGTATGGGGTAACCAATACAACGAGATTTTGGAAATGTTCAAGAGAGTTAACATAAACATTCCATTTCTCGAAGCAACTCGACAAATACCCACCTATGCTAAGTTTTTGAAGGACTTGTGCACACAAAAGCGTAAGCTTCATGTGCATAAGCGTGCCTTTCTCACCGAGCAAGTGAGCTCCATAATCCAAAACAAGATTCCAACTAAGTTTAGAGACCCGAGTGTAGTCCAACAATTACATGCACCATAGGTGACCATGTGGTCGAAAATGCTTACTGGGACTTAGGGAGCCAGGGCCAGAATCTATTGCCATACTGTGTATGTGCAATTGGGCCTTGGGAGCCAAGCCCACACCTGTTACGCTACGCTTAGCTGATGCATCCGTGAGAATCCCCGTGGTATTGTCGAAGATGTGTTAATCAAGGTCGATAAATTCTTCTTTCCAGACTTCATTGTCTTAGACACTCAACCCGTGCAAAACCCAAGTAATCACATCCTCGTGATTTTAGGACGCCCTTTCCCGGGCGACGTTCAATGCTATCATCAACTGTCGCAATGGAGTGTTGAAATTGTCTTTGCAACATGACCGTAGAGCCGAATGTTTTTAACACTAGTCAACAACCCATTGATTGTGATGATATTGATTTGCATGAGATTAACATGATCGAGGGTCCGATCCAAGACTCTTTGCCCGACATTTTGTCAATGGACCCTTTGCAAGCATGTTTAGATAACTTTGACTTAGATCTTTTCGAGTCTAAGTACATTGGTGAAATTAACTCTTTTCGCTTTAATCGGCCCCACCCATGGATATTGCTAAATGGGCGTAATGCAAAGAGAACCTCTTCCACTCTCGATACCGAATCGCCCCCACCTCTTGATACACCACCTAAGCTTGATTTGAAACCATTACCCGATACCTTGAAGTATGCTTTCTTAGATCCTTCGACACTTTACCCGTGATTATTGCATCATGTTTAGACACCTAACAGAAAGTAGACTCTTAGAAGTACTTCAAGAACATAAAGGAGCCTTAGGTTGGACCATCTCCGATCTTAAGGGTATAAGTCCCACAATTTGCATGCATCACATAAACCTTGAGGAGAACACTAAACCATCTAGGGAAATGCAAAGGAGACTTAACCCCAACATGAGAGATGTTGTCAAGGGTGAGATTCTCAAACCGCTTGACGCGGTATCATCTACCCCGTCCCCGATAGCAACAATGGGTCGGCCCTATTCGTAGTACCCAAGAAGTCCTGCATTACCGTTGTTCAAAACGAGATGAATGAGCTCCTTCCCACCCGTGTGACCACCGGGTGGCGAGTATGTATTGATTATAGAAAATCAACACAGAACCAAGAAAGACCATTTTCCCCTTCCTTTCATTGACCAAATGCCGGAAAGGTTAGCCAAACATAAGTACTACCGCTTCTTAGATGGCTATTCCGCTACAACCAAATTCACATAGCACCAAGACCAACAAAAGACCACATTTACCTGTCCTTATGGAACATTTGCTTATCGTCGATGCCTTTGGGTCAGCAATGCACCCGCTACTTTTCAACGTTGCATGATGAGCATTTTTTCCGACATGGTAGATAAGTTTCTTTGAGATTTTTATGGATGATTTTTCCGTGTTTGGATCTTCATTTGATGAGTGTTTGCATCACCTCACATGTGTGCTAGTTAGGTGTAAGGAGAAGAGTTTGGTCTTGAATTGGGAAAATGCCATTTCATGGTTAATTCAGCATTGTTCTAGGGCATATCATCTCGGAAAAGGCATAGAAGTAGACAAAGCCAAGGTAGATCTCATTCAACAGCTTGCCTCAACCTCGTTCGTGAGGGACATCGATCATTTCTAGGCCATGCGGGTTTTTACCGCCGATTCATCAAAGACTTTAGCAAAATTTCACGACCTTTGTGCAATCTTCTTGCAAAAGATGTTGCATTTGTCTTTGATGATGCTTGTAAGGAAGCATGGGAGCAATCAAGGCTCTCTTACATCCCCCTCATAGTCGACTCCCCGATTGGTCATTACCATTTGAGATTATGTGTGATGCGGTCCGACTATGTCAGTAGAGCTATTTTGGGCCAACGAGTAGACAAACTCCCTTATGTGATCTACTATGCTAGTAAAACACTTAATGATGCTCAATTGAATTATTCCACTACCGATAAGGAGTTGCTAGTGTTGTGTTTGCATTAGACAAGTTTAGATCTTATTTGATAGGGTCTAAGGTCATCATTTATTCTCGATCATGCCGCATTGAGATATCTTTTGTCTAAGAAAGATGCTAAGGCTCGCCTAATTCGATGGATACTCTTGCTACAAGAGTTCAACCTCGAAATTCGAGATAAGAAAGGGTCGAAAATGTTGTTGCCGATCACTTGTCTAGGTTGAATGTTGAATCTTCCGATGAGTCTCATTGATTAGGGAATCATTCCCGATGAGCAATTGATGCTTGGTTCCGAGATGCCTTGGTTTGTCGATATTTGTGAACTACCTTGCTACGGTAGAATGCCCTTGCATTGGTCTAAACAAGATCGTGTTAAGTTCTTGGCTGGAAGTTAAACATTTCCTTTGGGATGACCCATATTTGTTTAAGTACCGCTAAGACTAAATCATTAGGAGATGTGTCCCCAATTCAACAAAGGGACGCTATCTCTTTCTCATGACCATGCATGTGAGGCCACTTTAGTGCCAAGAAAACTCACCGCAAAGATCTTACAAAGCGGTTTCTATTGGCCAACACCGTTTAAGGATTGCCATGCATTCTGTGTTGCTTGTGACCGATGCCGAAACTAGGAAGTATATCTAGGAGAAACATGATGCCCTTACAACCCATATTGATTGTTGAATCTGCTTTGATGTTTGGGGCATTGATTTCATGGGTCCATTTCCGACTCAAGGTAAGTTGTACATCCTTTCAAGCCGCGATTATGTCTCCAAGGGTAGAGGCCATTGCATCCAAAACCAACGACCATAAAGTTGTTCTTTCTTTTCTTAAGGAGAACATTTTCTCCCGCTTTGGAACCCCGAGAGCGATAATCGTGATGGAGGTAGTCATTTCTCCCTTTGAATCACTAGTGCGCAAGTATGGAATCACTCACAAGGTCGCAACACCTTACCATCCTCAAACCAAAGGGCAAGTAGAAGTTTCTAATAGGGAAATTAAGCATATTCTTGAGAAGACCGTCAATCCTTCTAGGAAAGATTGGTCTTTGCGCTTAAATGATGCTTTATGGGCCTATAGGATCGCTTTCTACAAGACTCCTATCGGGATGTCGCCTTACGTACTTGTGTACTGTACGGAAAAGCATGTCATCTACCCGTTGAGTTAGAACACCGTGCATATTGGGCTGTAAGAAATTAAATTTTGATCTTGATAAGGTCGGGTACCAGAGGAAACTTCAACTCAATGAGTTAAGAATTGAGAAACGACGCATATGATAGTGCCAAAACGTACAAACATAGAATGAAGGTGTTTCACGATAAGCGCATTCTCGCGCAAGTCTTTCACCCCGTGTCAAAAGTTTTATTGTACAACACTAGGTTGCATTTGTTTCCGAGCTACGCTCCCGATGGTCCTGACCATTCGTGGCACGTACCGTTTTCCCCCATGGAGCGGTAGAAGTTGAAAACCCAGCAAACAAGAACTCCTTCAAAGTCAATGGTCAAAGACTGAAACCATTTCTGGAGCATCTTCCACCAGAAGTTGAGACCGTTGACTTGGAAGACCCCATCTATGTGGACTGATCTAGTTCACTTGTGTACATACTTATGGACTAAAAATCCATCATCTTTCCCTTTTCTTTTTCCTTTTGCATAATTTGATGTGTGCTAACCATTTCTTTTTGTCTTTCCCTTGGGTGTTTGCTTTCAAGCATTCACCCTCCTTTGGTTTAAAGAACATCCTTGTACATCCGGTAATCTCTTCCCTTTTCTTTATTTAACATAGTTCTCTTGGTATGTGACTTTTTGAATTCTTATTATCTGTTGACACTTTTTGAATTCTTTATTTAACATAGTCCTTCATCCATGGAGTTAGTAGTTTCATTATTTTTGTTGTTATTTTCAATTAATGTACACATCAAAAAAAAAAAATCAAAAATCAAAAATCAAAAAAATATTGTAGTTTATTTTCTTAGTTTTGATACCACCATGGTAAAGAAGAGTTCAAGAAGAAAATTCCAAGTAACAAGGAAATTGAGTAGAAAAGTTAAAAATTGTCAAGTTTTTGTGAAGTTTAGAAGTTCGTCATCAACAATTGAAGACCGAAGACCGAAGATTGAAGACGTTTATATGGTTCCTATGAGAGAGTGATATTAATTGCCGATCGGGTGAGAAGTGAGTGAGTACTCCCACCCCTTGCTAATGGTTGATTTCCTTTCTTAGATATCATCGTAAAAGATTCTTTTTGTCCACACTTCGTGGAGTCTCCGAATTTTATTTCGGAAGGTTATCCTTCTTACCTACAACGTGTGCAGTGATTTCTCTCTTTATTCCCGCCTGCACACATGAGAGACTAAAAAGCGGTCTTTTTGAGTGCAATTATCATAAAACCCTAATGGTGAGGCAGAAGTTGAGACTTATGATCACAATATGGTTACTTCTCGCTCAAAGACTTAAGGATGAGAATGCGTTCTTTAGTAGTTCTAACTTCTTGTTACTAGTATGCGTAAACTATATGTCCTCATAGCTCCTTGGATGCTTGAGACTCTTTTACACTCGAAGTTGGAGAAGGTTTTGTGGGTACACCTCCTGGTAAACCCTCACGAGACTACAACTCGTCCACTAGGGACACCTAGGGGTTTAAAGGCTTAGTGCATACGCTAAATGCATTCGAGAGACCTGCGACGGGGTATAGTTAGGATTTCTTTATTTCTGCTTTCACTTGAGGACAAGTAAAATTCAGGTTTGGGGGTATTTGATGAGTGCCAAATATTGCATATTTATACACCTTTTTATTGGCATTTTACTCATCTTTTGTGCTCAAGAATCGATATTATCCCGCATCCTCTGTATTTTCTTTGTTTTCAAGAATAAATATTTGTACTAATTAATTTTGTGTTTTTAGGTACTGAATAAAGTCCGGAGAAATTGAGGAGCCAAAAGAGCGAAGAATTGGAGTCAAGCATCTATGGAGCAGAGAACCAAAGCCCGCATGCGAATCAGTTGCAACCCAACAAAGAAGACATGGGCTAGAGCTATCCATGACCCGAATCCGAACCCGTCCACTCCAAGCCGTTGAGATCTCACTCATCCGCATCCTACGCTCGCTGCATCATACGCATCGACCCTTGATGTCTCCGCTCAACACCAAAACATCCCAACACTTCCTCACCGCTTAGATCCGTCCTCCAAGATCCAACGCTCATTGGCTCGTCCTCATCATCATTCGATGTACCGCCTCACAAAGAAAGTCACCTAACCCTATACCCACTCGAGCTAACCCTCATTTCTCCCTCACCTTCTCTTCTTCTCCCACGAGTTCTCGTGAGAAAACCCATACTTCCACCTCCTTCTTCCATGTCTCTTGTCAGAGCCACCTCCATCATCACCTCCATCTCCTTATGTCGCAATCACCACCAGATCCTACTCCATCACCCTCTCTCTCAATTATCTCGTTCATAGCTTCTTATCAACCTAGAAGCTAGGTTACAGATAATTAGGGGTTAGGGTTTCACCAACCCCCTTTTGCATGTCGATTCGTAGGTCGGGAAGCGTGAAGGCGAGAGCAGTTTGGGTCATCGAGTATGGTTAGTTTCAGGTGTCTTTTGAGAGTTATAAATTGATGTTTGGATTGATGAGAGAGACAACATGTTTTAGGGTTTTATCTTTGTAGAATTAAAAATTAAAAGTTGTTTTATTTTCTACATCATGTTCTAAATAATTAAGCTAGGGTGTAATGAAACCCTCTGATTTACATATGAATCAAATAGATTGTCAAATTGTTCTTAATAAGTATATTGTTAGAGAGTAGTGAATTATTAAGTCGATTGTGCTCGTGATCACCGGTACTATAAAAAGACCAAAGATACTAGGGGTAGATAAGTTAATTTAGTTCATTAAGTATCCAATTGAAGCCTTCAAATGGAAGGAAGTAGAACAAGGTGAAAATCTACTTTGTATTAGTACCAGATCGAGGGTGTAGTTAAACACCCTAGTGTCACAACAAAATCACTCCAATTTTCTCGTGTATATCATTGCCTTAGTTTAGATTAAAGTCACTTCATTAAAACTCTCGGCCATGTATCGTGCAACAAACCAATCTTTGTGTTACACATCATCCGAATTCAAGAAGAGAAGCCTTGGTTCATATTACACACTCTAGTTCTCTCAGGAATGACTAGTATTTGCCGTCCTATAAATTAGACACCGTGCACTTCGCGGTTTAGACATAGTCGTAGAAATACATTTTAAGCACCTACCAACTTCGCACCTTCATACACCATTGTACAAGACATAATTATAATCCAACCAAAGTTGATACACAAGCCTCATAGTTTATTGACGAAACCAAAATTTTGACACTTCAATTCAATTTATGGTTCGAAATCAAAACAAATCTCAATCGAAAACGTTACTTCGAAAAAAAAATGTTAATCTAAAATTTAAGTTGAGGCTTGAAATGAGGTAGAAGTTGAAGTTAATGGTAAAATTATATATGTTAATGGCAGATCAGGGTACTATTGGAACCTTATATGGAAACATGACCTGCAATTTCCTTTCATAATAGCTTGGCATCTACACATCGACTGCATACATCTGTACAAGAATAAAAGAGAAATAAGCTTTGTTAATTACTACGACGAATATGGTAATTACTAAATGTTCGGCTTCCTAGAGTAATGAAGTAGTGGTGGTCCTCTACATAGTTAACAAGAAGAAAATCATAAAGATGAATAATTAACTATAGTAGCTTTAGTGAGAAAACACAATTAACGTGCAAAACAATTTCACCCAACCTACAAACATCCAGAGAAATAATTGTATTTAAGATATAAAAACACATCACTAAAAAGAACATACTTATCTAGAGTGCAAGCATGATCTGTGAATTCTGGATTTCGTAGTACAAACTGAGAAGTTAAGAGCAAGTCTAAGCCTTATTTGGTGAGTGGGACTCAATTTATCCAAACCAATACATTAGCAGAGACCAAGATCAATACCACATTAAAAAACCAAAGAGGCATCCTACTTTACAAACAATGCTTTTAAGAAAGTTTTAAAGAAGAAGTTTCTTCACCCGAGTAGACTTGTAAGCCAACAATGTACTCTCAGCAGCTTCTTCTCGTCACTACCAGTTTCACTCAGCCAAAACACCTATAGTAACCAAGAATAGCCAATTAGGTGTCTCGTGGATGCGAACTCGAATCGAAATCTTAAGAACTGAATAATAAAATCTGTTATGCTGCACACGGATAGAAAAATATAATGACCAAGTAGAGACACATCAAACAAAATCAAAACCAAGGAAAGATATATAGCCTTTTCATTGTATGCCCAAGAAGAAATTATATCCTAATTTTCTGGAATTTACTTTTTGTGAAATTGGAACGACAAAACTCAAGTGTCCTCTTGGAAACTGAATGGAAAGAATTTTATGTATCTTGTAGCATCAATGGGGTAGGCCACCGCCAAAATGAAAAAGTTTCAAAGAATTTTAAGATAAGTGCAGTACCACTGGCATCAGGAAACCGACAACATATAAAAGCTGTGAGAACAGCCAGGTGAATTCCTCCAAAAATCCAACCAACTGCAAACATAAATGTAAAAATCCATTGTAATGTATTCAAGAAGGCATTGGAATACCAGTAACAAAAAACATGTATGAACTGCTCAAAATAAAAATTAAACTTTAAAGGAAATGAAAGTTTCCCATACGTTGCAATATACTCCTCGCCATCTCGCCCATAATTTAAGGCACCGCAACACTAACTGGAACTTCTGGAATTGATCAAACAAATAGAGCATTAGAAATGTACAAAGTAAAAACTGCACAATGACGCCCAGAACATCACCTTAAGGATCTGGAGTAAAGATTGATATCACAACCCCTCATGACTTGGGAAGCCAGAGACCAAGCCCCAGAGTCAGGTGGTGGCAATTTTAACACGAGACTTCAAGCACAAAGAATAACCTAAGGATTTATGACAGTTATTACTTTAGAAATATTGAAACAAGGAAAATATCTTGATATATAAAACCATGTAAATACTAAAACATTCTCAAGCGTTCACCGGGTGGTAGTCGTAAGCTTTAAAAGTGTAGGGTCACGATGAAATGTAGGTAGTAGAAACATTTAAAGCTGCAAATAAATTAGTTATTCTCTTGGCTTAGAAACCTTCGTAATTAAGGACTAAAAACTAAAATTAACAGACATTTTTGGTAGTGTGGTTTAACTTTGACACTCGAATCTTCGTAATATAAACGACAACAATAACACACAAATGGAAGGAAACAACTGACTCAAGCCCGCTCTATGATACTCGTGAAAAGTCAATGAAAAAAAAAGGCTTTCTTGGATCTATATCTACAAACATGTGCAAAAAGAATCAAAGTGTATTCAAGAGTGAAGAAAAATTAAAAGGATGGGAAAAAATGAATGACTATGATAATCTGGAAGCACATCTTATCCAAACCCAAAGCTTCAAGATGAAATTCAATGTAATAATTTACCTAAAGATAGAGGTTTACTCTCGTTATCAAAAAAAAGGAGGAAAAAAGAAGGTACATGCTTTATGGCCAATGCAACTTACCTAACCATGTTGCACCTAAAACTAGATCAAGAGCAAGAAGCCGATACATATTTTCGAGAGAAATGAATGAATGTGAACCCTTTTTAAGCTGGTAAAGTATTTGTGGTATTGATAATCGTGAATAAGGTAACAAAAAAATACTTATAAAGTCAAGTAGAATGCCGAGCATGTATCTACAGACCTCTAAGACTATACGCATTCCAAAGACGATCACTTTCATCATGAATGTTACTTACGCCTCTAAAATCTGCATCAAAAACAGAAAAATTAAGTTCTACATAGCAACTCAATAATGTTGCTACATTCATAACTTCAAGATGAGATGCATTTTGACATTGTACATTAAACTAATTAAAGACATGGGTTTAATAACTGTATAATCAAGTGAAAATCGATAAGATAAATGATACCCGAAGCTAATCAAAACATAGATAACTAGATACTTATTCACGCACCTAATAAACTAAGGTCAATATTCAAACTAGCAAAATTAAGAAACCAATCCAGTGCAGAAGAGTCCATTACCTAAGTTAACAAGAAGTTGGCAACACACACATTCACTTTAATTTAGTAAATGAGTTTGTGTATTGGACGAAACAAAAATACAGTACACACATTATATTGAAGTAAATAGTTTTTATGGTTCCCTGAGTTTCCGAACTCTAACGAAGATATTTAGTATGACATGTGCATACATGCTGTCATCCATGTTTGAGAAAAGAGAAATACTGACATACTGTTAGCATAGACCTTAATTGTACCAGAAGAAAAGAAGGTCCTTGAAGTGCTCACCATTACGAACTCAATGTCAGGCTTTCAAGATTCTTTAACATGTGGATATGTGTGACCTTCAATATTCAAAGAAATTCACTTTCCAGACTCACACAAAATCATTCATATCAACAGGGCACAAGGAACCACAACTTTAAGTTGAGGGTTAGCACCAAGTAATATATGTATAAACAAAAAATGCATTAAAAATGGCGAGACGACTATCAATATGAATACCCCATATTACTCAAAAACCTTAATTAAACAAAACCTCTTAAAATCCATTTAGAAGTAAGAATAAATACACAGACAATTGATGTCGTAAAAGTAAGGTAATTTGAGACATCCCTGGACATCATGATCAAGAAACAAATTTTGATAAAGCCATGTGACTCCGGTGTAAAACATTTCATAAAGAGAAGTGCATCAAATGTAACACAAGCCAGCAGAAAATAAAAGAAAAACAATGGTAGGATTAAAAAAAAAATTGCTGGTGTGTTTCGTTAAACCCATTAGCATCAAACATAACCATATGACTCGAGCCGAGTCAGCAAAACAGATAATTTCATGAATGGTTTTTCTATAATGCAAGAAGACTCCAATTACCTGCATTTAGGTCGATCAAACAAGATCAAAAGATAACCAACAACATCAAAATTAAAGAACAAGACTAGTAGAAATGGTTTATACTACCGATGATAATCAACAAAGCAATCAACTATCAGATGGATTGATTTTGGATTTCAGGACCAAAATTGATTTTCTAGGTTTAGGAATTTTTTAAGATTTTAAAAACTAGATCGAGATTTCTGGGTTCCGATTAATGAAATAAAGGTTTGATTTCGATAGAAAAGCTAAACAAATCTCTGAGTTTGATTCTGAGAGAAGGTTTTGATTTTGACAGAAAAAATCGAATATGAGGTCTCGCTTTTCTCAAGAACTCTCCTCGAAATTGAAATTAAGAGACAGTAAAAAACGAAATGGAAATATCCGGGAAAATACGGAGATCTCTAAAATAAAAAAAAAAATCTTGAGATTAAAAAAATAAGACTACTAAAGCCCATGGAAATGTCTAATATTACATTAATGTCATTGATGTCCAACGTTTTTACACTTTTCAAAACGTCGCCTCGTTAATTCTATTTAATAAATCAATATTACTTATTTTGTGCAACGTATTTTCGGGTGTGCAACGGATATTGACGTTACATAACGGTGTAACGTCAATATCCGTTGCACACCCCCGAAACTGATATGTTGCAAAATACATGATATGGTGTAGTGGTAGTATGCAATAAATGGGCAACAAACCGATTTAAGGAGTGATCAAGTTATTCTTTGGAGCATCTTTCTCTCACTTGTGGATCAAAACTCATGTTAGTATCTTCCATATTATTTGGATTTATGTAATCTCAACAAATGTAAATCACATTGCACGCTTGTTATGTCAATATGGTATAATAATGAAACAAGATGGTATGTTTTTGTGACACTTCTTTATGTAATCCTTCAAAACCTCAAGATAAAGGGCTGTTGATATTTTAGTTCTTCCAAATGATCATGACTTTAACATAATTCTTATGTATTATAAATAAAACTCTATCGTTTAGTTGCGTTTTAGGTTCTAGTTTGGTTTTTCTTTTTCTTTCCAACGCTTGATGACAAGTTATTGCTAGTTAAATTGTTTCCTATCCGCGATGGCTTATATATGCCATTCAAACAGTATTCAATCATGATCATATATTCAAGTATGTTATTGAAGATGTTTCACATAAATATATCTCAAACCCTCACCTAAACGATCAAGGGCTATGGATTATGAATGTAGCAGAAGTTTTATGGGCTATTTTTTTCTTCTCAACAGAGAATCAGAGTTTGAAGACTCGCAAATCAAAAAAAAAATTTTGAATGAGGTAGTTGCATAAATAATTTCTAGGGGCTCTTCAAAGCCCCTCCTTCCTTCAAAAAATATAAAACAAAAAAAGGACGCGTGAGTAGCGTAAACCGTTTCATTGGCTTGTCAGGTCCGTAGAACCGACGGCAATTTTTCCTAAAGCTACTGTTGACAAGTATAAATAGTCATGAGAATTTGTAGGTCGCTTGACTGTAAGTTTGACCTTAATTTTATGATTCTTGAAACGCCTGTTTAACGTGATAACGTATAAGAAAACATCCCCAACTCTTCCTCCTCCCCCGAACCAAATTACACAAAGTGAAGTCCGGCCGAGAAAGTCCGACTTACCTAAAACTCCTAAACCACAACCAAAATATCTCGGACTCATTCTAAAGTTTCTTTGTTTGATCTAAAGTTCAATTTTGGTTCTTCTGGATCGAATCTCACACAGTGCTTTAATTTTCAGGTAAGGATTTCTTTTATTATCATGGTGGTTTCCATTCTATTTCCCAAGATTGTATAATAATTTTCTTACTGGTGGTGATTTCTCAACTAGCGACTAGTAGGATGGATGTATCAAATTTACATTTTTCTTCCGATGTTTAGAATGTCTATAGGAATTTTGTGCGATTTGCTGATTAATGTATTCTCGCATCTTAGTTGTCTTTGGGAATGTGAAGAGTACATTAAGCACCTTTGGAAAGGTTTTAGTGTATTGCCTTGATTGTGTTTCTTGCCCATTCTCTCATGGGAACAATGTGGGTGTTGATTATAGCAAAAAAAAAAAGATTATGGGAATGACCCGATTGGACAACTTGGTGTGTTTGATTTGATCGGAATTTGTATTAGTTAATCCTTGATTCAATATGCAAATTCGAATACATTATTGCTAAATTTTGGGTTCACTAAGTGTGATATACATAATCGAACGTGTTGTATGCTACTAAAGAAACCTGTGGACCGACCGAGAAAATTTCTAGGTAGGGCTAGAATTCATTAGTTGTTAATGCGCCAAGGCCGAGGCAAATTTTTTTTGGAATGGGTTACACAATTTGCGGTTAATTGGAACTTTCATATAAAAATACTAGATCAATGGATACGAATAAGACTAAAAATCCGCAAATTTCAATTACGAAAAGTAATTAGAGATAGAAATTTATGGTTTGTGTAAGAAAATAGTAATTAGAGAAAGAAATTTATGGTTTGTAGAAGAAAAATGGGAAAATAAATGGGTGTGACAAAGAAAATATTCCCCTCCGTTCCACTTTAGATGATGTTTTAGTGTTTTTTGTATGTTCCAAAATAGATGAGAGTTTAGCTATTTTCTCTAAATTCTCAACGATTTACCCTCGTTTTTGGAATCACAAGATAACATTCATTTCCTTGTTATCAGTGAGAGATAATTAATCTAATTTAAGATTTTAAATCTATTCTCGTATCATCTTAGATATTTGGTCATCCCAAGTAAAATAACATGGGGATTCATAATTTATACTAGAATCTAGAAACAAAAAATTAGGAGGTTTAAATTGTTGGAAAGGTATTAGTATGGGCAGATTTGGAAAATATTATTCTCTTTGATGTTTCTTAATCTGCGTAAAAAACTGTACAACATCATCTAAATTGTAACGGAGGGAGTATGTTTTTTTAAATTAGATCTTGGGCTAAAAATTACTTATACTACAACTTTAAGGGCTAATTATGAATAGAGGTGGGCTAACTAATAATTTTATAAAATTCCCTATACAAAATTTTTGTGAAGTAAAAATAGGGACTGCTATAGCCTCCAAGTTAGCCCCTTGCTAGGCCCGTCCCCCAAGAAACCCAGACACTCGGGTTTTACTTTATGTTACCAGATATATACTCTGATTCTAAGCAATTCTTAATAAAATCCCAAAGACAAGGCTTTCTTGTTTCGAATGTTAGTGTGCTTGTTTTTGACACATCTTGTTGGTTTTTACCTTTTGTGTGTAGCATGTGTCAGCAACTACTAGTATACACCGAACATCACACATGAAATTCTCGCTTTTTCCTCTCTTTTGGCTTTCGGGTTTATGTTCCTCCCCGAACCGTTAAAATCCCAGATTCTATACTGATAAATCTCGTTGTTATTGCTCGACATTTCAAAATGTAACTGTATGAATCCCAATACTGTTTCTGAATGTTTCATAGAAAAAGTTAAGGTTAGGTGTTGATTTGGTGGTTTTTTGTTTTGTCTTAATCTCTAACAATATGCTATTTTTTAAATTTGTTGAGGTGGCAATATCACATTCATGCTTTCAAATTTCGTAAAGGGGGCCTTTGATCTTGTTTGGGGTTGACAATTTTGAATCTTTAACAATATGAACGTACACTTAGACTACTTGGTCACATATATCTTGTATTTTATCTTTCACAAATGTTTGGATCAATTTACGTTTTTAAGTGATCCCAGCTGCTTTCAAATTTGATACCGAGTATGTTAACGGATATAAAAGATTCTATGTTATAAACTTCAACCTAATTATCTTATTCAAGTATTTGATGGAAATTATCTAATTTATCATTCTTTTTATGGGTTTCAAAGGGAGACAAGAAGGCCAAGTCTAAAATTTGGTGACATTGTATAAAAATGGCAAACAAAAGTAATGAGTATGTGAGTCATTTGAGGGGGAGGACAAATTAATGCCATCTACATGGATTGTTGTACGAATAGACGGCCGTCATTTCCACCCGCAAGTTCACTTCACCTATATATATATGTGTGTGTTGTGTGTTTTGAATTATACATTTTCCGAAAGGAAGAAAAAGAAATTCCAATAAGAAGAGCTCTCTCGAAAGAAGTTATTATTTGTATAATCTCATATTTATGCCTCTAATTGATAAAAATATATATTTTAAAAGAACTCAACACACAAAATTGTAATCTTCAACACTTCATGGTCTCCACGATGTAGTTGTAAGGAACCAATATTCTAAGGTCTTGAATTTTATGGTTGTTGTTTTAGATTCTCTGACAAGCATGAATTTAAGAAACCAAACGAGGAGCGAGCTTTGAAACTGATGAATGCTTGTGCAGAGGCAATGTTTGAATAGTTTCCAGTTTAGTCTTCTCATATGGAGTTAGTGATGAGTACAATTAATTTTATGAATCGACTTTATGATTACTCCATTATTTGTTTCGATGTGTTTTCTTGTGATATTAGTTTCTTATATTCTTGTTATTATTTGGTTTTCAACTTCGCTTTTCAAAAAAACAATGTAATTCTACAATAGGCGATCCAGTTTGTCACAAATCCTTTTTCTACACGTTTCACTTGTTTGCCCATTAAAAGTTTAGAGTTGAATGTTGTGCATAAATGTTATGTAGGTTCGCAACTTTGTTAGATTAATCTGAAGCATTTTAATAGGAAGGACGAACAAATATTTTGCGGTCGTAATGGCTTGGATAATCTTCTAATGTTTGTATACCGCAAAATCATGGTGGTGTAATAAGGCCAATTTGTCTGACCTAGAAAATATTATCCATCTTGTGGTGGGATTGTAGTAAAGACTAAAGCAGATTCCTTCTTTGCTTCTTATCTTGGTTTTAGTGTTTCCTTGAGAATATATGTTTTCATGTATGGTGGATGAATTTTGAAGTCCATACCTTCTTTTGATTTTTTCCTTAATTCAAGCTTTTTTCGTTTTCCTGATTTATGCAAAAAAATAGTTTCCATAATCGCTTTTTTTCACATTTGTCTATGCCATGAAATGGAAAGATTTTTTTTCCCACAAAGATTTGAAGAAGTCCATACCTTCTTTTTTGATGCTCGTGCACTGCTTGCTACCCTCCACTAAGATTGTTCGAGATTATTTGGCATGGAGACAAGTAGATCGTGAGTAGTTAATGGAACCATCTTCGTTTGAGAGTGATCACAGTATGTGGCGGATGAATTTTGATCTTCATCTTTTAGGTAAAGGTGTTTTTATCCCAATGGAATATAAACTATCCAACGCATTTTCTTTTGTAGGTCATATTAATAATCAAGACAACACTTGTTTTGAAGTCGATTGAATCCTAAAGACCAAAGGGAAGCTCACGATAGATTAATGGTAACAAAAATAAAAATTATGTGATGAATATGTATACTTTGACAGGATTTTTTCTTTCTTTCTTTAATAAAATATGAATTTCTTTTTAGGGGAAAAAAATCTTTTAGTTTGTTTGCCGTTTATCAACTGTTTTTCTCATAGCTTAAGATTTCAAAAGGTTTATTTGACGTGATTTAGTGGATGCTGTTTTTGTTAGGGTACTCAAACCTGTGTCAAAAATGAAATTCTTTTCCAACTTGGGGTAAAACTACTCCGATCTACCAGTGCCATATTTCGTAAAGGATCCTGCGTGTTCAAGGACAAGGTAAATTCTTGTTTCGTGTCATCACTTAAGAACCATATCTTGCACTTTCCTTACAGATGCCGATGATGAGTTATCACATCATCACTTAAAACCATATCTTACCCTTTTCTACACATGCGCGATGATGTGTTACAATCTCATAAATGTTTTGTCGCTTTTTTTATACTCAGGTCGAGGAGATAGTGAAGTACAATGAAAATGGACAACCTTTCATAAGATCAAGAAATAAGGTGATTACTGATCATTGTGATATTATCAGACAAATTTTGGAAAGAAAGCGTGCGAGCATCCTCGAGGAAGAGTAAAATCATCACATAGTACATCGAGCACAAGCTCGGTTTAATCATCTTGCTCGTATTATAGGATTCATCAATTCTTTTGGTATAGAGATTTTACATTCTAGATTGTCTTAAAAGGGAATGTTATAGATGACACGTAGATTCGTAGTCTAGACTATCTATCCGATTTCAGGTCATTGTAATAAAATGACCATATATATATCAAAGCTATGGGGTGACCAATAAGGCTTGATGAACCATAAATGAATAATCCATGACCCAACCTGTCTAAATTTATATTATTTCGGTCATGTAATTGGTTGTTTGAAGTAGGGGAACCTTTAAAGTGGACGGTTTTAACTTCTACATGACCAATTCCATTTTGGCAAAGGCAAATGCTAGGAAGTTTTAAAAGTGCACCTTTGGCCCGAGTTGATCCAAAATGACTATTTCAATAAAAATTAAACAATAATTAAATATAAAGGTGGGGTTGCAATTTTCCTAATTGATTTGACAATAATTATTAGTACAATTCTTATTTGTCTAGACAATTTACTTGATGTTATATGGTTTACTGTGTGCATAATTGCATCCTAATTTGCAGCCGCTTCTCAAGTAGTATCAAACTAGTGGACAAACTTTTACCAGTGCCTTTTGTACAATCTTTACTTTAGTAATTTTACCCCAAAACATACCTCGACTTTGCACCAAGCAAAGCAATTTCTATTTGAGTTGCACTTAACTTGGTTTTATTGGAATAATGACTCGCCGTCACCGGGGAACCTAGGACTATATGCAAGATGACCGCCGCCACCTCAAAAATCCCATCATTTTATTTTTTTATTTTTGGTTTGGTTTCTCGAAATGCCGGATGCTTTTGTACATCGACATTTGTGGTCAACATAGTTGACCGAATTTGACCGTTGAACATTAAGATTCTACCAACCGTTAGTCACGTGATAACTTGATTTTCTTCCTTCCCGCAGAACAATCTAAAACCCTAACCACAAATATCTCGAGACTCGTACTCATACGATTTCAAAATCCCTGAAGTTCCTTTGTTTGATCTCACTCAGTTTTGGTTCTTCTCGATAGAATCTCAAATATCTGGTTCAATTTTGGTTCTTCTCGATAGAATCTCACTCGGTGATCTAATTTTCAGGTAACCCATATCATATTTTGGTGCCGATTTCTCTTCCAGGGATTATCAATGTTTCTTTATTTACATTTTTCTTCTTCTTCGATGTTTAAAATGTCTAGGCCTTTTGTGCGATTTTCCCGATTAAATGTATTCTCATGACTTAGTTGTTTTGGGTTCAGGTTCAAAAGATACAAAGACATTCCTAATTAGTATTCTCGATTTTCCGATTAATTAATCACGGATTCAAGATACAAAGTAATATATCTTTGGTTAAAGTCAAGGCTAGATAATTTTGGATTCACCAAATGTAATCAAATATGTTATATGTGCTACTAAAGGAACTAGGCACTCAGTTTGCACTTTATTTTACCATGGATATACTCCAATTCGGAAATTCTTACTAAAGTCTGGAAGCCAAGGCTTTCTTATTTGAGTAATGTTAGTGTGCTTGTTTTCGACACATCTTGTTGGTTTTTACCCTTAGCAACTACTAGTATACACTGAACAATCACACATGAAACTCTTTAGTTTTTCCTTAATCTCTTTTGCTGGGTTTATGTTCTTCCTGTAACTGTTAAAATCTCAGATTCTATACTGGATAATCGCGTTGTTATTGCTCGACATTTCAAAATGTAAAATGTAATTGTATGAATCCCAATACTGTTTCTTAAAATAAAGTTAAGGTCAGGTGTTGATTTGGTTGTTTTCTGTTTTGTCTTAATCTCTAACAATATGCTATATTTCAACGCGTTTGTCATACTTCACCCTGTAATAGTTTTGAATTTATTACATTTGTTATACTATAATCTGAAATGACAAACAAATGTCAATCGTTCACGCAAGTTATCCTGTTTTATGCAGCAACTTTTTGGTAGTAGAATGAGTAACTTCAGGTTATTGTTAGCCGAGGCAGCATTAAAAGGGGTTACATGGCTCGAGCTCGGATATTTGGGCATGTGCTAAACCCAACTGACAACCATCCGGTATCAAAATTCTTAGGAAAAACTTATTGGCGAGAAAGTGGTCAGCATGGTACCCGTATGATATCAAGAGGGATGATCCTCTTGTCATGGCTCGTGAAGAAAAGCGTAATCATCACTACCACTCCTTTACCTAATTAGTAATTAATGTTCATTGATCTTTGAATATTATTGCTGCTAACCTTGTGTTGCATACGAAAACTCTTCAGTATTTGTGCATTCGACTTCCGTGTCTCTGTTAATATCTCGGTTATATGTTGAGAGTGTTGAGGATATGTAAATTTGTCCGCCTAAGTTACAAGTTAATTTTCATTGAGATTGTTGGTTCCCGAATTACATCATACGTACAATTTATTGTTTGTTCGGTTTCTTGCTTGATTATGCTTTTTATTTTTTGTTCAAAGAATGTCCTGATGACTTTTAATGCAAATTTGTGTAGGCGATTATCGAAGCTTGAAATGCAGAAGCGACGTGGGAAAGCTGCTCCTAAGAAAGGTCAAGGAAGACGTGCTCTCAAACGTAACAAGTAGAGGTGATTTCATGAGTGTTCTTTTTGGTGCCATTTGAGCAGGTTTTAAGTGCCCGAAAATTGTTGAAACAAGTCTTATATCCATACATCTAATTTGTCGTCACAATAACATCATCAGTTTATTTATAGTAGATGTATGCGAATAGTTTGTGAAACTCCTCCACTTCGTGGATAAATGTAACTTGTTAGCTGTTACAACTTGGTTTATTCACACCTTTTCATAGTCGGTAAAAACCAATCTTATTTGGGCAAATGCAATGTATTCCTTTCTTTTTAGTCATCGACTTAAACACTAAATATTCCCCTTCTTGCAACTGATTTGAGGAATAAATCTTGGTAAATTGAGATTTCTTGTGAACACATTGGTTCTTAAACATCTTATTAGACTTGTTATTAAAACACCATTCTTTATAAACATGTGTTCTCTTTATCGAGAAAGAGTACCCCAATTCTAGAGACTTCGGAAAAGTCGTAGTTCTAGATTTTCTCTCTTGTAAGAGTAGACAATTTATATATTGGGATTTCAAAACTCTAATAATTCTAGATGTCACATGACAACCTCGTCTCTACTTGAGCCACGAGACATTGCACCCATCCACCCCTTGCACAATTAAGAGAAAATTTTTTTAGGAACCAACGAGACACCCTATGACCTCTTACATATCAACTATTTACAAGAGCTGAACTATCTGCTGAGTATGGTCAGTTGAACTATCTACAAGAGCTTCTCTTAATTCCTTGAACTACATTTGTGAGTCCTTTTGTAACCTCTATCAGCAGAACTTTCCATAGATGAGAATTTCATTAATTGAGCTCATATCAAATCGAGCTTTCTTCTTTGTCCACTGAAACAATCTTTAATGAGGGACATACCTCAATTGGATGCTAGAGGCATGCTTGCAGGCCTTGTTAGTGATCCGCCGTACATACCAATTACCAATTTTGGGGCTTCAAGTCAAGTAGGGTAAACTCGAACCAAGATTTGCGAAATTTGGGGTTGAAATGGCATGGATGATCTTCTTATCTCCGTGAAGAATCTGTTTCCATCTCAAGCCCGGTGGATTTTTTCTTTGAGGTACACATATTTTCTTCAATTTTATAGACAATTGATCTGCTTTCCCCTTGTTAACATATCGAAATTTACTTTCAACAGGTACACCCTTCCCTAAATCTTACTTGTGAACATGACTATTACTGTCAAAAGTATCAATATACACTAGATTAAGATAAATGTCGGCGTACGATATGAAACTACCAAAAAATTACCAAGTATTTTAAATATTGAGATATCGCGTTTAACATCCATTTATTTTTCACGGCAAAAAAAAACAAAATCTTATTCCAAAGATTTGTGCTAATCCATCATTGCGATAATTTTTTTCCATTACACATCATCGGAGTTCCATCTATTAAGGCATATGCCTATTAAGGCATATGGCTAGTACGTTCAAAAAAGAATACTTCACGGTACTGTTGGATCTGAAATCAACGAATGAAAACTTAACTCTCTTGCCCTATATAACTAGCGTAGTTTTCTGTCGCCTCCTTGTTTCGTGGAGAACCCTAAACCTAAAACCAAACAACAAACAGTTCACTCATTTCTCACCAGCGGCGGCAACACCAAAAACATAAAGAAAAAAAAAATCCATGGCCGAAACAAGCAGTGGTTCAACATCAACACCAACACCGAACAACACTATGATTTCTCCTCTCAAGATATTATTATTTGGTTCTTGTCATCAGCTTTTGTTTCTAAAAACCCTGTTTGTTTTTTTAGTTTCTCCTCGATCGTCTTGGTTTGTTTTTTCTCTTCGGTTTTCTTCTTAGTTGTGTTGAACATTTGAGGTTGTTCTGGATATGGTTTCAACCTTAAACCGAAACCAATCTGCTAGTTTAATCTGATGTACTCCCACCATTTCTTCACATTTAATTTTATGTATGTATGAACCCATTATCAATAAATAAAGTTTACTATTTCTTCATCTCCAAAGTTATTATTTTATTTTATTTTCATAATTTTATATATCGCTCTTTGAAAATAGCTAATGAAATGTCGCAAACATAAAGCATACCTACATCTCTGCAACTTATTTCGCTCTGGTTATCGGTAGAAAATCAAGTGCCTCGTAATTCGGTGAAGCACACCAATGGGTGAGAAAATGTTACCGAATTTGCCTCGGATTTTCCCTAGACATACAAGTTGTTCGAAATGGTAGAATGAACCCTTCAAAATATACATGACTATATATTAGCACTATTGGAATTGGGTACTCAACCAAGGTAACCGCAACGAATTTGAGTTCCAATTGATGTTCTCCAGAAGCCGAATTCAATGTCAAGAGGTACGATTTGGTGTTAGTTGTAGTTGATTCATTCAACTTTAAACTTTGCTTCATTATATAATTTTGCAATTTTGTGTTTTAGTAATGTCACATGTTTAGCTAGTAATTCAAAGACAGTTTGTGTGATGTCTATCCATAACTTGTATTTATCTGTTTGAAATTTGAATAAAACTACTCGATGAATTGGTGGTTTAAGCATACAGAGGGGGAAATAATGAGAGGATCTCGCATGTACTTGTAAATGTGTGAGGCTTTGGCAATTTATATATTATGCTCAGAAATCAAGAACGTAGAGTACTGATTTGGTTATACATGTGCAAAAATTAATAGATTTGCCTAGTTTCCTCCAAAGCAGATTTTCAGTGTCTTTTCTTCAAATGTGCATCAAAGTCCTCAGTGGGAATGTGGAGATTTATATTAAAGAAATTAGAGATGTCTAATAATTATGTGTTATAAAATGCAAAACTTCTATGAAGAGGAAGACCATCCAGATCGACCATGTGCATCTCCCTCTCTTTTAGACCAAACACAAGCCAATTTGATGAGTTTTGCTTGCTTGAAGTTTCCAAAGATGGCAGGTCCAACTGGATCCTTCACCATATTCACAATTTATGTTGTGTGACTATGTACTGCATGGTATAGTGGTACATCCGCGTCTCAAGTAAGAAACTAGTGTACATTTGTGGCGGATTGTTCACCAGGTAGTAGACTGCATTGATGGTGTAAGATAACCGGGAAAATTAGCTGCGACCCCAAGTCTATCACATACTCATGCAGCCAAAAAATGTCCCTATTGAGTTAAAATCTGCATCCTGGCCAAAAATCTGCTTGATGGACCAAACTTTGTCATGAACAAAAAAAAAGGGCCAGCCATTCGGCATACATGGCGAGAGCAATAGCGGCAACTAAAGCATCACGACGCAACACCACAGCTCCTGTACATGTTGCTCGTGGCTTAATAGTGTAGTTCTCAGGTTTAAGTACGCAAACAAAATTTCTAAAGTTGCGATGTGGGACTAATCAAATCACACTAGTAGCATTTCCTTCATATTTCCTGGTCACACCATCAAATCCCAACATGGACCGATTCTAATAGGAATTAAAAAACTAAACTTTACCACACTCACTCTCTCCTCCATAGGTTACAGAACTGAATTTTTAGGGTTCAAATCCGTCTGGTTTTTATTCTGGCTGCTCCAGGAGGATGTCTGAGTTTGGAAATCAGATGGTCTCTCTGCCATTGCATTCAGGAAAGGTAAATAATATCATCTCTATCTTTAGCAATGTAATTGGATTTTGTTGTAACGAATATGAAAAGCGTAAATTCTCTAACAAATGGATTTGAAACTGTAATAACAACAGGAACAAAATTGGAATTTCTTAGATGGATGTGTTCGTACATTCTCTTACTCCAAACCCAGTTAGAACAAGCAATTAGATTTTCGATTCCATCTGTTGTGCTGGTCAACGTTTGTGCTATGTGTTGCTTCATTTGGTGAGGCAAAATCTGCTTCAAAGATGAGAATCTAGGTCGTATTGTAGACTGAACTTTCAGCTTGTTGGGTGATTGAAAAGAGAAGACCTTTGCAATATGTCGTGGGGTGTGAGTATTGAAGGGATTTGATTGTTTGTGTTCGTCAAGAGGTTTTGATTCCAAGACCCGAGATTGAAAAGATTGTGGAGTTGGCTCAGGAAATGCTTGCCAAAGTTAAGGATAAACGGTTTATGGGTTGATTTAGGTACTGATAGTGGTGCACTTGCTATTGCAATTTGAAAGGTTTAGGGTGCTCAAGAAAAGGTCACTGCGACTGATTTGGGTCCAATTGCTGCTTTTATAGCTGATTTCAATGTCAAGAGGTACGATTTGTAGGTTAGTTTTTCTGTCTCGAATGTTGCTTCAGTTTCTAGTTTTCAGTTTTGCAATCTTGTACTACTGTTTTGGTGATGTCTCATATGTTTAGTTAGTAATTCGGAGGCGATTTGTGCAATGATTGTCTATGATAAATACAGATAGTTCAATAAATCATTAAATTGGTGGTTTGAGTATGTTGAGGGGAAAACACGAGGGATCTGCACGTAGTTGTATAAGACTTTAGCAATTTAAAAAAACAGACTAGTAGTATTATATATTATGCTTCAAGTAAAGCAGCAACTTGGACTACTTATTTGGTTATACCATTGCTGCCAAATTTCCGAGAAGTCTCTCCTTATGTCAATACGGCGTCTTATGATACAAAAATTAGAGATGATTTTCTTTGAAAAAATCAATTTGTGTTAAGGTGTCTAAAGATTATGTGTTTCAATATATGAAACATAGGGTAAATCCCATGAAAGGAGAATCCACACTATGTGCATCTCCCCTCTCTTTTAGACCAATATCAAGGTATTAAGGTAAATTTGAGGTCCACAAATTTGGAAATTCACGTGGGTGTCCCTATGTGCAAGGACTTCTATGGATGAGTCCAGTCAGACCTCCAGTGTCTGTTCGAACTTCTAATTAGACACTTATCATTGTGTATAAGTCCTTGACATCAAGTGAGAACTACCTCAGTTTGTTTGTTACCCGAATAACAAGATAATCTTCTTTTTTTTCTGACGAGTTAACAGATAAAGAATGATGCAAATGTTGTTTTCTTTAGGTATATATCCTAAACATTTTCATTTTTTAACATGCCGTTTCTGTAGATGTTCATTTAAATCATCATATATACCATCCGAAAAAGCATGTTTCAAGATGTAAGAATGGTAGCTGATTTTGCTGGCATTGAATGTATTCTCGCTGGATTCTGCCAGTAAGAATAGTTACCTGTTTCCAAGGTCAAAACATCAGCTATAATCAAATTACGTGTATCAGGATAGATTATCAGAATAATTACCTATTGCCAAGGTAAACATGAACCAAGACCTGCGCTGGATGGGGGTGAAAATGGCATGGATGATCTTCGTTATCTTTGTGAAGGAGCTGCTTGCATGCTGCAGCCTGGTGGACTTTTTGCTTTCGAGGTACACATCTCTTCTCCTTATAAATATAGTATACAAAATTGATCTTCCTCCCCTGGTATCCACGTCGAAGTTTTGGTGTGGTATGCCCTTCCCCTGATTTGTACTTGTGAACATGCTAGTTTCGAACATGCTCTAGATAAAATCACTAATCTGTGAATCTGCATTTTAGGCATTGAGGTATCGAGCACATCCAGTTGTTATGTATAGATATATTCACCAAGACTCTCTTTCAGTCTCTAATGTGGTCCATTTCTTGAAGTACAATATAAGAATATCACTGCCTAAATGTTCATTAGACGTTGTAAATTTTAAGGGGGAATATGCAAATGGTGCTTAGGTTTGAAAAGAGAAGACCTTTCTATGTACGCATTGGAGAGATTTGATTTTGTGCGTTCAAGAAGAGGTTTTAATTCCGAGACCTGAGACTGAAAAGATTGTCGAGTTGGTTCAGGAAGTGGCAAAAGTTATGGGTTTAAGAGAGGGTTTATGGGCTGATTTAGGAATGATCTGTGTTATGTTTATCTATAACCAGTATTGATCTGTTTGATAAATTGTTGCTTTGTGCATATTGAGGGAAAACCATGAGAGGATCTGCCAGTACTTGTATAGTTGTATTATGTATGAGAGCTTAAGAAACTTAAGAGGGAAAACTATTATGTATTATGCTCCCTAAATCAGTAACGTGTATACTTATTTGGTGATACAACAGTGCTGCAACATTTCCGAGCAGTCTCTCTTCATGAGAATGTGGAGACTTATGTTAGAGAAAGTAGAGATATCTTCATAGAAAACATCAGATGTGTCTAATAAGTATGTGTTAACAATATGTGATACTTAGGGTAAATCTTTTGCAGAGGGAGACCATCCGCATCGTGCAGATCTCCTTCTCTTTTAGATGCAAAATAAGCCACTATGGTAAGTTTTGAGGTCTACAAATGAGGGAAATCCACATGGGTCTGCATATGTGTAAGGAATTTTATGTTGATGAGTACGGATGAAATTGTATCTGGAGATACCTAACAGTATATAAGTAAAAGGGTAAACATATGGATAACAGACCACAAATCTTTGCCGCTGTTTCTTCCTCTTTTCTGAGATGTTAAGTCACTTGCAAACATGTGAAATCTTAAGTCACGAAATAAAGATCTTTGTTTTTGACAAATTAAACATTTTCATTTTTTTTTTAAATGTAAATTTCTGAAACTGTTCATTTATATCATCCAGTTGTAAATGTGGTTTTCAGGATAAAGTTGAGATAAGGAAAGGATCTTGGTTAGAACTTAGAATCACTGGAGGATGCTAAAGGAAAGCTTTGCGGGCCTTGTTAGTAATCCACGTACATCCCAAGTGACCAAATTTTTGGGCTTCAAGCTGAAGCTTGTAAACACGATCAAGACTTGCGCTAGATGGGGGTGAAAATGGCACAGATGATCATCTTCATGTTTGTGCAGGAGCTGCTTCCATGTTGACGCCTGGTGGATTTTTTGCTTTCGAGGTACACATCTCTTCTCCAAACATATACACAATTGATTTGTTTTCCCTTATATCCATGTCGAAATTTATGGTGTGGTATGCCCTTTCCCCTAATCCTACGTGCTTACATGCTGTCTACTAACGAACGCTAGATTAGGATCACTAATCTGTAAATCTGCATTTTACGTTTTGAGGATCGAGTCTTAACATCATAGCTGCTATATTTACCAAGACTCTTTTTACAATCTCTAAGGCTCTACGTTTTTCCAGTACACGATATAAGTATCACTACCCAAAAGTCCATCTGACAGTGCACATTTTAGGGGCATGTACAAATGGTGCTTAATGAAAACAAAGGAGGATAAATGTCACTACGTCAGTGTCCATCGAGTTTGCGTTCTCTATAATTTACCAAACTTGCCAAGTAGGGATTTCATTTAATCATAGAGATGTTAGGTTGGGTTTCTTCGATAAAGAAGCCACCAAAATAGGTGTCTCTATGAGCATAGATATTAAAACAACTGTTTAATTCTTCTTCTTTTTTCTGCGGCAATGAACTCTAGCGAGTGGAACTGTGTGAGTAGAAATAAGCAAAACACGAGCATAGAACGAACCCAATAAGAAATAAATCAAAGAAGACAGCCAGTGAAATTTGAGGGTTGAAGAACATACTCCATCCTTTTCGGTAAAGTTAAATTATTTATGCTGGAGATAGTTAATCTGATTATACAATTATACTAGGTCTGTTCTGCATCGATGGAATGCTTAACACTAAGACAGATTATAAACTTTTTTGAATTTTTCTCGGCTTTGTTTCATTGCAATAACAGTAGACATTATGTGTGCTAATTAAATCTGTTTTATCCATTTCTAACTTTGCAGACAAATGGTGAAAATCAATCCAAATTTCTTGTACAATTTCATGGTGAACCATCGAAAAAGCATGCTTTGAATTTTGCTGGTATTAAACGTCTTGTCACCGGTTTCTGCCAGTATGAATATTATAACTTTCAGTCGGTGTTATCTGATGCCAAGGTTAAACATCAGTCACCGTCTCATTGAGTGTATCAGGATTCAGGGTAGTTAGATTCTTTTGTATTTTTGTCAGCTTTAAAATATGGATTACAGTGAAAATCTTTCAAGCATTTTGAACATTCAGTATTTTCATTTGAAACAGTCTATTTCCTAGTATAAAAAGGATATTGTGTTTTCTCTACGCTTTGTAGGAAGAGCTTGCTTGATTGTCATCCTGCCACTTATGATTGCTTGAATTTTCCAAAGATGGCACGTCCAACTGGCATCCTTCAACATTCACAATTTACATTGTGTGACTATGTACTGCATTGTATAGTGGTGCAGCCGCTTCTGTAGTGGACAGTTTGGTGCAATCTCTACCTCAGTAATGTTGTTTCCGGTTATTTCCGAGTTCTACATCGATGCTGTAAGATAACCGGGAATGCTGTGACCCCCACATAGCTAAAAAAAGTCCCTATGAGCTAAAACCTGCATCCTGGCCAAAAATCTGCTTGATGAACCAAACTTTGCCATGTTGCCCTGAATAAGCGTATCAACCCTATTTTTGCTCAAACTTGTCGCTCCGGAGAATCCTTTTTCTTTTTTGCCCGGAGAATCCCCCCCCACACATCTCTGTGGTCTATGCAGAAAATAGATGCACATAAAAGTTATTCACGTGTATATTCACATCACAGCCGTCCATTAACACTTACGCAGGTCAGTCTTATATATATAAGTTGTCAAGTTTTCTGCTAGGGCATCCTATCTGTGTGCCTCCTTGGTTTCTTTGAGCAAACCTTATAACCCTAAAAACAAACAACAAACAGTTCAGTTAGATCTATATGTGATATTCACCGATGGCAACAGAAAAATCATGGCAGAAACAAGTTGTGGTTCAACGGCAGAATCACCTAACAACAAACGAGCATGATGATTTCTTCTCTCAAAATATTAATCTTTCGTCTCCCTGGATAACGGAATTATGATTCTGTATTCCTTTTTACCCATATTTCACTCCAGTGAATGGTCTTTCTAGATATCTTCCCTCAACTCAGAAACACTGAACCTGGTGGTTTATTCAGTTGTATTAGTTCTTCATTTCCAAAGTTTAGTACATTTAATTTTATGTATGTATGTATGTATGAACCTCCATCAATAAATAAATTATGAATCCGAGAAGTTGTAATTTCCAGTTATTTTCTTTATTTTATCTTTTTCATAATCTATATGTATCATTCTTGAAAATAGAAATTGAATTTCCATCTGGTATAAAATGAAGTGTCATTCAGTTTGATGCAAGGGTGAGAAAAATGGTGTCCGTGTCTCCAAATTTGCCTCAGAATTTCCCCTGGACATACAAGTTGGTTAGACTCTTAGTGTATCTAAGTCCTTGCTATCATGTGAAAACTACCTTTAACTAGTTTGGTTGTTACTCCAAATCACAAGATTTGTGGGGCAAATTAACGCCTTTATGTATCTCCCTAAACATTTTCATTTTTTAAAATGTTGTTTTGTTCATTTAAAACATCATATAGTTTGTAATTTCAGTTCACAATCTGGTCAAGTTATTAACTTTGACAAGTCTGCAGTTCATTTCAGTAAGAATACAAACCCTAGTGTGGCTGAAACTTTAACTCAAATCCTTGGAGTTAAAAAGATGCATACAAAGGAGAAATACCTGGGTTCTCCTCTCATTTTGGGTCATAACAAGCAAGAAGCTTTCAAGTCTATACAAGAGAGCTTTGAACACGTGTACTCTACTTGGAATACCACTTCGTTGTCTCAGCAGAAGAGCAACCATGGTTAAACATGTACTCAATTACTGTACCGGTTACCAAATGGGCACATTCAAGCTTCCCATCACGGTCTACTCAACAAACTCACTTCAATTGAAAGGAGATTTTTCCGGGGGATACAACACAAGCAAAGGAATGAATCCAATTGGTCGGAATAAGGTGTGCAAGCCTAAAGATCAAGGAGGTCTTGCCTTTAGAGACCTTGAAAAACTTAACCTTGCACTTCTAACTAAACCGGCATGGAGGATTTGTATGTAAACCGAGTCCCTTATGGTACGGTGCTTCGGGGGAAAGTATTTCAAGGGTGGAGATATTCTGCATCAGAAATTTGAAGCTAAAAATTGCTCAAATACTTGGAATGGTATCACTCAAGGCTTAAATATAGTTCATGCAGAATTTCTTCATGGAAGTCAATAATGGTTTCAAAACAAGAATGCGGGCGGACAAATGGATACTGTGTATGAATGAACCACCAACTCCAATCAATGATCTATTCGATTTTATGAATTTGTATCTGAGGTCGCTTATTCCTAACTCAAATCTCTGGAATGCTACTCACGAACCAACTATTTGACTATGAAACTTCTCGTTATGATACAAAGATTATACATTGATCTAAGTAAGGAGGATGTAGTAACTGATGCACTGCTAAGAATGGTACTTTCTCAGTAAAGAGCGCATACAACATGCTCACTAAAAGTCAATGTCAAGCTCAAGTAAATGGCAACATCATCAGTTCTACAGTTTGGAAGAATTTATGGAAATGTAATACTGCCCACAGGATAAAACTCTTTGCTTGGAAGTGCATAAGAGATCTTTACTCTACTAGGTTCAAGCTTTCCTATTATGACTCCAGTATTGAGGTTAACTGTGCAGTTTGTGGACAGCAGGAAGAAACAATGGAACATTTAATCTTTATCTGCCCTCATGCAAAATCAGTTTGGAGAGGTTTTCAGATTGATATAGATGAAGTCAATAGAAGATTCAGTACCGTCTCAGAATGGGTTACAAGTTGGTTCACTGACAGAAACTGTTACAATGATGAGAAATACTTATGTACTCTCATGATATGTATATGGGTCTTGTGGAAGGATCATTTTCGTGATAAAATCTTCCAGGGAGTTTCTCTTAATCCTTATACCTCTATACATAAGATTAATTATCACCTTGCTTCCCATCTACATAGCTCAGGCATTCCAACTGTGTTAACACATGATAACTGCATCTCCTTATGGAAACCACATGAAATAGGAGTCCTTAAATTTAATGTTGATGCCTCTTTTGAACATGATACTAACCAATTGGGAACTGGCATTGTTTTTCGCGATTATACAGGTCAATGCAAAGGCATCAGGGGAGAATACGCAAATGGAGTACTAAGTGCGGAAATGGGGGAATGCATGGCAATACGAGAAGCGCTAAGATGGGCCAAAAGAATGCAATGCTCTAGGATTCAAATAGAGGCCGATGCAAAGCTTATCATTCAATCAATAAATGGAATCTCATTACTCATTCAATGGGAAAACCAAATCTCATTAAAGAGATTAAACATTTATCTCTAAGTTTCAATCGAGTGCTCTTTTTCTTTCACTAAGCGTGTTAATAACCGTAGTGACACTATCTCTAGGATCGCTAGAGAATTAGCTACTGGAATAGAAGCATTTACAAATTTTCCAGCAGCCGTTTGTGATCTTCTGGCAAAGGATCAAAACAATTATTTTACCAATTAATCAAATTTTATTTTATCAAAAAAAAAAACATCATATAGTTTGTAAATTTGGTGTTCAGGACAAAGTTGAGATAGGGCAAGGATTTTGGTTAGGCTAAGTCTTATGGGCTAGATATCTAGCTGCTAGATTGGCCATCCACGTCAGCCTGGGCAACTTCCTAAGTCTTATGGGTTAGATATCTAGCTGCTAGATTGGCCATCCACGTCATCTGTGAGCGCCGAACCATTCGACGTTTTTACAGCCCGAACCATTCAGCGTTTTGGTTACTTTTGAGCGCCGAACCATTCAAATAACTTAAATCTCGGCTAGATAGATTTTGTGATTTTTGTGAGCGCCAGAACCATTCGGCGTTTTGGTCACTTTTTGAGCACCGCACTATTCAGCGTTTCAATCTCGCTGATAGTTCGACTGCGAGCAAATGCTAGGAGAGAGAAGTAGCCAGAACGAATGTTAATTTTTTTCCCACACTTTTTCATGATTTGCAACACTTTTTGGCCAATCTAGCGGTCGATCTAGCCCATAGGACTTAGTCCCAGGATGTTTGACCCAAAGCTTGTAGGCCTTGTTAGGAGTCCGTTGTACATACCAAGTGATCAAATCTTTGGGCTTCAAGCTGAACTCAAGTAAGATAGCACAAAAGAAGACTTCCGGTAGATGGGGGTGTAATTGGCATGGTACACATCTCTTCACTCTATATGTATATATCTGTCTCCCATGTATCCATGTCAAAGTTTATGTTGTGGTACGCCCTTCGACTGATTCCTACTTGCGAATATGCACTAGATAGAATCAAAATGGTTATTCTGTTAATCTGAATATCAGGCATTGAGGTGTCCAGTCTTAACGTCCATTTGTAGTGTATAGCTACTATATTCACCACCTAGTTAGCAATTCGGAGTTCGGCAAACGTACGGAACGGCAAACGTACGTGTATTATTCGTATCCGTAAAAATTCAATTCGGTCAACAGTTCGGTCAACGGTTCGTGATTCGGTAGTAATTCGGAACGACATACGTACGTGTATAATTCGTTTTAAATATTTGAGTTCCGCGCACAAAATTCGAACTATATAAATAATAAACTAGTATATATTTATAGTGGGGACATAACATTTTAAGTCAAATTATAGTGGGAACATAACATTTTTAGTTAAATTCACGTATAATGGAAGGAATTTTCTGATTTATTCTAATAAAATTTTAAGTCAAATAAATGCCATATTAACAACAACCAACGTCTGGTCCAGTGGTCCAATGGATGGTTAACGAGTTTGAGGTCGTTGGTTCTCAAACCCCTTTGATAACGTTTTTATCTAGAACTATTTTTTTGGGACTACTTTGTGATAGAAATGTCCACCCTACATTATAAGGGGTGTCCTAAAAGATTAAGGAAGACTAATTTGCCCTTATTCTAATTAAGGTTATAACTAACCACTAATCTAACCCACTACTCACTAATTAAAACCTAAATTAAAAGAAAAAAATCAGTTTCAAAACTGATTCCATTCTTTTCTTCTTTTTCATCTTCTCTTCTTCTCCTCTTCTTCTTCTTCTTCTTCTTCTTCGTAGACATCGACGTTAATCGTCGATTCGAAAAAATTGCATCGTCGATTAATCAATCTTTATAAGTAATGCGTGCCAAGTAAACACCCATACTTACGAGTTGAGTCCTAGACTCTCACATATAGTGAATCTCCCAAAACAATTGCTAATTCAAAAAGAACTTGAACCACCGTTCGGAGGCAAAATCAATCATCCAACAACAACCAAGAAGTCCGATTCAACCGAAATGCAAATCCGCGGTAATTTCCTTCATACCCATTCTTTTTAATTCGTTATTTGTTGAAGAAATCGATTAGAAATCATCAAAACCCATTGAAAATGGTACTTACAAAGAGATATTTCCGCTTAGGAGAATTTTTTTGTAACCCTAGAATTGCTAACCGAACTTCCAAAAATAAGAACACAGGTTCGGTGTGCTCGCAAAAATAGACTAATATCTGGTGACCGAACTACATAGTTCGGTCCTGCTCGTAAAAAATCCTCGTAACCGAATTCAATTTTTCCTTTGAAAGAATGAGTTCGGTTTTGTCGATAATTTCTCTTGCTAACCGAACTTTTGAAATATTTAGTTCGGTGTGCTCGCAAAAAACCTCTCATAACCGAACTAAATTTTTCAAAAGTTAAGAATGAGTTCGATTTTGTCGATAATTTTTATGGCTAACTGAACTTTTGAAATATGTAGTTCGGTTACCTCACAATTTTTTTTTGGTAACCGAACTATAGTCTGTTAACTTCAAGTGTTGTGTTTACTTTATTCTATAGTTCTATTTGATTTGATAACACAATATTCTCTTATGTTTAGCTAATACTTTGGTTTTTGTTCATTAGGAACAAAGGAAAAAGATTGAGACTACAACTAAATAAGGATTTGAAAACTCCCACCCCTCGTGGAGCAAAACATTTAGATTTACGAAAAAGTGGTGCCACAAATGCTAAGGGGCTCGTTACCGGAAGTCAACCAAGAGAATGTTCGTGATGTAATCCAAGATGTCAATGAAGAGGTGATGGAGAATACAATTGATAATGTTATTGAAAAAGAGAATGATGATGAAGAAGAGCAAGGAAATGAAGACCAAGGAAATGAAGAGGTTGAACAACAACATGTTGAAAATGTAGAAGAAGAAGAACTAAAACCCGGCAAAGAAGGAGAAGGACTAGAGGAGGGAGAGGAGGAGACGATGAAGAGGAGGAAGAGGATGGAGAAGAGGGAGAGGATGATGATGAAGAAGAAGAGGAAGAGGATGGAGAAGAGGGAGAGGATGGAGAAGAGGGGGAGGATGATGATGAAGAAGAGCAAGAAATTGTTCTTGCTAAAGAGAAAAAGAAGCCGAAGCTGCCTAGCAAAAGATACTCACATTCCCCATGCCGATTTGTGTTTGCCACCAAGTGGACCAAACTTATGGTACTCCAAATGATGGAGGGCAACATTGTTTGGCTACAAACACTCATGGGATGCGAAAATCTATGCGACAAAGGTATTCTTTAAGTTCATAGTGTTACGTTCTTTTCGTATTAATAGTGTTTCGTCAAGTATTAATAGTGTTATTTTCTTTTCGTAGGATCATAACGATGTTGTTCGTCTTATTAAACGTCAAAAGGCGTCCACATGGGATCTTTCTTTGGAGTGTGATGAGTTTGTAGCCAAGGTTAAAGAATGTGTGTTATGGAGAGCTATTGAGTTAGCACATGTGGAATTTGACACTGTTGGCGTATCTGCATTTCTCGAGAGGCATTATCCCGAGACATATACTATGCATCTTCCATTCGGCGAGATGGGAATTACTCCAGATGATTGCCATAATATCACCTATTACCCAAGGAAGGTAAATGTCTTCGAGAAGGCTACAACCCTCAATGAGTTATGAATCTCTTGAATATTTGGCTCTAAAATGTCTAGGATGGGATGCAAGAAAGTCTTAATGTGAGTTTGAAGACTTGTGAGGTCCCTAAACATGGAGATGAGTATAATCCAAGAGAGGCAGATGGATTATTGAAGAAGAAGGTCAAGAAATTCAAGTTGGTAAAGTTGAAGGCAGCATTTGGAGAGACAATAAAGAAGGTGGAGAAAGGAAAGTTGGTGATGGACAGGGAGACCCTTAGGCATCATGTCACCGCTTATTGGTTATATATGCTAGGAACTCATCATTTTCCCGACACTTCGGAAATAGGGTGGATGCACATTATCTACAACTTTTGGATAATCTCGATAAGATGAACAATTACTCTTGGGCCATTTGGTGTGCTTGCTTTTGTTTTAGAAGAGATGAAAAAGGGTCGAGGATTAAGTGTAATCAAATTAGAGGTTACTTAACTCTTGTTCAGGTGAGTTTTTCTACATTGTTAATTAGCAAATTATTCGCTAAATTTTTCAGCTTCCAATTCAATTTTCATGTACGTGGATATTTTCATATTTTCGCATAGGTTTGTATTTACGACCACTTCCCTAAATTGGGATTGGCTAGGCGAAAAGACCCTTATCCCTATGACCACCTACAACAGGAAAATGGTTATTTTTGGATGCACAAAAGAAGTCTAAAGAAGAGTAGTTGAATTCGTTGAGGGAGAGATTGGATGCACTTACGGTGAACGATGTGGTATTTCACCCATACTCCATACCCGATGATGTCTCTGTAGATGAAGAAGACTTGAATGGTTTCTCCATTGTCTCGCCTTACTATGGACCAATTTGGTATCCTGGCGGCTACGCAATATACAATCCAAGGAGAGTACTAAGACAACTTTGTTGTGTCCAAATGGATCCCGACGTGGAGAATGAAAATTTCAATTTGCCGGTTCAAGGAACAAAGAACACCGAGAAGTATTTTGAGCCAAAACATCAACCAACTCCTGCAGAAGACATTGTTGGAATGCACTTACTAACTACCACATACCAACGGTGATTGTGTACCTTGTGGGGGAAGATGTAAATGCATGTGAGAAGATTATAAGGAGTATTATGAAGAAATTAGTCATTCTTTTGTGATAAATAAAGAACAACAAGCTAAGGCTGATGCGGCAAAGGCAAAGGAGAGGGAGGCTAAGAGAGCTCATAAGGAGATGCCTATTTGTGAAGAAGAAGCAAAAAGGTTATGGGATAATGTGGTAAGAAAATTTCTTTGTCTTATACTTTTTGGTTTTTCAAACTATTTAAAAAATATTTACTTGTGCTTAAAATTGGAATTAGGTGTTGAAGGGTTCAAATTGTTGAAAAAATGGATGGCTAAAATAAAAAGTGGAGAGCCGATGAAGACTAAGGAACAAACCTCCTACTACAAGCGGGGGAGGGTCTTATAACTAAAAAATGGTGGAGCCAAGTAGGTCTAAGCAATCAAGAGGGTTCGACAACCAGGGAGAAGGTTCAAGTCGCGATGTGGACGAAACCCAAAGGAGGAGATGAAACCCCAAGTGATGAGGACGTTCGACCTAAAACTCGTGGAAAACAAGGAAGTGGTAAGAAGGGTCGACAACAAGGCCAAGGTTCAAGTCGCGTTGTGGAGGGAACCGGTCGAGGAGGTGATACCCCAAGTGATGAGGAAGTTCGACCTAAACTCGTGCTAAACAAGGTGGTGGTAAAAGGGGTCGAGGAGAAGGTTCAAGTCGCGTTGTGGAGGAAACTGGTCAAGGAGATGATACCACAAGTGATGAGGAAGTTCCACCTAATACTCGTGGTAAATAAGGAGATGGTAAGAGGGGTCGTAAAAGCGGTCGTTAGTGATTTCGTATGCTTTTAGTTTCAAAAGACATCTTAGTTATGGATTTCGTATGGTTTAATTTGGTATGTTTGTGTGTTTTAAACAATTACTTAAGGATTTCGTAGTTTGGTATGTATAACAGTTTTATATTTGTTTTAGAACCTTGTTTGTGTTTTCAATTTTTATTGGGTTTTTGTTTTCAATGTTATAAGACTGAAATGTTGAAATACAGTATGGTTTTCGGTGACCTGCGATTTTTAAACTTGTAACTGAACTAGTAGTTCGGTAACCTGTGACAAATTCATGGTCACCAAAGTCATAGTTCCCAGAACCCGTAAAATTCTACCATGTAACCGAAGTCATAGTTCTTAACCTCATGAACATTTTCACTTTGGTTACACGAACTACTCTATCTGTGAAGATGTTAGACTTCATCCATAAGATATTAGTTCAGTTACCAAAACATAATATATTAGGTAACCGAAATATTCTTTGGAGACTCAAATTTTTCCTATTGCACATGTTGGAAAACTCATTCTCTTAATGCAGAAATCACATAAACCAACTCTTAGGTTTGTTTTGGAGTGTTTTTGGAATCGTATATATGCTCAGTTTGAGTGTGAGCCTTCACAAAAAAATTCGGTGAAGATATGTATTTATCACCCAACCGAACTTATTGTTCGGTTATTAGAGTATAATATATTAGGTAACCGAAATATTCTCTGGAGACTCAAATTTTTCCCATTGCACATGTTGGAAAACTCATTCTCTTGATGCAGAAATCACATAAACCAATTCTTAGATTTGTTTTGGAGTGTTTTTGGAATCGTATATATGCTCAGTTTGAGTGTGCCTTCACAAGAAAGTTCGGCGAAGACATGCATTTGACATTTAACCGAACACGTGGTTCGGTTTGGTCGCAAGTTTTTAATTCCTAACCGAACTTGTAATTTTGAAATTTCAATCTACTTAATCTGACACAAATATAGTACATAATTTTGAAATTAGAATGTAATAACAAGTAACGGCTAAATTTGTAGCCATTATACACCTAAGTGGTATATATATGTGTCTCATAGTTAACATTTTTGTTACAAAATGTTCAAAAAATGGCAGCTACTAGTCCTAAATTGACTCTAAATGAAGATCTTTCTCTTTGCATAAACTACATATTATACTATCCAAAGAGGGGTGAAGAACGAAGAATGAATGGTATTATGAGTCAAAGTTATTGGGGGGAAATTCATGAGAAATTCTGCTCCGACACAACAAACCCATATAACCGTGATCATATATCTTTGTTCATTCGATTTGAAAAGATTAGAGATAGGGTTGTGGAATTTATGGCTTTATTTCGTATTGTAAGGCGGTATCGACTTAGGGGTGAAGGATTCGACGAAATCATTTTAACATCAAAAAACGAATGGCGAAGATGGAATAGAAAGGATTTCAAATATGAATATCATTTCCGCCTCCTTAAAGACTTTTTCATAACGCGTTTCGGATATTAGATGTTATGTAATTTTATTTTCGAAAGTTCAGTATTAGTTCGGTATGGCCTGTAATGTTATTTCCTAACCGAACTCTCGTCTCGTATCTGATTCGCATTATCCCCGTAATTTCTTTTCCTTATCGAACTTCAATGTCAAATTCAGTATTTAATATTTTAGACTTTTGAACTACAGTTCGGTAACCTGGTATTATTCATCAACCTAATCGAACACGTTGTTCGGTTACCTGGGTTATTTGGGTAGCTAACCAACAGTGTTTCGGCAATCTCGATAAAAATATTTCCTAACCGAACTAGTATCTGGCAAATCCATAAAATACTAACATTTACTCAATAGTTAATACCACTCTTCAAAAAACATAGTATTCCATTGATAAGCATACTTAGTTACATTACATGTGTCATTTAATCATCCTCAAGTGAAATTTGACCTTCATGTACAATTTCTTCCGAGTTCTTCAAAGCATTCCACATCTCCATGTTAGGCTCATACATGATACACCAACCTAACATTCTCCCCGGGTTAAATGCAGACCAATAAGAGGTTCCACATATTGGAGGCAATGGACAATCGGGTTTTAACAGGAGGCCTATAAAGTGGTTGTTGTTAATCAATGCCATCACACATCTCCTTCGTTTGAGTTTTTCGACACATACGGTTGTTTTCGGGGTGAAGGTGAAACTAACATATTTTGTGAAATAATGAAACACACAATTGAATGCCTCGGCGATTAAGTGTCCACATATAGGCATGCTCATCCAATAATCCGATGTCATCGGATGGCCCCCATGAAGACGACGTTGATACCTAACAAATTGCTCATTGATACTACCTTCCCCATCGCACAACATTGTCTTGTAAAAGGCCGAATTCTCGTTTAGTTTGGACAACAACCTTTGCCTTATATGAGTGATTGCACGCCCATTATTTCGCTTCGCACCTTCGATGAAAGGCCCAAGTTGTTGATTCACAACATGAAAACCATAATTACCATCCGGAGGAACGTCGTCGGTGGAAATAACGTATTCTCTAATGTATAGAGGTAGCTCATTCAAATAGTCTTTATTTGGAGCCTCAACCTTCACGTCTAGGGAAGATGGTTTGATGGGACACATTGGATACTTAAGCTTCACATCGACGGAAGATGTTTGGCTTGTTGTAATGGATACATTGGACCTTTTTTCTTCAAATCTCGCTCACTTGTTTCGCCTTTCTCCTCAATACTCCTACCCCGTTTCTTGGTCTTCTCAAGTACATTGCCTGGGTATACTCATGGCCACAAGGATCTCTAGTATTTTCGATTTGCTCACTTTTCTTCTTACGTAACACCTTTGCATATTCTCTTAGTTGCTTTTTAGTTTCTTTTGCTTGGTCTACCTTTGCGTTTGCCTTTTGACGATTCATAAACATTCTCCGAAGTTTGTGGATATATGATTTTCCTCATGTCATCCCAAAAGATTTGTTTTTGGAGATTGTTCATGCCACGATACATCTCTAGTACGGTTCTACCCATTTCGTTGTCACCAAACTCTTCCCCGGCTTCTTCTCCCTTTGGAAGAGAGATGAAACTTAGATGCTTCCAAAATGGATCAATTTCGCTTAAAGGGATTACGCCATGCTCGTAGTTGATTATCATATGGCGACAAGGTAGTCCCATAGACTTCTTCATGTTACATACACACACCTCATCCGGCTTGGTTTCCCACTTCTCAATCAACTCGACTTATATAATCAACAACTTCATACATTACCGAGATACGTTGTAATGGATTCCCTTGAACAAAGGGTCGTCGGCATATTTTCCGTTCATTTTTAATATACGGCTTTTTTGAAACTTCTCTTTAATTCTATCAATGTCGCGCTTGAAGTAATTTTCCATAGCATTCCACAGTTACGAAATTATCAACACATCCAAAGAGATTCTTCTTCAACCAATGGTGAGACAACTCTACTAAACTTGTCGCTTGATTTCCCAAGTGTTTATATTGGTTAGTATAAGCATTAACAAACCTATCTTTGTATGGTTCAAACCATTGGCGAAGAACATACGACACAATAACGGGGTAATCGGGAATATCCCAATAGGCGATGAACTCTGCAAGATTTAGATGATACTCTTCCTCGGTAAGAGACCAACACAATGATTCCCATTCACCATTGAAAGCAACCCATTTAGCGTAATTTGCTTCGTATTGTTTTTTAACTTCCTCTTTTGCATCCGCTCGTTCATGTTCCGGTAGCATCTTAATATCTTCATATCCTTTTTTCTTGGGTGGACAAATTATTGGCTTGCACCTATTTATCAAATTACACCATATATGGAACGTACAAAGCATATTATGTGCTTGTGGGAATGATAGGGTGTAGAATACATCCTATTTATTATCTATTGTTATGCTTTCTTTGCTATTTTTCTTGTAAATTATGTATTTTACGCTTGTTTTGAGTTTTATAGATACTTTGGAGTCGCACGGAGGAAAAGAAGAAGAAATTACTCTATTTGAGCCAAAAGGGCAAAATTGTCATTTCAGGGGTGAACACTATTTGGAGCCCAGTCAAGGTTAAGGGGCAACTTTCTGGAGGAATACTATAGACAGGCCAGCAGAGGTTAAGGGGCTGGAAACTTTGGCTAGCCCTTATCAGAAGTGACCACCTAATATAGGCACCCATCTGGGGTGGTTCTTATGTTGGGCGTTTTGATCCCAAATCATTACACAACCCTAAATCGAGAAAAAATATCTTCTCTGAATCATTTATCTTTTGAAATTGAGAAGAAATGAAAACAAGCTGACTCTTTATTATCGTGAAAAGCCGGATCGAGAAATTATGAATCGAAGGAGTAATTGAGGCGGAAGAATTAAAGATGGATTCGATGCTCATGAGAGATGGTTAATGGCAGAAATTGAAGTTAGGGCTTTCCTTGTGAATAAATTGAACCAAGAACGATCTTTGGAAGCTACTGTGAATGAGATGCTTCTAATGAGAAATTGGTATGACTGGTGGTGGATTGAAGGAATTGATAAGGTTTTGGAAATGGGATTGCTGATGAGTTCAAGATCGAGAGAAAGCTAACACAGGGTTTCGATTCGTTACTGTTACGGGTTCGAGTATGCAATTGAAGCTGTGTTCATTAAAGAGATGAGTTTAAGATGGAAAGTCTGGTTGGATTCGGTGAAGAGTAAAATGGGTTTTGAGCAAAGTACTACCGCTTATGATTCAACAATGGGTGAAGTTCTAAAGGGGATTGATGATGTTGGTCGCTGCAATTGGTTCAAGCACGGTGATGGTTTCTTCTGGATTCGATGAAGGAATTGAAGCTCGGGAGATGGGGTCCAGAATGGATCGATTTTGTTGAGTGAAACAGAGATGGGTTTGACTTGTTTATGGGATTGTGGATCGAATTGATTAGAGGAGATAAGATGGTGCGGTGGTTGAAGGGTCATTGTATCATGATGCTGCTGAGTAACAATGGGTGTTTTAATCTGATATTGAAGAGAAAGTGCAGCTGAAGTGATGCAATGGAGAAGAAAAGAGAACGGGTTCGATCTGAGATTGAAGCAGTTGGGTTTGGTCTTTGTTGAGAAGACATTGGTTGAAGCCAGGCGATGGTGGCGATCTGGTATTGATGAGATAGAGTGATATTGTGCATTTATTCGATGAATGAGTGATTGAATTGTATTAGATGTATGCTAGGAATTGTTGCAGGGAAATGCGGCGAGAAAAGAGGCGGATTTTGGCCTGGAATGCTTGAAAAACAAA
>JAJJWW010000250.1:102990-131926 GCA_023531295.1 Papaver armeniacum | reverse complement strand
TTTTCCTATTAGCCACCTATATAAATTGCCACCCCCCTTATCATATTTACCACCCATATAGATTTTAGAATATCCTAAGCACCACCTTTTGACTTTTTGTTTGCACCCAAAAATTAAACTACCCTATAACTAAAAAAACCTAGATTCCCAGATAAATATTGTTCTTCATCTCCACCCACCGATCTTCACCCATCTTTTATTATCAAGAAATAAAAATATCGGGAAAGAGGCACGTATCTTGATGGTTGCAACAATTTTGGAGCTCTTAGTCTGAAATGGCGATGATTGAAATCCATATATTAAGCGGTTGACAAATTAAGACGACTTACCACTTTGTTATAGTTAGTTCCTTACTTGGTGATCCGGCGACTACAACTATATGGCAATCAATGGTAGTCACGCTTGGAGTTTTGACTATGCAACCTAAAATCAACTTCATAAAAAAATTGAATACATCAAGAAATCATGAACACGCTATTAAAAGGAAATAATCAATCTTTGGTGCACCATAATTAAAAAACTCTAACACGGGATTAAAGTTCCATTGTGATGGAATCTTAGGAACCTTCCAATAGGAAAGATTAAAGTTCCATTGTGATTTTTGTACGGAAGAAATGAACGTTTTAACGTTGGCCGGATACGTACATCTATTATGTCTCACAAGCTTTTAATGGTGAAGAAGGGGGATTAATGAAGATGAAGAAATATAAGGTTAGAAATAATTGTAGTCAAATTTACTTTGACTTTTATAGGTTAGGTAAATAGGGAAAATAGAATTGAAAAGTAAAATTATTTCTCATATTTTGATAGGGTGGCAAGCAGGGAAAAGTGTGGGTGGCGAATAGGTGAAACCTAACCAAATGCATGTTCAATTTAGAGATGTTCCAATAAATATGGGCCACGGGTGCGGGGCGAAGCCCCGCCACACCAATCGGCAGTTCTCACCAGACCCGGTGCGTAGCACGGGTTACATACTAGTTACTAGTAGTAACGAAACAGTGAGAAAGTTTCTAGGTGTAAGACGAAGACCTTGAGGAGATGGGTTGCTGAAATCAAAGACTCTTCATAAAAGCGAAGGCTTAGGTTAGGAACTTATGATAAACCGGAAGAAGCGACCACGGCTTATGACGATCTTTCGGCTTCTTCGCGGAAGAGATGCAAAAACAAATTTTCTATATCGATACCAATAAGCATGTCAAGGAATTAAAAAGTAACTATTTATTAAGCAAGATAATCACTAAACTAAACTTCTGATAATGCCTTCTCACAGAATTTAGAGAGCAATCGTGAAACCCATATTCAGCAGGACGAAACTCAAGCAACAACATGCAAACTGGGGAACCTAGATTATAACCTAAATAAACTGCAAGCAATTCAAAAGGGATGATTGTATAAACTCACAATCACTCGACCAAATTTATGAATTCTGCAGCACAAAACCGAATCCACATACTGAATTACAATTTCTATGAGAAATTTCATCAATCAGTTAACATGCATGTTATGTTTTCATTAAATTCTCACAGCATAATCAAACCCCAATTTACCTGTTGTAATTCCTCTTTAGATGGAGATGGAGCAAGAACAGGAGAAAGGGTTTCGTGGAAAAACCCAATTGAATGAGTTCTTAAGATTTAGGGTTGAGTTTGATTTGGGAACAGGAGAAAGACTGAAAGAGTTTCCATTTCGGTTTGGGGAGAAAGAACAAAGAGAGAAAAGAGATAAGGAAGTGAAAAAAGCAACTTCACGTTTTGCCCCAGATATGCTTAAAAACAACGAAACATTGGGCAGGAAAAAAAACCAATGGAAGGGCTATTTAGTCTTTATCATATTAAGCCTCGCGGATAGAAAATCTTTAACCATCACCCTACCCGTCAAATTACGGGTAAAATAATGACGGGCAGGATAGAAATGGCGTGCACCCCTACGTTGGACAAAAACTTGAATGTGGGAGGAAAGAGTAGAACTTTGACTAGTTTTTCATGACACTTGATTAATTAATTTCCTTTCAATCCCTCATTATCAATAAAAAAAAAACTAGAAGGATTGTTATAAAAATGGTTAGATTAAGATTCAACATAATTACTTGATCACCACGCCCTTCCATCTAACAACAATCCATCTCTTAAGAATTATTAGGAAAAAAAAAATATTTTCAAAAGAAGTAAGAAGGACTATCTATTTTGATAGGCCCCAGTAGTGTTGTCCCTTCTCTTTGCGCTAGTAGTGTTGCCATCCTTTTCATGAACTCCATGGCAACTATTTATTTTGATGCGATCAAGAAGAACTAATCTACTAGTTATGTTTTTTCGGAGCGTGATTCTATGTTTTGAAAATGCAACCAAACAAAACATGTTTGGGATTTCCTGATGGCAATTCCTATTTTGGGGCTCAATCAACAAATTGGTGTTAGGCAATTCAGTGCAATTCTCCAGTATAGGTTAGGGATCCCCCTTTTCATGGTGGATGGTTCTTACCCCTTCTGTAAGAGGGATATGGATGTTTTAGGTATGGCTGAACATGGTTTCGGTTTTCCGTTGAAAACCGACCGAACCAGACCAATAAGGAAGAAACCGAACCAAACCATTTAGATTTGGATTGGTTTGGTAAAAAAAGTTGAAAAGCAGACATTCTTGGTTTTGGTTTTGGTTTGACTCCGAAAAGAACCAAAAACCATTGGAAAACCGATAAATATAGACCGTTGATTAATATCAGATAGATTCAATCCACACCCTTCGTATTTCTTAAGTTATAACCTAAGTATACATTTCGTCGACCTAATTTTCACTTCACATCTCTTCGCCTCCTTCTTCAGTTCATAGAACAGAAACTAAAGTTAGGCGAAATCAAAAATCAAATCATGAATCATGAATCGTGATCTCTAGACTCTAGTAGAATCTAATCATCCCCTCCTTCTTCTTCTCCTCCTCCTTCTTCTCAGGTAATCTTGTTCATATGAGTTTGTAACACATCGGTGTTAGCTAGGGTTTACTAGTAGAAGGTATCATCTTCAGACGAAATAAACAAGTGAACATCTAATTTCTTTTAAGAGGTATCATATTTATGTAACATGGGTTACTTGATTTACATGATTTATGTTTAATCTAGGGTTTACTAAAATGATTTGATTTAGCTTGTTTTGTTTTTTTGCATGATTCAGTTGATTTTTTTGATTCAACTATGGAGGAATCAGGATCAACACCAGTAAGATATTTTTCCTCAAGAATTAGAAAATTAGGATTCTAAAATTTGCAGTCTTCTTTTACCAATTCGTTCAAGTGATGGTACCCGTGTGTCAATTCGTTCTTTTACCAATATTTTACTAAAATCCAGCTCTTTTTTGCGCACCCAACTCCAATACTATAACACTTGATAATGATGATGTTGATTTAGCAGTGAACTGATATTCACAAGATTTAGTTAAATATACTGATCTATTGAGTATTATGACCTGATTTAGAACGCGAAATTGGGGGATATAAAAAGGAATTGAGGGATATAGGAAAAGGACAAAAACCGGATCCAAATATAAAATCAAGGTCACCCCTTATCTACTATTTTAATAATGTCTAATCTACCCCTCACTAATCAGGATTAGTGATTAATAATCATTAGTAAAATCATAAGATTTTTGATAAATGATTAGTGTGTGTTTTTATTTGATTTTGGGTGAGTGAGGTGAGAGTAGAAGGAGAGAAAAAGTATTTGAGAGGGAAGAATTGCTGCTGAGAGGTTGAAAATTTGATTTTTTTTTTTCTTTGAATCCACCATTTTTGTAGTTGAAAAATCTAGGTACCGAGATGGACGTGGTATGAATACAATGATAAAACCATTCATACTGGCATGGTATTCATACCATGTACCATGTCGGCCGCATGAGCTTATCCCCATTTTGATTCAAGCGGCATAGTATTCAACCCAAAAACTATGCTTGCGATGCAGTTATTTTTTCTGAACGCTATGCGGGGGTCCTGGGGCGTAGCCCCTCCCCAAAATTTTTTGGTTACGAAATTCAAAACCTATTCCGTTTTGAATTTTTACTGGTTTTCGAGTCCACTACTGCCGGCACTGAGATAGTTAATTCTCGAGAATGCGATGCTTTCACAGGCATGGTATGTTGCTTGAATTTCTTTGCCTGCACATGATGTAAAGTATCCAAAAACTTAAATATTTTCCACTTGACTACAGGCATTGATAGATTTCTATCGAGCATGCCGGTATTTAGTTACGGCATTGAATGTTAGTTACCAAGCATGCCGGCACAAGTTTCCGGCATGGTCTTCATCAATTCCGGCATGGTCTTCATCACTTCCGGCGATGTAAAAACATCAGCATACTTAGCAAGTAATTCATGCAACTCAGGTGGAAGAATTATGGCGGCGGTAATTGAAGTATTTAATGTAGATAATTGTAATAAAACTGCAAAAGTCTCTCTAGATAATAAATGATGCATGGATTTGGCATCCAAAAGCATAATGCTGGAAGAATTATTCCCACATAACACTACATCTTGATCGTGTATGCGAAACTTCATCATTAACTTTGAAAAATCCCATGTAATAGGACCCAATGTTCGTAACCATTGAACTCCTAAGACTGCATCACAACCACTGATATCAAGAAGATGAAAATATGTAGAAAATGAATAATCATGAAGTTTAACTTGAATACCACGACAAGAGCCACGAATTTGTATTTGACCATCATCACCAACAGTAACTTGCAAGGCAGCATCTTCAGAATGCGATTGATAACCACATTGTTTAGCTATTTTAGGATGAAGAAAGTTATGTGTTGAACCAGAATCAATCAATATAGAGAATGGGCGAGCTTTAGTATAACCTAAAATACGCATAGTTCTAGGGAAAGAAGAACCCATTAAAGAATTCAAAGAGATTGTTGGTGCAGTGTGCTCTGTAAGAACAGTTTGAGTAATATCTTCAACATCTTCTTGATATGAAATATCCTGTGCGGCTGTATCATTATCTGAATTTGGAGGAATATCCAATAACAATAGCCTTGGCTTTAAAAATAAATGACCAGGCTGATATAGTTGGTCACAACTAAAGCAAAGGCCCTTATCCCTTTTTTATTTTTGTTCTTCCCAAGTAAGTCGTTTAACACCAGCTGGTAAAGGATTTCTCTTGAACTGAGAATTGGTAGGAGCAGTAGAAGGTTTAAACTGATTAGACCTAGGAAAAACTTTGAGGGATGACAGTAAAACTTCTTCCTGGTTAAGTTCCTTCTTAAAAGCTCAAGCTAAAGTAGTTGGCTCAAATAACTTCACCACATAACCAATCTCAGGTTTTAAAGAATGGATGAACAGATTAATCAAGTGTGATTCAGGAAAATCCACAGAATTTAAAAGACGTTCAAATTCAGGAATATGTTCTTTAACAGTACCTTTCTGTTGAATTGTAATAATAGCCATCCTAGCATCAATAAATTTCTCCTTGGAAAATCGTTCACGCACTAAGGAGCAGAATAATGGCCATGTTGGATTGACCATGGTAGTTCTCTTCTGTAGGAACCATGCATTAGCGTCTCCTTTAAGATGAGCAACAACTAATGATACCTTCATATTATTGGCAATATTATGCCAAGAAAAATATTGTTCATCTTGGAATATCCAACCATCAGGATCATCACCATCAAAAATAGCAAACTTCAAGTTAACTGGTGGAGTGCGAACAGGAGTGTTAAGAATTCCATCACCATTATTACGATGTCCATTGGTTTGATTAGAATCCTATGTGTGTTTAAGCTGAGGAAGGAACTCTTCAAGTACAACACGGAAAACTGCGGTTAAGCCTGTGGGTAAGAGATTTTTCATGGTCAGATAGATCAACCTTATGAGTAGCTCGATCATCCTCACGAGCTTTTTTATCGTCATCATGATTAGTGGTGGGGGTGTGAACAAGTGTATCAATTTTGGTTGCGAGCCCATCAAGTTTGGTTGTAACTTTCGTAATATCCGTTTGTAGGAGAGAAAAATCTTCGGTGTACGTCATTATAAGGAAAAATAATTGGTGAAAAATTTGGTGCAGGATAAACACATCTCGAACCGGATGTTAGGGTTCTAACCGTAACACAAGGGTTAAGTGATAAATAGGTTTAAAACCCAGACTTATTGAAGAATTAAGAGACTTTAGAAGAAGATTTAGAAGAGAATAAGGAGTGAATAAGAAGATCAGAGAGTTTAGAAGAGTTCTCATGTTAATTCTTAAGTCTTCTACAAGGCTCAGGTGTAGTATTTATAGCTATGAATACTTGCAAAACACGAAATACTAACTATAGAGTTCTAACTAAACTAGGAAATCAATGCAAGCTAAATATAGATAAGCTATTTTAGGAAACTATGCTATCTAAGTGTTGGCACCGCAACAGAAACAAAAACCCTTATATTATATAAACCACCATCAACACTTGATACCACTGATTTCAAACTATTACATTCAGATTTACCATTTGATTTCAGGTTTAGTTACACAGATTGCAGTCCAGATGTTAGACCAATCGGTCTAAGAGAACCGAAGTATTCCCCTTTTGGTCAATCAAGAATCGATCAAGTATGGACTGGTGTTTGTGCACCTGTTATTGATCCAATTATTAGATCTGTTGATGATGGAAATGAAGATGGGTCAATTTAGAAGAGAATAGAAAGAAATTGAGAGATGATATACTTGGAAAATCATTAAGTGATGCTGAGAGGAAGATTTTAGTTGATAAATGTCAGAGGATTATAACCAAACGTCAAATTAATTTGGGTAAGTTGGGGAGTTTACTGCATTTCGTTCGATTTTGTTGTTTGTTATGTCATTGCTTAATGTTTCATTTATGTGTTTGTGTTTTTGTAGGAATGGATGGTTTTACTCACAACATGTTTAATGATGTTCATAATAATTGGAGGACTTGCGAGGCTGTAAGGATACGATGTCTAGGTGTTCCTACTTGAGGTATTCTACTTTTCTTTTTTGAACAAAGGGGAAGACAGGAAGAGGTTTTCTACTTGTATGCTTGATTAACGAAGTAAAGGATGGTTGTTATGCCACTTATTCTGTTGGTATTCTTAAAAAAAAATAATTTTAGCTATTGACAAGTGAAAACGAAAACTCTAAATGTAGTGGGTACATGGATTTTTGCTAAATTGTTTTTTCTTTATTGGAAGTACGATTTTAGGTTATATCCAAGGTGCTTGATATCCAGATTGGTCTAGTGAGTATGTTCAACAACCACAAACTAAACAGTGACACAATATATAGTTGCAGTAACACTATTGAGAACTGTCTACCACCTCCTGATGATGATGGTTTGAAGTATAATTGTGACGAATCAGAAAATTTGTACTTCCAACGAACCGGGGTTTCCGCCCGCTTTGCAAGCTCAGACTCTGCAGTCGCCACTCAGAAACCATACTTTCAAATTTCACGTATTCTCTGGGCATATGTCCCATACCATAATACTCAAAAAATATGACAAGAGTTCCCAACATCACAAGGGTCATCGAATCAGATAATGATTTCTATCTATTACTCTCCCTTGGCCAGTTGCCAAAAATAACAAAAAGGCCAGTTGCTAAAAATAACATACGGCCAATTGCCAATCTAACACTTTATACGGCCAGTTGCCGATTCGAGTAATTTAGATGGCCAGTTTCCAATCTAACACTTGATGGCCAGTTGCCAATTCTCATACTTTATATGGCCAGTTTCCAATTCTGATAATTTATATGTCAAGTTGCCAATTCTGATAATTTAGATGACCAGTTGTCAATTCTAACACTCTATATGGCCAGTTGCCAATTCTAACACTTAAAATGGCCAGTTGCCAATTCTGATAATTTAGATAGTCAGTTTCCAATCTAATACTTTATATGGTGAGTTGCCAATGCTGATAATTTTTCCCCTAACAGGAGAATGGTTTTGGCATAAAATAAGAGAGGAAACAAAAACTAAAAGCTCCCCTCTTTTCCAGATCTCTATTCGTTCATAACAAAAACATTCTCTCCAAAAAATGAAAATCCAAATGTAATATCAGAAAAATGAAAGGGTTATTTAACGTTTGGTCAATCAAGAATCGATCGAGTATGGGCTGGTGTTTGTGCACCTGTTATTGATCCAATTGTTAGATCCGTTGATGATGGAAATGAAGAGGGGTCAATTTAGAAGAGAATAGAAAGAAATTGAGAGATGATATACTTGGAAAACCATTAAGTGATGCTGAGAGGAAGATTTTAGTTGATAAATGTCAGAGGATTATAACCAAACGTCAAATTAATTTAGGTAAGTTGGGGAGTTTACTGCATTTCGCTCGATTTTGTTGTTTGTTATGTCATTGCTTAATGTTTCATTTATGTGTTTGTGTTTTTGTAGGAATGGATGGTTTTACTCACAACATGTTTAATGATGTTCATAATAATTGGAGGACTTGCGAGGCTGTAAGGATACGATGTCTAGGCGTTCCTACTTGAGGTATTCTACTTTTCTTTTTTTGAACAAAGGGAAGACAGAAGAGGTTTTCTACTTGTATGCTTGATTAACGAAGTAAATGATGGTTGTTATGCCACTTATTCTGTTGGTATTCTTAAAACAAGATAATTTTAGCTATTGACAAGTGAAAACAAAAACTCTAAATGTAGTGGGTACATGGATTTTTGCTAAATTGTTTTTTCTTTATTGGAAGTACGATTTTAGGTTATATCCAAGGTGCTTGATATCCAGATTGGTCTAGTGAGTATGTTCAACAACCACAAACTAAACAGTGACACAACATATAGTTGCAGTAACACTATTGAGAACTGTCTACCACCTCCTGATGATGATGGTTTGATGTATAATTGTGACGAATCAGAAAATTTGTACTTCCAACGAACCGGGTTTCGGCCCGCTTGGCAAGCTCCGACTCTCTGGTACGCCACTCAAGAAACCATACTTTCAAATTTCACGTATTCTCTGAGCAAAAATACTCAAATAATGATTTCTATCTACTACTCTCCCTTGGCCAGTTGCCAAAAATAACAGAAAGGCCAGTTGCTAAAAATAACATACGGCCAATTGCCAATCTAACACTTTATACGACAGTTGTCGATTCTAACACCTCATACGGCCAGTTGCCGATTAGAGTAATTTAGATGGCCAGTTGCCAATTCTCATACTTTATATGGCCAGTTTCCAATTCTGATAATTTATATGGCCAATTGTCAATTCTGATAATTTAGATGGCCAGTTGCCAATTCTAACACTTTATATGGCCAGTTGCCAATTCTAACACTCTAAATGGCCAGTTGCCAATTCTGATAATTTAGATGGCTAGTTGCCAATCTAATACTTTATATGGTGAGTTGCCAATTCTGATAATTTTTTCCCTTACAGGAGAATGGTTTTGGCATAAAATAAGAGAGGAAACAAAAACTAAAACCTCCCCTCTTTTTCAGATCTCTATTCGTTCATAACAAAAACGTTCTCTCCAAAAAATGAAAATCCAAATGTAATATCAAAAAAATGAAAGGGTTATTTAACATTTGGTATCCAACAAATGTCCAACACCTAGCTTTGGTATCCAATATTTAAAATATTAAGGGTTGGTACCTAGATTGGTCGAAGACTGTTGTGGTTGGATACTTGTGGTTGGACATGGTGTCGCCACTCCACACAATATTATCCTTCACAATTCAGATATTTAACTAGTAAATATATTAAAGTCGCGGATGCCCTAATTGATACCCAAAAAAAAAAAAAAAAAAAAAAAAAAAAAAAAATCAGTACATTTACTTGAACGAAGAAGGAAGAAAAAAAAACTAACGGGGGTTAACTCAATAAATACTTTTGTAGATTTGTATGGATTTAAAAGAGTCATGAAAATTGACAACTTTTGTAGAGTTCTACAGATTTGGAAAAATACTTGTAGAGTTCCGTAGAGTTGGCCTAACTCTTGTAGAGATTTGTAGAGTTCTAAAAAGTCGTGAAAACAAAATTTCTAGAGAATTGTATAACAACCTAACGTGATAAATCTACAAATCTCTAGATTTGTATAGTTCTATAAAATTTATACAATTCTTGAAAAACGCTAATTGCAAATTAAATTGAGCGGTAACCATAATTTGGAAAACTTTAGCTATCAATGGAAGTTTTCATTTCATCTAATAACAGAGTAAAAAAAAAGTTTGATCGTATCATATGATACATGTATGTATATGTATGTATCTAGGATGTATATATTATTTTTTTGAAAAAGAGAAATGGATCTAGAGTATACGTGCAAGCGCTTGCATCAACTTGAAATAAAATAAAATAATATCAAAATAAATATATAAAAGATTCTAATAAATTAAGTTTAAAATTTTTGTAAAAGTCTTCCAAAATCTTTCACATTTCGCACGTCTTTTTCCAAGACAAATATACACATAAATGTCATTCAAAGTCTTAAAATTTGGGAAGTATGGAAAGTCTTTAAATTTTCTCATTTATAACGAGGAACACAAACTTTGAAAGAGATTTTACAAGTATATAACGAGTAACATATACTTACAAGGAATTTTCTAAAATATACAACTAGTAACACAATACTTTGGAAATCTATTAAAGTCTCTGGAAATCACAAAAAATATTTATTGAGTAAACCCTGTAAATACATTAATAAAGTAATAAACATAAAGAAGGAAAAAAATCTAAATTCATTAATTATTAATAAAGTAATTAACATAATCATAGCTGTGATTCTGATCAAATTTTTAGTACATAACATGTACTGGATGAAAATTACAAGGAAAGAAATCAAGAAATATACTATTTGCCATTATCTTCATCAATACATTAACATTATAAATACGGGAAAAGTTATTAAGAAATCATAATCATCACATCTTCAGGCTTCATTAGGTGCATCAATGGGTGCAGTTTTAGGCCTAAGCTTGTTAGGAGTACTAGTTATCAGTTATGTAATACTAGTAGCAGAAGGAGGGCATCTGTCGTCTATGTCCATAGAAGATGACTTGCATTTAGAAGCACGGCTCAAGAGTCTAAATAAGCTTCCCACAAAAACAATCAATGTGAGCAGTATTTATTTTAAAAGATCTCGCAGCCCTGTCAAAAATTCTGATTTCCTTTTTTGTTTTTGTTAATTCTCAGACTAACATTAGATTATTCTGTTTCGTTTGTTATATGCATGGTGAAAGACCGAGTGGGGTGATATTTATGATTGTATTGAATTCCACAAACAACCTGCCTTTGATCATCCTTTGATAAAAACGCATAATACTCTGGTAAGATTTTTTGATCTCTCAAAACCCCCCTGTACAAAAGCAAAAAAGTTTATTTTACATAAACTTGAGATTTTTGTTTTAAAAATTATTCTGGAACTATGCCTTCATACTATTTCTGAAGGTGTGTATCCAAACACCCTAATATAAAACTTGAGATTTTAGTTTGGCTTCCACTCTCTTAAAATTTAAATTGCTGAATATGATTTTGTTATTTAGTATTATTTTAATGTTCAGATAAGCAATGAATCATTCCGCACCAAATCGAATATAACACTGCTTAGACGAATCGAGGGGTGCCCAAAAGGGACAGTTCCTATTCCTAGGACAACTAAAGATGATTTAATCAGAGCCAAGTCATTATCTTCTCCGTTGGCATCGTCGGAGGCTCGTGGTGATGTACAATACGTATGTATCTCCAGCCTTATTTTTTTTTAACTTTCAAATTCTCTTATTTTTTCCTTTGAAGTAATTGAGAATTAATTAATCAATTAACTAACTATCTTATCTTATACTAATATAAAGAAAAGAGGTATTTTTGGTGAAGCCTTTTCACATGACAATAATACCCTTAATATTTGTATATTTACATGAATACCATTGTTATAAAAATAGATCAAAAAAATTAAAACTTAGATATCTTTAAAAATACACATCGGATTTTTGCAAAATTAATATATTTGGAAAGCTCTTTAAATTATCTACGTAATAAGTACAAACAAGGATATTAAATTTTTTTTCTTAGATTTTTTTTCTTCCATTATTATCAAATTTGGTGTTGTTAAAAGAATCCAATTCAAGATGTGCATCGCACATGTGGCCTTACTTAGTTGTTGATAATCAGAGAGCTGGATTTATCCTCCTCTCAACAGCAGACCACAAGTTCCACGGGGGCAGAGGAATAGTCAATATTTGGAATCCCAAAGTACAGGCAGACCAATTTAGCTCAGCAGAAATTGCACTCATAGCGGGACCACAAGAAAATGTCAATGCAATCAAATTTGGATGGATGGTAAGTTAGCTATAACAATGATCATCATTTTTTGGGTTTTTTTTCTTACTAATTTACGGAAAGGGTATCTAAAACCTTATAAGAGGGTACCAATTTACTGATTCCTCTATTAGCAGCCTTGCTCTGTGAGCGAGAGCAATGCGAAGCCAGAGATTAATAGTAAGGGGAGATAAAACTAAATTTTATAATATGTTTGATTTAGTGGACTAAGGGTGAGAGTTCAATTATAAAACACTCAAACTCAACCACAGCTCTATAATCCTAATATAGAGTGGGTCGATAGACTTTTTGGGTGGAACTTGGGCTTAAAAAAAAATAAAAAATTCTGCAATTAGATTAAAAGTCAAGCAAAAGTCTACTAGGGAATTCCTTGGGGTGGGTGGAGCAGAGCTTGCTTTCGTTCCGCCCCCAAAGCATCTCAGGTCAGTGGCGTTTTTCGGAGAGTCTGATCGGGAGGTTCCATTTAATATAGCCAAAAAAAACTTGGTTGTCCAAAACTTGAACTCATTAGATAAACGGAAAATGAGTCATTTGTCCAAATATTTTTAAAACATGGTTCAAATGGACAAGTAAAAATTAGTATGGGTGAAATGGACACTAAAAAATAACAATGATGAAACCTGGATTCATCTGGCGACTTAAACTTAAAAAATAGTAAGGATGGCGGAGGTATCGTGATGTAAATTAAAAATAAGAAAAAGTATTTGAAAATGGGCAGGATGAAACTGTTTACATCCTGGCTATTTTTACATTTTTGTCCATTTAAACAGTATCACAATCTAAATGTCCTTTTAACCCAGGAATTGTTGATTTTAGTCTTTTTAACCAATCTTGTGTAAATTAAAATTTAATTTCAGGTAAATCCACAATTGTACAATGACAATTTAACTCGAAGTTTTGTGTATTGGACTGTAAGTATACAACTTTTACCGTTCTATTTTTGTTCTTTTATGAATATTTCTATTTCTTAAGTGCTGTTGAAAAGTACTATTTTGATACTGCTGTTATAGGGTGATGGAGGTCACAAGACTGGTTGTTATAATTATCTTTGCTCTGGTTATGTTCAAGTTGACCCTGAATATACTCCTTTCTTTCCCTTGACCAAGTCGTCGATAGTTGGGGGCACACAAGCTGAGATAACAGTGGAAATATCTCTGGTACAGACTACCTTCTTCACCTTAACAATTTGTTGGCTGGTTCATGATTATGTTTATTAGGAGCCACACTAAGCTAAGACATAAGGTGCGTTGTATTGCAGGAACGTGAAACGGGGAAATGGTGGTTGATCCTACAGGATAATATTAGAATGGGATATTGGCCGAATGAATTATTTCCACTTTTTAAGTCAGATGGTGTTGATTTTGTATACGGGGGAGGTCGCGTAAAGTCTGGCAAAGATGGAGCCCTTCCACCAATGGCTAGTGGTCATTATGCGGGGCGATATTCGAAATTCAGCGGTTATTTCAGAGAATTTCAGTATAAAGACAAGGACGATCATATTTTAAAACCTGATAATCAGAAGATTCGATATATAAATGATTGTAGTAAGCTTTACTATGCAAAATATTACGAAGAGGGCAATCAGAACAATCAGATTCACTTTGGAGGACCTGGTGGTGGCGTCAATGACGGATGTTAATTTATAGTTTGCATGAATATGTGGAAGACAACTGAAACTGAAATAGATGTTCTCTTTTTCTTCATAACAATCAGATTTTGCACGTCAGAGATAGAAATTTAATAAATCAGATATGAATCAAATTTTATACACACTCTTCATCTAATAGGTGGTGCAAATAATTTACTGTTGGAAAATAACAACTCATCTTCAGAGATGGACCCTTCGTAATCATTACTAGAACGACCAACTTTTTCTACGGTGGTGACATAATCCGCCAAGAAAAAGATGGTACGAGGTGTGTAATTCTTCCCTCTCCGTATCACAAGTTATTGGAGCTAAGATTCAAGAATTAGCATGCAAATATCATCATAATTGAAACCAATATGCATAGGACAAAGATCAGAGAGTCTCTAGGCATATTATTGACAACTAGCTTAGCAAACAAAAGTTCAGCAATTTCATTAATGAGACACATGTCTAATCTTTTCAGGTCAAGGCCTTGTTGCATATTAGACCAGGTAAATTTAGGTCCAGAAAAACCAGGATCATGTAATTGAAAAACATCACCAAAATTACGCAAATTATTAAAATCAGAATCATCCACAGCTAGACCACCATTCTTATCTTCAGTTCTAATAGAGAATTAAAATCACCTATGAAGAAAATTGGTTCATCTAGGGGAGGTTTAGGCAATTGACATTGAGAATCCTAGAAAGCTTGTCTTAAGCTACTGTTTGGTTCACCATACATAAAATGAATATGACAGTTTTGGAGTGGATGATATCACCAGTAGTAACATAGATGTCCCTAAAACTGGAGGATAAAATTGCAAGATCAATTTCTTTTTTCCAAGCAAGAACCAAATTAACCACCACTTCTTCCAATACTAGGGACATTGAAGGTACAAGGGAATCCCATATTCTTCAGTTTTCTAGCAGCCAGGTCTTTATCCATTTTGGTCTCAGATAGGAAAACAATATCAGGGTTAATGTTCCTACATAAAAGGTTAAGCTCTTTATTAGCCGATTTCTTTCCAAAGCCTCTTATATTCCAGCAGAGAAGATTAACATTGTTTACAGGAAAGGAATTAGATATGTTGGGGGTATCAGGGGACGAAAGAATAGCAGGGGAAGGAGAATTATTTACCTGATCGGTAGAATTGGACCCACCACCAAGCTGAGAATCCATATGACCGCCATTTTGAGTAATATCATCCGAAGAACTAAGATTCAAGTTAGCAGTATCATGGCCAGAATTGTTGCAGACACCATTGTGATTCTGAGAAGCATCAATAGGAACATTATAACTACCATAATGATCGACTAATGAGTGGGTGTTGATGGTACAGTTACTCAAGTTAATCGCAGGAAGATCGCCCAAGATAGTAATTGGAGGACATAATTTGTTGAAATCAGGTTCGGAATGATCAATTTGTTCAGGGACCACAATGACACTGCTAGTTTAGAGGTATTGGCTCGGGTGCGTTTTCTCAGATAAGCCCTAAGGTTGATTTTCCTTTTAAGATTAAAAAGAGCATCATGTTCAACAACAAGAGCTACCACTTCTTCTTTAGAGATAAAGTTCATCTGAGTTGGGGAAACTCCCGATTTGAATCATCTAGACGTATTTGAAGTATGAATCGATTCACAACTAGTACTCCCAGAAGGAACATCTGAGACATCTACAATGACATTTTGAGTATTAACTTGCTTGAATAGCATTGGAAGACCATGCTCTTGTTGTACAGTAGTTTTTTGAATTGGACCAACATCAAAGATCTTGAGAGTTGTAGATCGATTAAGGAAATGACCCATATGAAAATTACATGACATCCGCTATCATCATTTTGAGCCATTTCGTTGGCTTTACCTCTATCCATAAAACCATCATAAGCAGATTGTAATTGAGAATCAGGGACAGTTTCAGCCAGAGGTCCAGAGTCATAGGAATATCTTCAGCAACAAAACCAAAAGTAGAGGACGTTGAGCTAATCACAGTTTTAGGTGGCATCATGATCTTTGAGACAGTAGGAAAAACATATCTAGAACTTTAAGAAGTTGCATCTGTAATAACTTTTTGTTTAGCTTTCCATGCTAGACAGTTTGCATCTTTTTGATCAATAACATGACATGAAGTGAAGAAATTTCTAGGAACTTTGTTTTATATGCATTCAATCAAGAAAGGTTGATATCTTCCACTAGTAAAAAGAGGAATGCATGTTGGTAGTGCCTTTCTAACTGGTATTCTGAAATAGATTTTGATATTTTTCTTGAGGGGGTGATTACCAAAAGGTGTATACGCATCAATTAATTCACCAATCTTGAGAGTTAATGTAACACCCCGTGTTTTTAGCATGGTGCATGCTAAAAGATGCGTCATGGCCTAAGATGAAGCTTCATCCAAAGCTTCTGTTGCGTAGGAAAAGGAACATTGGACCTTGGCCGATGCGTTGACAATGTTCAGCCAACATGGCTGGACATCGTTGGCAATGACAAACGTCATGGCTGGACATCGGGTTGTGATGAATGACCAACATGGTCGATCATTGGGTTGGCGTGGACAGACCAACATGGATGAACATTGGGTTGGCAGTAAACAGTGAACAACCATCTTGGCCGGTTATTCAGAAATATATGGCAACATCCATGAATAGTAAAAGTGGGAGTTGATGAATGATTTTTGCTCCCCCAATCAAAGTTGTAAAAATGTCAAATTAACATATATAGGGAGGGGCAGTTGGTTGATGGTGCATATGCATACTATGCACCAAGTAAGCTTCATAGCTTAGCCGGAAGAGTATAAATGATGCCTAAGGCTCATTTATATTTGTGTAGCCTCGCGAAGAGGGCATTTGATTCTTAGGCATCGTTATGCCATATTACGGACCAAACATGCATCACTTGGATGCATGTTGACGGAACAACCTATACGGACTAGGCCATTTGAAAAAGCGGGGGGTACAACAACCTCACCCAATATTTTAATTAGCAATCTGTATGGACAAACTCTAATATACTTTCAAGCGAAACAACTAGAGTCAATCTTAATAAAGTATATCAAAGAGTTATATCTCTCTTTCTTGATTCAATTCTTTCTCAAGCAAATAGAAATCTGCGAGTCTAATTGAATACAAGAGAAATCACTTGAATACCAAGACCAATGTTCAATCAATCAATTTCCAATCAACAACCAAAGGTCGGATTTCCAATTGATTGATTCAAACGCACAACCTGTGATATTTCAATTATATAACAAAATATAATGTGGAATAGAAATAACACAGACACCAGAATTTTGTTAACGAGGAAACCGCAAATGCAGAAAAACCCCGGGACCTAGTCTAGATTGAACACACACTTTGTATTAAGCTGCTACAGACACTAGAATACTACAAACTAACTTCGATGCAGGTCAGTAGTTGAACCCCAATCAATCTCACACTAATCCAAGGTACAGTTGTGCTCCTTACGTCTCTCATCCCAGCAGGATACTACCCACTTGATTCCCTTAGCACCCACAACTAAGAGTTGCTACGACCCAAAGTCGAAGACTTTAATAAACAAATTTGTAACACACAGAAAAGTCTACGATAATAAATAAATCTGTCTCTCACAGAAATACCTACGAGTTTTGTTCCTTTTTTTGATATATCAAGGTGAACATGAACCAATTGATAACCCGGACTTATATTCCCTAAGAACAGCCTAGTATTATCAATCACCTCACAATAATCTTAATCGACGCGGCGAAAGAAGATATTGTGGAATCACAAACGATGAGACGAAGATGCTGGTAACTACTTTTATGTCTTGCCTATCGGAGATATTAATCTCAAGCCTATTGTTACGATTGTACTCAACACGATATAATCAGCAAGATTAGATCACACAACTATGAGAAAGTAGTATCGGTCTGGCTTCACAATCCCAATGAAGTCTTTAAGTCATTAACCTGGTTTTCAAGAAGAAACCTAAGGTTAAAGGAGAATGGACTCTAGCTAATACAACTAGTATCACATGGAAGGTGTGGGGATTAGGTTTCCCAGTTGCTAGAGTTCTCCCTTATATAGTCTTTCAAATCAGGGTTTGCAATCAATGTTAGTTTGGTAACAAAGCATTCAATATTCACCGTTAGATGAAAACCTGATTAGATTCAAGCTATTATCTTTCAACCGTTGGATCGAAAACTTAGCTTGTTACACACAAATGAAATGCAAGATTTTAGGTTTGTGTAACCGTACCCAAACATGTACATTTGTTGGTTCAACAATAGTTAACCAAATGGTTATCCATATGAGCATTTTCATATCAACCATATTCTTCTTCACCACAACTAGTTCAAATGACTCAAATGAACTAGTTAGAGAGTTGTTCAATTGCAAGGAAATCTTATGTAACTACACAAGACACAATTGAAGCAAAAACGATTTGATTCACTCGAATCGGTTCATGAACTTTATAGCCACGGTTTGCAATTTGCATTCCTTAGTTAATATAAATATAAGTTCACAAACAATCTTGTTTAGATATAACCAACTTAAGTTCACAGACTTAAGTTCCCGGAAGGAGTTCTCAAACTCCAGCAGATTTTTCGGTCGAGAACTTCCGCTTGATTAATGGACCGAGTTCACGGCTCTTGTTCCGGTTCTCTTGATCAACAAAGTTCACAAACTTCGGTTCAAGGAAAAAAGGACTTATACATATATGTGTTACCACATAATGCTTATATCCACCATTGGTTATATAATCTAAACTCTCAATTTCAATCATTGAAACATTCTTAGAGGACGCTATTATATAGTTATTATTCACAAACTATTTTTCGTCAAAGTAAACAATTTTCAAAGTGATTGAAACCTGTCATGACTTTCGTCACTAAGTAAAGATGAACTTGGCCAAAGCGAAAGCTTACCAACACATATTTTGAGAAATAGATAGGCGAGATAAACTCGGCTCGAAATAGCAAATGTGTATAATCAAAGTCTATATAGGAAAACGACTTTTGTCTCAAAGATAGGAGATAGAGTAGATAGACTTTTGAGTGATAGATAAGTTCAAGTCTCCACATACCTTTTAGTCGATGAAGTTCCACCAGTTCCTTGAGTAGTTCTTTGTATTGTATGATGATTGCCATGAAGTTGTTGAGCTCAACTACACTTTCTTCCCAGTCCGAGACTTAGCTATAGTAGACTAGAAATCAAGACTTATAGTTTTGATCACTAACATTGACAAACATGCTTGAGATAGCAACGCATGCGAGTTCGACCGAGCAATGCTCTAACACCATTACCTTCATTGCTTGGCCACGGCCTCACAAACGAGTTGGTTTAAGTTTCTGTCCCTTCGTGATGAACTACGGTCTGTGCTTGATCCCTTTATAGTATGGAAGGGTACGTAGGAAGCCGCAATGAGTTGCAGCATTGCCGGTCCAGCACGTTGTCGCTCATATCATCTAATTGAGGGATGATTGCGACATACTGGCCTCTCATATCATCTGGATCGGTAGATCGACGCAAGAGATGATTGTGGCCAAACTTGATGAGGCAAGTTGCATTCCATTCACTGGATGCTCATACATCCTATCAAGGCGTTCGACATAGGCTAAAAACACGAGTGTCATAATTTAGCTCAAGAGGAGTCCATTTTGATGGGAAACAGCCCAAAGATCAAGACATGTGATCTATAGATCCACATGGTCACCAGAATTCAGCCAACTTCCATCGTTTAGGGCCATTTTTGCTGTATTAAGAAAGTTTTTATTTTCTTGATAAACCCTCTGCGGACTAAGGGTAAGTTGGAACGGTGTGGAAGCTAAATTTACCGCATCATGCTCGTCGAGCATGCCTGCGAGGGAAAATGAGCGTGCATTTGCCTAGACTTAAGGCCCGGATCCTAGCTTCATCATGGCGCATCGGGAAGTTACGGCCTGTGGGGCAACGCGCCAAAGGCGCAATTTTCCGGTCCATCACAATTAACTTCTGGTGATCTTCAAATTCAATGCATTCTTTTGGATTATAAAACCAACAGTTTTAATTAGTCCCCAATTAATATTACCAAAATTCTGTAACCTACCGGTCGACACCTTAATGGCAGTTCCATAACTTATTACTGTTGCTGAAGCGTCTAAAATTGGGGTTTGAAAATAGGGCGTTTTAGAGTAATGATGGCCTTGAAAATGGAAATAATGCGCATGGCTTTGATGAGACGTGAAGAACCAAGCGACATGACGCTTGACCAAAGGCCTTAAATGGCTATTAATTGGTATAGGTTTGTCTTTAAAAGGGGTTTTAGAAGAGAGATTATCATAAGCCTTCTTAATTTTACTCAGATAGGAAAAAATTAGAGAGAGAAGTTTTAGGAATGGCAAATTCTGGAGAAAATTTCCTGCAAATCAACCCATCTCTGCTGAGTACGAGCAAGCAAAAACACTAGCATTTTCATTAAGTGATCATGAAGTTGAGATATTGAGAGATGAACTACAGGGAGAATTGAATAGATGTGAACAAGAAAAAGAGAAACAAAGGAAAAAAAGGAGATTGATGATTTATTTGCTGCATGGAATCCAAAGCATTTTGCGAGAGTTGACAGGAAGGCAGATGAGAGATCAGAGAGAGCAAAAAGGCATAAAGGTTATGAGAGTGCAACTGAGAGTGATTCAGAGGAGACAGAAGGAGGGTTTGAGTATCCAATAGAAGAAGTAGATACCATTCATGAAGATTCAGATGTTGCAGAAGATGGAGATCTATCATGAGATGAAACTTCGCAAAAGGTTTGACAGTGAGAGAGCCAATCCAGATATTCTTGCCAGGACCATGCGAGAGGGTGAATCAAGTGGTGGTGATGAATATATCTTGGAGGATGAGAGTTAAGAGGACGAGGATAGCGACGAAGATCATCTAATGACATCCCAGTTTCTCCTGCATCCTCAGGCAGTGATTATAGTGCGCAGTATGAGGAAGATGATGCCTAGAGCTACGATGGAGAGGACTACTAGATATACCTCTTGGAGTATCGAATGCTGTCGATTTTCCTGACTTTGATTAAAGCTTGAAAATTATTAGCAGGTTTTTATCGAATTGGCTTTCTCGATGCTTGCTCTTGGTTTTCTTTATCTTGCTGCAGAAGTTGTTAAAGGTGATTTTGTGACTTTCATGTTTTCAACCGGCTTTGGATGGATGATTTTTATCGTCTTGATGTTTATAACAGTTGGTATTTTTTGTTTTTGTGATATAGGTGATGGATACTTCTGGTTTAATGTGTTTACTGATGTTTGTGTTTATGAAGTGGGTGTTGTAGTGGGAATGTTGGTAGTAATATTTCTTTTTTTGGTATGTAACAAAGGTAGACAGGATTGTAATTTCTTTGGAATGATCTTTGCTGCTTTGAAAGTTAATGTTGAAGTTATTGCTTATATGAATTGACTTAGAGCAGGATATTGTAAGGGAATTTCATAGATTGATGAAGTGCTTTATGAACAAATTTAAGAAAACAAGGATTATGGAGCAAGAACTACTGGGCATACTAGTAAGAACACCAAATTGCACCTGGAGAGGAATTTTTAACCTTACAACGTCACAATGACGTTGCAGACACTCTTTTTCCTTCTAGACCTCCAAACCTGTCTTATTGTGGTACTTATTTTCCTTCTTATGGGATGAGCTTATACATTTTATTTGTTATAGATCAAAGACATCGGAACGTATCTTCTTGTGTTTCTGAGCATGTAATCTCATATGGGCAAACGCGTTTGTTCATCCACGAGGCTGAAAAGAGAACCATATTTTGCAAATACTTGTGGGGCGAAAACATTGGTCTTCCAACTGGACCCTAATGTTATCTTTCTAAACAGCCCATGTGAAATTTTAAAAGTTTGGGCAAAAATATCCCTCCACTTCCAATTTTGTTCAAAAAATTCGTTTTCAAATTTTCACTTTCAAACTCCGCCAAAATTTCCACCCAATTCCACAATCCTTATGAAACCTTTTAATTTGTTATCAACAATCGATGAACCCAGAGAAAAAACACAATCCCGCTGAAATATTACTCTTTTCCTCTATAAAAATCCTCCTTCCCAATTCCATCTTATTCACAAATCATTCTCACAATTTTCTCGCTGAAACCTTAATTTATCATATTTGCTTAATTTTCATCTTCATCAAAGGCTCGTACCAAGCAAACAACAAGGAAATCCAACGAAGGAAAATCCCCATGGAAGCAATTAGCAATAAAAGCATCCCGAAAATCAGCACCAGCAACCGGAGGAGTGAAGAAACCTCACAGATTCAGGCCAGGAATCGTCGCTCTTCTTGAGATCGGAAATACAGAAGAGTATTGAATCTGTTGATTCGCAAACTCCCATTTGAGAGATTGGTTCGTGAGATTTCTCAAGATTTCAAAACGATTTGAGGTTCCGTGAGTTCGGCGGTTGCGACAAACTGGGAAGTAGCAGAAGCTTATCTGGTTGGTTTGTTTGAAGATACTAATCTATGTTCTATTCATGCTAAAAGGGTTACTATTATGCCCAAACATATTCAACTTGCTAGGAGAATCAGAGGTGAGCGTGCTTGATTAATCGGGGATTTTGTTCAATTTCTATTCTTATCTTTTGGGGTTTTCTGTGTAAATGTCTTGGAGGTTTTAGAACTGTGGGTTTAGTGGGTTCTTTTGTCTTTTCATTTTGGTGTGGTGAAACTGTGTGTTCTCGAATGATCCATCTAATGAAATTTTTTGATTGTATGATTTGATCATGTTCTCGAAACCCCTAATTCTGATTGATAAAACTGAATCCTTACTTGTAATCCTAAATTATAAAAACAATGGCCTTTTAAAATGCACCAATACTAGCTTGTTTGTACTGATTTTGTTTATAATAGCATGTCGTTGATTTTAATGTTTTGATTTTCTGATTTGATTTTGTTATGGAAACCTTCCATATCATAACTTGAATTTGCCATGGCCTTTTATAAGATACACCAATACTGAGGAATCTGAGGCAGCTCCATTCACCAAAATTTACAATACTTTAAGAATTCATAGTTTGGTAGATAGGAATTTGATTAGGCCACTATTTTTGCACATTCCCATGGAGCAAGATGCATCTGTAGTTGTGGACAAAGAACAGGCTAGGGGTGCAATTGATTTGTCAATGAAGCACAAAGCGTAGCATCTACGCTTGGAAATGGGATAATGTTGAGGTTACTATAGCAGTTAATGGTAGTGATTGTGTCTGAAAAGACGAGGGTACCCAAATATACCTCAATCTAAAACTTTTCCACCTATAAGTCCTTTCTCCAAAAGTGATTGTCTATGGACTGAGTCGAGACAATACAACTAATCGGTTCATACTTCGTGTGATCCTCTATGGATACGAGATCGAAACAATACAACGACGAAGTATGTTTACTTGATAAAAGGTTCGGACTTAACCAAACACAATAGGATTACTTATCAAGTAAATATGAATTAACGTTTGTGTAATTTACTTTAAATTATAATAATAAAAATTATAATTGTTGAAAATAAAAGTAAATGACACAGCAAGATTTTATTAACGAGGAAATCGCAAATACAGAAAAACCCTGGGACCTTGTCCAAAATTGAATACTCTGATTTTTAGGCCGCTATACAAAATCAAACCAACCAGTATAGTTGAGACCAAGCAACTAAACCTATAGTTCACCTAGTTTCGTCTCCCATATTCCCACGCCTCAAACCCGTAATAAGTCACGTACTTGGAACAATTCCTTTGGTTAAGTATTCCAAACAATAAAGGAACAACAAATCTGTTTGGTATCAACTCTTTTCAACCAATTGATGTGAGTTCGACAAAGGCTCTTCTGTTTATCTCAATAAACTCCTTTGTCAGGTTCTTAGATCTATCTTATTATCAACTACCAAAGTAATTGTTAAGATTTTGCAATCAATACTTTTAATCACAAAGATTTGTATTGATGCAGATCTACACAACTAATCAATCTAATCTACCACAAGGATAAACTGATTATAGTTGGATCCTCTTTTACCGAAACAAGTATTGTGCACACAAAGATTATGAACCCAAATCGAAATCTTCAAAGTCTTATTTGTCTTCAAATCTTCTTAGATCTTCAATAAACACCTGCACACAATCAACTTGAATCTCTTGTGATCAATCACACAAAGAACGGAGTATGTTAATGATGGATTATCACAAGACGTTTTTAGATCTACAAACACTCTAAAGATCTCCGTCGAAACTTCGATCTAGTTTGAGTGAATCTTATATCAGAAGAGAAGATTCTCAAGCATAAACAAACTAGGTGCAATCAAAGTTCAACCACCGTTAGTCAATCAAATCAATCGAAAACAAAAGATAAACCGCAATTATCTAGTTTCTCTCCAAATGTACTAATAAAGCTTCTCAATCCTAAAGAAGACTTTAAAACTGAGCGGCCGTAAGAGATTTCGCCTAATTAGGTTACTCTCCTCTCCGAATAGGCGGCTTCACCAGTAACCCCAAAAGGTGGGAAATTTTCTTGAATGGATCCGTGAATTGTCAAGGAAATAGATATTGCATCGTCTTCACTTCACCCACAGGAGAAAGACTAGTATACAATTTTTGATTGGAGTACGAAACCACAAACAATGAAACAAAATACGAAGCAGTAATACATTTACTAAGATTGGAGGTTGAAATGAGATTGAGCGATATTAGAGTTACTAGTGATTCGCAGCTAGTTGTTCGCCATATGGATTGGCGATACAAAGTGAATGATTCGCACTGCAAAGATATTCACAATTAGCAAAACATTATTCAGATCGCATCCCAAATATCATCTGGAGAAACATATGCCGAAAGGATAACCGATATGACGACGCACTAGCATTTATTGCATCAGGTGACTACTAGAGGTGTAGAAGCCATACCAGAGGGATTTTAAACAAGAGTGCATGCAGATGGAGAGAGAAATGTGAGAGGTGGCCAAGGTGATCTTCCATAACAGTGTTAATCATCCAATACTACCTCCCTTTATGGAAAAAATGTACTATGACTTTTTCATTTTAACCTAAAAATAGATTAAATTAAAAAACTGATAGTAATTTTGTTCGAGAAACAGATGGAGTAAAAGTCAACTTTGTGATATCGGTACTCTTTAAACAACTTAAAAATGATACACTCTGGATCCGTTAAACAACTTAATAATGATACACTCTGGATCCGTGTCTTCCTTTGAAGTGTTATAGCCACTATCCGGGCAGCAACACAAGTCAACGCCGACCATCAGCATGCCTATCAGACTTCACTCACATGGGGTTGAAGCGGATTGTCATTCCAAGGGAAAATACAGTAAAACATCTATAAAATAATAGGTTTGGGACCACCCCAATCCTATTATTTTAAAGAGATATTACTTAATCAATAAATGATAAAAAGAATTTAATCGATAGACTCATACAGGACCTTAGTTGGTAGCCTAGCAACAAAGTGAGCTCCAACCCCATCTGAATAGCAATACCTAGTCTATGGAAAAGAAAATTACCTATACCACGACTAACATCATTCGAATGACAAGACAATTCTTTAACCTCTTAAAAACTCAGAGTATCTTCCCCAAGTTCCCCCAACGTAGTAAAGGCTAAAACACCTAAACTCAGAGTATCAATAATATAATAATTTATAATTTATAAATTTTACAAACATAATAATAATATGTTAATTTAAAGAATGGTTTTTAATTTTTGGGAATTTGAATTTGAAGATTTGTAGTTTGATAAAACTACCTATAATGTGCAACCATTGACTAAATCGATAGAAGTTACTAGATGATGAACCATTGGAAATCGTAGAAACATAAATACTGTAGTAGATATAATGCATTACAAACCCTAAGAAAACTTAGTATGTATGAAAATTAATTTTTATTTTTCTAATGGAATTATTATTTTATATAATATTTGGGACCTATTAATGTTCAAGGGGAACTTTTGAAATGTATATTACTATAATATTATCGAATTTATTCTTTTAGCACTAAGTGCCCGAGTCGGAACTGGAAAATTTATTTTAGCGAGACTATTATATCCTGGCGTCATTAGGGGCGACCCTGAAAGAATTAGGGGCGACACAAAAAGACAAAAAAAGGTCACACAAACCTAAAATTAAGTCATCCCTTATCGGTGATTTTTCGAAATGGCAATTATACCCTCTATAATCGGTAGATACAACTATAATCGGTAGTTTTCCTCCATAATCAGTAGATGTTAGGATAATCGGAGGGTAATATGTACATATGTAGTTTTAAGGTTTTGTTATTTTGAAATAACCTACAATCGGAAGTTATGGAGCTCACCTAATCTACCGATTATGGAGTTGCCCCAAAATCGATATTTGTAAAAATCTCAATTTTTTTCGAATTTGGGAACTACCCTACAATCGGAAGTTATTTAGTTACCCTGTCTCCCGATTATGGAGTTGCCCAAAATCGATATTTGTAAAAATCTCAAATTTTTTGAATTTGGGAACTCCCCTACAATCGGAAGTTATTTAGTTACCATGTCTACTGATTATGGAGTTGCCCCAAAATCGATATTTGAAAAAAATCTCAAATTTTTCGAATTTGGGAAAACCTATAATCAGAATTTATTGAAGTTCACCTAATCTACCGATTGTAAACCTCACGTTAACGAAAGACAATGATAAAATATTGTGTTCGATTATAAGGGTGTTTAGGTTCACAAGAACAATAAAAATGAAGCCACTATAATCGGTAGTTAATGTTGATAACATTACTACCGATTCTGAACATATCTCACAATATTTTGAAAATTTACCAGAATCGGTAGGTAAGGTTGATTTGTAACCTCTGATTATGGTGAAAAATTCAGCAGTTTCAGACAATCAAGTAATAAACATAACTCAAAATACATTCATAACCCATAAACTTAAGAAAATATAATCCAAAACAAGTATTTAAAACACCATAATCCAAAAGAAACTGGTTAAAACAAAACACCATAATCCAAAAGAAACCTGTTTAAACCACATAATCCATAACATCGAACAACACATTATCCCCTAATTGCTAGTTTTCTTCTTAGTATTGTCATCTCATCTAGAGTTTTAGAACGCTTCTGGACGAGCCGCACGACCCCGCATTATCACCAAAGATCACCTTCATCTCCCTAATATTTCCTTGACATGAGAGCTTGAAGAAGCCTGAGAAGCCTGAGATCTTTTGTTCGCCCTTGATGCTTTTTTTTGGGGCGCGTTCTTCGTCACTTTCTCCCCAAAATAAGCTGCATACTCTTCATTATCAACATTATCAATCATCTCCCTGTGCTTTTTAATCTTCTCAATTGGTACAGGTTGTCCAGCCGTTATGCAATCAGCGCACCATTTGGATAAAAACTTGAACCTATTCATCTGTTTTTTTAATTGACAAAACATCAAATGGAGTTCACCTAAGAAACAGAGTCGTAATATTAGAGGGAAAATTCATATAACCATACGCACCAGTTTATCATAACCTAGGGGTTTTTGTGGGATGATACATCTGTAAATGGATGTCGCCGAGGTCGACTTTGCTTTAAGTTCACGGATTACTTTTGGATGTGAATGCTCCCGGTACCACTCTATATAGCCTGAAGCATTTTCATGACCTCGGTTGGCAGCTCTCCCAGTGTTCACCAAGTGGTACTTCCTATGATCCCAATGTTCAGCAACAGATGGATCACTAGAGTAAACAACCTTGATTTTGTCCTGGTTAGACTCGCTTTTCTCCACGTCCAACTTGAACTTGCCATTTATGTGATGACATGGTACTGTTTGGCAAGCACCATGTTGTCGCATCACCCTGGAGCCATTGTACATAACCTGTGTGGTGCCACAATGGTCCAAAATAATGGGACAACATGGAACAAGGCCCTATATGTCCACTAGCTCTGTCTTCCTTGTATGGATCAAAGCATACATCCGAGGCCTTTAGTGAGTCTAATTTCTCCCTCAAGTTAACCAAATGCTCTTCCTTTGACCTTGTACGGTTCTTTGTGAACTTGTACTTTGTTCCTCTCGGTGCACCTCTCTGCCACTCTGTGTTCATCTCTGCCAATTCCAGACCGGGTTAGTTGTCATAGATCCATGTCTACATACATATCAAACCAAGTATTAGAAATTGATTCTTAAAATAGAAAGAAAAAAACACATAACGATCAATGGATTAATAGAGTTGAGAAAATACCTGGAATAGACTCACGTTCCCGGCAATTTGGCTAGTTCTAAGCCTCGACGCTTTTCTCAACTCTTCCATCAAGAATGCAATGGTTTGTCGTGCCCCCTGAGTAGTCTCACACCTTATTGAGAGGATCCAAAGATTTGTAGAAGGTTGGCGTATACTCGGTTGCCACTCGTATTGGGGAATATGACACATCCCAATACAACCAAGAGATATAGGCGGTCTCCCATGGCATCCACTTGGCATCACTTAATTGTCCTTACTTTTCTTTCTCGGCGAGCAGTGCCTTTGAACATCTTGATCAATGGCTCATGTTAAACTCGTCTAGTTTTGTAAGAGAAGCACCTGTTGAACTCAATGTCTGCGGTCTCTTTATCCCAACCAAGACACTTGTTACACAAAGCATAAAGTTTTGCCAAACTTAACTGCTTTGTATACTCATACTTGACAGCCACACCATTGTCATTGAGTCCAAGGATCTGCTTGGCATCATCTGGAGTAATGGTCATCTCCCCAAATGGCATATGAAAGGTGTCGGTCTCGGGATACATTCTCTCCACAAAAGCCGATATCGCGACCCGATCATGGTCCAACATTGAGTTCTCGACTGACCTAGCTAATCCGAGTTGGCTATCCTTCTCTTGAACCTCTCACATTCACCATTTAAAGGCCAATCTTTCATTACTTTTGCTAGTGCGGCTGTGGGATTGAGAAGATGAATCGCATCGGAAAGATACTATCAAACACATAGCACATTACGAAATCAATAGAGTATTATTACGAATAAAACGAAATACCGGATCCGCATTCGATAAGCTAAAATCCGAACTCAATTGG
>JAJJWW010000250.1:0-102967 GCA_023531295.1 Papaver armeniacum | reverse complement strand
GCAACTTAATAACAGCTTTCATAAAAAAGAGGCGGAAAAATAATGAAGAAACAGAACAACCTTCTCTGGTCGTAAATCATATCTTAACTTGAGCGGTAGATAAGCAAAGATGAAGATCGACGCTAACACCTAAGTTATTTCGGCGTTATTCAGAACCTTCGCAGCCCAAGCGAATTCATCATCATTATTTATGACAAGAAGTGAACGAATTTGATTTTCTCGCCATTAAGTATGGCATTTTTGGCGAAGGGATTCATCTCGTTCAATTTGGACTTCAAGAAGAGTTTTTGGAATTTCGCTAATGCTTGAGCCCCTTGATTATCAATGCGATCCTTATCATCTATAAGGCTGCTAATTTTCTTCCTTAGAATATTATTATTCTCCGAGCTAAGATAAAAACGTTTAAATCGGTTGGCTAAACCTAAACTAGATCTATGTTCAATTTCTAAAAGATGAAATTTGGTTCGAAGTTCATTTAATGAGAGAGAATTAATCTTGTTTGAAGAACTACTTAAAGACTCATTGAGATGAGCGAGAAGAGCATCATCATCCATAGGTTCAGGGAATGAATGGAGAAGGATGGCTTATCGTAAATATTATAAATGTCTCATGAAAATGATAAGTCAGGCAAAGAAAAAAATAAATGGCAAAGTAGAAATGAAGAAAAGAGGAGGGTGTTATACCATAGAGTTGCTGATTAGCACTTTGAAGTGTAGATATTTTGTCCTTCCTAAGAAGACTCAACTTCAACCGTTGAATTTTTTCATCCTTCTTGAGATGTCTAACTTCATTTCTAGTTCTTTGATCTTCTCTTGTTGAAGATTTTTTCTTTTCAAGATTGTTGCGTCTTTTCTCGAGATCTGAGGCAACAACAAAGGAAGTTCTCCCAGACTGTAAAGGAAAGTAAAGAAATTGTTAAGATAAGGTTTATAATCAAAATCACAGAAAATAAAGAAATATGAACATACCAAAGCACTGAGTGCATTTAAGAAATGGCGATGTACGCCTCCTTGAAGGGGCAACCAGGGAGATGATAAGGGCGGCACCTCCATTAGGAGCTGATAAGTGTCAAAAGACGGCAATGTCATGGGGCTTTAAGTTCGCAAGAATTTTTAGGCCTGTCATATTGTCGCAACATAAACATCCTGCAGAGGCAAAAATACTAAGAAAATGATAAGACAATATCAATAGGTCGTTACATGAAAGTGTAACGACGTCCTGCGATTTTGTCGCAAGACGTCAATGTCATGGGACTTTATGTTCGCAAGAATATTTAGACTTGTCATATTGATGCAAAATGAGGGGTGGCAAAATAAGACCTTTAACTAGGAAGGAAAAATAAGACCACACAAAAACAATGATAAGACAAGATCAATGGGTCATTACATGTAAGTGTAACGATGTCTCCGCGATTTTTGTCGCGATGATGAATTTCAACATAAATGATGATAAGATAACACAAGAAATTGAGTAAACAAACAAGCTTGCGAATACGACTATATTTCTTCATTTATTTAAGGAGAATTAGCAACAAAGAATTTGCGAGAAATTAAGAAGTATCATTACTTAAAGATTATCGACTTAATTTCTCTCATGTGAAAATAAATAATGAGGCAAGTATGGGAATGATTAGAATAAAAACTTGTTATTTATTTTCATATGATAGATTTGATAAGAGATTACAAAAATGGAAGGTTAAGGATAAATGTACAAGTATCACAAGAAGAGAAAAGGAAAATGGAACAATCTAGCAACTTATTCTTAACTTCATCATCGATTCTTTATCGATTCTTTTTTTCGCTTACATCACTATCGAGACATCTCGAGCAAGGCATATTTGGCAGGAATTTCATCGAGAAGACAAGGATATGAAGAAAGAAGAATGTTGTGGTCATTGCAAACCTGTTTCAATAGTTTGATTGCGAAAACGAACAACATCATTATTGAAATTCGCCACAAGTAGTTTGTAGTTGCTTCTTCAAACTTAGAATATTTGTCATTACGAAGAGAGAAGTCTTTTGCAAGTTGTGCTTTCTCGTTCAAGTTTCTGATTCCAGTTTGAAATCTCTTCTCGGTTCTCAGAACAAATGACAATGGGTTAGAAGCTTAATAACATTTCATAAAAAGAGGCGGAAAAATAATGAAGAACAAGAACAACCTTCTCTGTCAAATCATATCTTTAACCAAGGAAGTATGCTCATCATGAAGACCTGACGCTAACACCTAAGTTATTTACGGCGTTATCTAGAACCTTCGCAGCCTCAAGCGAATTCATCATCATTATTTATGACAAGAAGTGAACGAATTTGATTTTCTCGCTCATTAAGTATGGCATTTTGGCGAAGGGATTCATCTCGTTCAATTTGGACTTCAAGAAGAGTTTTTTGGAATTTCGCTAATGCTTGAGCCCCTTGATTAGCAATGCGATCCTTATCATCTATAAGGCTGCTAATTTTCTTCATTAGAATATTATTATTCTCCTGAGAGCTAAGATAAAAACGTTTAATTCGGTTGGCTAAACCTAAACTAGATCTATGTTCAATTTCTAAAAGATGAAATTTGGTTCGAAGTTCATTTAATGAGAGAGAATTAATCTTGTTTGAAAAACTACTTAAAGACTCATTGAGATGAGCGAGAAGAGCATCATCATCCATAGGTTCATGGAATGAATGGATAAGGATGGCTTCGTCGAAAAGATTATAAATGTCTGAAAATGATAAGTCGAGCAAAGAAAAATAAATGGCAAAGTAGAAATGAAGAAAAGAGGAGGGTGTTATACCATAGAGTTGCTGATTAGCACTTTGAAGTGTAGATATTTTGTCCTTCTGGGAAGAAGACTCAACTTCCAACTGTTGAATTTTTTTCATCCTTCTTGCGAGATGTCGCAACTTCAATTTCTAGTTCTTTGATCTTCTCTTTAAGTTGAAGATTTTTCTTTTCAAGATTGTTGCGTCTTTTCTCGAGATCTGAGGCAACAACAAAGGAAGTTCTCCCAGACTGTAAAGGAAAGTAAAGAAATTGTTAAGATAAGGTTTATAATCAAAATCACAGAGAAATAAAGAAATATGAACATACCAAAGCACTGAGTGCATTTAAGAAACTGGGAGTCATTGTTCGGAAACTCCGCGAAAAGAATCATTATCCACTAGCGAGGGGCATCGCAAATATTAGCGAGAGCTTCGCAAGTAAGTACGTATAAATGATCATCTCCCAATCCTTGCATAGAATCAGAGAAGACACTAGACAATTGCGCCATAGCAGATTCGACCGAATGATTCTCCTTTGCAAAAGAAGTATCAACCTCATTTTCATCTTCGTCGAGAATTCTCATTGGTTTGGGAACTAGAATGAGAAGAGGGATGGATTTTCCGTTTTTTAGAAGATGGAGCAGAAGATTTATCCTTGCGAAGAGTGATTTTATTCTTGCCTTTAATCTTCACAGCTTCGGGAATGTCAATTTCTTCAACGCCAACCTTCGCACACGAATGAAGATAAGAAATAGAGGCAACAATATTGTTAAAAATAACAAAAGAAAGTATTTCTTACTTCATCCGTGATTGATCGGAGTATCGCCAAAGTACTCGCCTTTGGACGTCTTTTATAACTCTTTCTCAATTTGATAATCTGAAAATTTTGCAAGCCTAGTAAATATAAGAGGAAGGAAATATCGTAAAGCAAACCTGAAATAAGAAATATACCTCTTTTGCCTTCTCGGGCCACTTAAATTCCCAAGGACGATAGTCTGCGAGATTCGCAGGGAGTATATGAGAACCTGCAATATAAGGTCCGCTCAAAAAATAGAGGAACAACACACCACTTCTCATCTTTGGAGTACCGAGGAACATTATTTTTGCCCGAGTGCCAGTCAATATCTTGCATAAGCAACTTATCACTGGGAATATTATCTTTTCTCTTCAATCGAGCACCCCGGCGAGATTTATCATTTCTCATATTTATTACTTCATAATTTTCAAAAAAGTTTTCTACGGTATACTTCTCAAATACTATTTTTAAACTTGCGAATCTAGGATCTTTGACATCATCGGGATATAAAGATCCCTTACAGCCACTCACGGTTGGCGAATTCAAGCATTAGACGGATGCAATCACCACTTAATTGATAAATAGCTCGCGAGAATTTCTCATGAGCAAGAATTTCATAGAATAAAGGCATCTCGGGATTGTAGAGAGGAATGGGAAGGCCTGCGAGGATTTGACCTAGCGAGATTATGATTTTCTGATCATCACATTGATGATCAGAAAACAATTTTGCAGAAAGTATAGGTGAAGATTCTTGATCAGGAATGGTTGATAGGATGAAGCCCTTCTCTTGTAAATTCTTTTGAGCTTCATTAAAAAGGGGTTTATATATACGACCAAGTGAAGTCATTTTTAGAGTATGGGAATGATTAGAGAATTGAAGATCAAGAGAAAGAAAGAAGGGAATATTTACAGTAGCGGAAGCGCAAATTGCGGAGGAAGAGAGTTGAAGAAAAGTTGCAGAGGGAAAATAAAAGAGAAGAAGAGAAGGGTGAGGAAACTATATATAGAGAGAAGAATTCTCGAGAAAACAAATGCATTTAATGCGAGATGGGACATGAATGGTCAAGAATAAACGGTTGAAAGAGACGTGTCAAGAAAAGAATGGAAGAACAAACATCTGTAATAAATTCCGTGTAAAAGTACGGGAGTGAAACAGATAAAGATGAGCAGTTGCGGTGTTTCAAAATATTGGTTCTCATGACATTCTCTCCTTCGCAGAGAAGACATGAGAAGAGGCAAGATGTAGGATCAGAATATCGCGACATCAATACTTCGCGAGATTAATAAATAACGACATTGCGAGGTAGTCGCAGGGAAGTAAAATAAATGACGCAATGAATGACGACAGCCAGAACACGAGGAAGATGTGAAAATATGGCGAAATTTAAGAGTGTTGCGAGATTGTATACTTGTACACTTGCGATATTTCGCAAGCCATTCCCGAAAATAAAGGACAGCTTAGCTGTCATCCACTGTGTACTACCATATATAAAGAGTTGAACAAGTCTGCGGTAGGGAATATAGTTCTTTTTGAATTGTTAAGCAAGTCATTAGGAGAGAGAAAGTTTTAGAGTGATTGTAATTCTATAACTCAATTCTATTTCATATTGTAAAGATTCAAGTATTCAATCAATAGGAATCAAAATCATTCATCTTAAAATGGCTTAATTGTGTATATTCTAGTGAGGGGTGTAGTGTAGGATTTCCTGCAACTACAGCTTAGCTGTCACCCACTATGTAATATCCTATATAAAGAGCCGAATAGGCTTAAGGTGAGGAGAGAGATCTTTTGAGAGTGTGGATATAACTTTGAGGAGAGAGAAAATCTAGAACAATAGTTGTATTCTTGATTTCATTTCCTTCTTGTAAAATTCCCAAACTCAATTAATAAAAAGTGTGATTGTTGATCTTAAAGATGTGTTGATTATTGTGAATTCTTGTGAGGGATGTATTGTGGGATTTCCTGCAACTACATAATTGCGCTAGAAACAGGGATTGAAGATTGATATTGTGATTTGAAAGAATTTGGATAAATAGGGAAAGAATTTCATATAATTTTCAGCAACTCATTAAGGTTGAAAAATGGCTAGAAGAAGAAATACATCTAAACAACCAACAACTATTAGAAGGAGTGGAGGCTTGCTGGAAAAGGGAGAGATGAAATGGAGGAATCTTCAAGAGAGAACACAAGAAACGATGGAGAAAATCAAGTTCGACAGCCAATTCAACGTACACCAATACAAAATAGAACTGTGGATTATGACAGAGTGAGTGTACACACTTGGCGATCAGATTTTGTAGATGAAATGGAAGAAGAACAAATATTAGGAAATAATGGACGAGAGGAGAGAAACCAAGAAGCAATTGGAGGAATAATTCATGGAAATGAAGAGATTGGAGCATTAGAGGCATTGAGGCAAAGAATACACGAAAAGGAGACTAGAAGCAGAAGAACGTGCAAATTTGACAAGGCAAAATCATGAGTTGAGAATGGAAAACATGAGATTACAAAGTAGAATGTCAAGAAGCACTACAAGATCAAGTTCAAGATCAATTAGAGAGGAAATAAGACGAAATTCGCCTGTAGAAAATACTAATGAAGATACTCGAGAGGAGGTACAAAATCCAGACGAAGAACATCGTGAAAGAAGAGAAATAATGGAAGATCGTTATATTCAACATGGCGAAATTCTCGCTACAACAGGACAAAATAACCGAAATTAGGGAAATAGGCTACGTCAGGAACGAAATAATCAAGATGGCGGAGAAAATCAGGAAGAAGGAAGGAGAATATTACATGGGAGAGAAGTCCAAAGAAATCAACAAGTAATTGAAGATAAAATCGAAAGACATTACACTGAACAAGCACGTCTAGCTTGCGAAAGGGAAAAACTGAGAGCAGAAATGGAAGAACAAGAGCTCCAAGAGGCAGTTCCCCAGAACAATCATGATAATCGAGAAAGAAGGCGTGAACAAAATCGCAATAATGATAATATCAATAAAGAATATGATAGATTACAAAGGAGAGGAGAAAGGTGGCAAAGAGAAGAAATGAGAAATATAACCATGTGCGAACTCATGAAAGAAGTGATAGAGGAGATCGCAGGGAAAGACGAGAAGAAAATGATGAACAAGAAAATCAAAACAGATATGAACGCAGAAGAAGAGAAGCAGATTTAAAAAGACCAATGGATCCAAATTCTGGTGTAAATGAACAAATTTTGAGAGAGTTAGCGGAAATGAGAGGAATGTTAAATAATAAAAGAGAAGGAGGTAGGAGATAATTGGATGAAGCCATTGAAGAAGCTGCGAAAACTCCATTCACACAAGAAGTACAATTAGGAGGAATACCCCCAAAGTGCAACCTACCTGCGTTAACCAGCATTTTTGACGGAACAACTTGTGCAGTACAACATATCAAAGCTTATGTGAGATGTATGCTACAGTGGGAAAACCATGATGCTGTGTTGTGCAAATATTTTGCATCAAGTTTAACAGGAGAGGCCTTAAAATGGTTTGAAGGTTTGCCAAAGAATAATATAACATCTTTCAACCATCTGCATGCTACATTCTTAGGGGCGTATATAAGCAACAATTCTTCACGACCTGGCATCGAGGATATATTTGGACTAAAACAAAGAGTTGGCGAAAGTTTGAAGCATTTAATCAAGAGGTGGAAGACAATGTGTAGTGAAATGGCTGGCCGTGTGGACGAGAAATACCTCATTTTATCATTCATTAACGCGATGTTCGCAACTAATCTGTTGTATATTCAATTTTTCAGAATTAAAAATACAATCACAATGACTGAGCTGCGAGAGCTTCAAGAGGAGTATATCGCTCTTGAGGAAAAACAAAATGACATGGAATCATACACAATTGCGAACACAAGTTCAAAAGCAGCGAATGCAAGTCTATTACCCAAACTGATAAGCACAGTGGCGAACACATCGCAAACACAACAAGAGAAGGTAATGGATGATAGTCAGCAGAAGCTAGTAGCTATGGGAAGTCGCGATCAAGAAGAATTCGAAAGGGAGAGAAACTTCTATAACCGTGGTGGGAATAATAAGATTCAAAGACTTGATCAGCCACAAGAATTTTATGGATGTCAAAGACAAAATTATTATAGAGGACAGGGAAGTCGCAAGATAATATGGGAAGAAATCAAGATGCCACCTCTGAATGCTAGTGTGGAAAAAATATGGGAAGCTATAATCTTGATGGAAAATATACCAACACCATGGAACATGGGGCATGAACCACCTCCAAACCACAGAAGTCATGAATTTTTTTCTTATCACCATTTTCATGGACATACAACAAATGACTGCAGAAATATAAAAAGAATCATCCTCAGAATGATAGATCCAGGAAAATTAAATCATTTTCTAAAAGACCAACCTCAGTCTCAACCATTACCACCACTGCCAGATACTCGCAGAGTAAATACAACAAAAGGGGGAGAAACATTTGTAATAGAAGTTGGAGCAAAGGCAAAGAATCTGTTTTGTCACTCTATTATACACTTGTACAAAACGATTGAAGATTTTCACGATAACATTCTCAGCAGGATTTTCGCAATAGATGCCAATGATAGAGAAATAATGAACATTACGAAGACATCGCCACTGAAAGAATGGCAAAAGCATATTATTTCCTTTACCGCAGAAGAAGTACCTGAGGGTGGAGAAATGCATGATAACCCATTAGTGGTAAGATTGGAGATTAACCCAAAACCTAGGGATGATGAAGATGAGGATTCATGGGCAATCAACAGAGTTTTAATCGATACTGGAAGTTCTTTGGATATCCTTTTTTATCATACTTATAAAACTATGGGAGGAAAAGACGAAGATCTAATACCTTCGACTTCCAAAATCTATGGTTTTAATGGTACTGCCAATAAGCCTAAAGGGGAAATCAGTATGCGAATTCCACTGAAAGGATTATCCTCTGAAATTCTGTTCTGTGTAGTCGATGTGGAATCACCATACAAAGCATTGATTACACGACCTTGGTTACATGGGATTCTAGGTGTAGCATCAACTTTCCATCAATGTATCAAGTTCCCTCATCCCAGCGGAATTGGCATCATAAAAGGAGATTGGACTGAAGGAAAGAAGTGTTATGAAATTGATGTAGAATCTTGCGAAGAAAGAGATACAAAGAAGAAGAATTGGAAACATAAGATCAGAGAAAGACAAAAAAGTGAAAGATTGGTGGTAGATGCAATAGAACAGAGAGAAGAAACAATGCTGCGAAACCAATGCATGCTGAAGCTAAGAAGCGACGAAGATTCTCAAAAGATAAGAAAATCGCAGAAACTTTCAAAAATGCAGAGGAAGAAAGTAGTAGAGGCAAGAGACTTAAAGCGTGAATGTATTTGTTGACTTTATGAATGCAAAAATAAAATTCAGAGAAGAAAGAAAGATGAATGACTGATTTTTTTTTTTAAAAAAAAAAAAAAAAAAAAACTATTATGAATGACAAAGATGAGATTGCGAAATTACAAAAGAGCTGATATGCAGGAGAAGAAACAAAACAATCATAAAGGGGTGAACCTACTATGGTGTACACCCTAGCTCGCGAATTCAAAATAAATGACAAAGAGAAGATTGCGAAATTATAAAAGAACTGATATGCAGAAGAAAAGACAAAACAATCAGAAAGAGGCGAACCTACTATGGCGTATACCCTAGTTCGCGAAATCAAAATTTTGCAAGAGGCAAATGTAAGACCTAAAGTGCATCATAGAAGGGGGTACCTATTGCATGGCTCAGCGAAAAGGTTACACCGCCCATGGAACCTGAGTCATGGAGATTTGGGGTCAATAAAGCCCATCCAGGAGAGGTACCTTGGATTTTCAACCTAAGCTTATGACTTAGGATTGGACGACTGAGGGTCTCTTCTAAGAAGTGCGGCATCTGATCAAGGCACCGAGGTACACGGTTGAGCCAAGAGTTCCTGGGGCGTTTGAAGCGTCTCGGCCATTCTTGGCAAGTCTTGACTTATGTTGCACTCGGCCCGAAGAAAACCCCACTTAGGGTGCAGTCTTGTAACCATAAGCCATATAGGAAAAAGGGATAAGAGGCTGCGAAAACAACTGGTTGTTGTTAAGACCGAATGGGAGGAGCCAACCTTGTATGGTAGAGGTACGTCTCCTTGAAGGGGCAACCAGGGGGAGATAAGGGCGGCACCCTCCATTAGGGAGCTGATAAGTGTCTTAAGACGCAAATGTCACGAGGCTTTATTTTCTCAAGAATATTTAGGCTTGTCATATTTGTGCGATGATCCTGAAGAGGCAATAATATAAAAGAGAAAGATAAGGCGAGATCAATGGGTCAATACATGAAAGTGTAAAGACGTCCTGCGATTTCGTCGCAAGACGACAATGCCATGGGGTTTTATTTTCGCAAGAATGTTTAGGTGTGTCATATTGTCGCAACAAGAATGGCAAAAGAAAAAAGTTAAGGCAAGATCAATGGGTTTTTGCATGCAAGTGCAGAGACGTCCTGCGATTTTGTCGCAATGACAAGGGGTGGAAAAATAAGACCTTTAACTAGGAAGGCAAAATAAGACCACATAAGAGAACCATAAAGAATAAAACCTTGGAAAAACCAAGAAATTCCTAATTGTGAAGATTCTGCAGAAACAGCTGCGAAATTGAGGCATAACTACTTTGCTTAATCTTTCATTTGGATACAAATAACAGAGGCAAGTATGGGAATGAATAGAATAAGAACATGTTATTTGTCTCCACATGATAGATTTACGCACGCATGAAATGAAAGATTAATAATTATATATTGATTAACCATATTGCAAAAAAAAATTGCTTTTTTAATATGTGCAGGAAGAAACAAAAGAGGTAGAACTTGTATTGGGAGATTGAAGAAATTCGCAGCAAAAGATTACAAAGATGGAAGATTAAAGAACGAATGTACAGATATTACAAAAAGAGAGAGAAGAAAACAAAATTATTTCTTGTTTGATTCTCCTTCTTCATCAGATTCTTCTTCTTCCTCACCTTCATCAGATTTCTCTTCTTCACTAGCATCACTGTCAGAGATATCCAGAGAAGGTACATTCCTTGGAATTTCTTCTAGGAGGCAAGGGTATTTGGAATGAAGGATGTTATTGTCATTACAGACCTTCTTAATAGTTTGATTGCGAAAAAGAATAGCATCATTCTTAAAGTTCCCAACAATAATCTTTAATTGATTCTTCAGTCTGGAATATTTATCATTGCGAGAAGAAAGATCCTTTGCGAGCTGCTCCTTTTCAGATTCAATTTCTTCAATTCTTTTGCTAAATCTCTCTTCAACTCCTGCGAACATATAACAATGAATCAACAACTTGATAATAATTTATGAAAGAAGAATAATTAATAAAAAAGAACAATTAACAACCTTCTCTGTCAGAAATCATATCCCTAACCAAGGCCGTGTGCTCAGCTTGAAGACTAACATTTACACTTAGATTATTTCTGGCATCATCTAGAACTTTCGCAGCCCAAGCGAATTCATCATCACTATTTATAAGAAGAAGGGAGCGAATTTGATTCTCTCTTTCGCTAAGTACAACATTTTTGCGGTTAGATTCATCTCGTTCAATTTGAACCTCAAGAAGAGTTCTTTGGAAGTTCGCTAATGCTTGAGCACCTTGTCTAGCGATGCGATCCTTATCATCTATGAGATCACTGATCTTGGTTCTTAAAGTATTAATTTTCTCCTTAGAGTTAAGGTAGAAACGTTTAAATTTGTTGGCTAAACCCAAGCTGGATCTATGGTCAATTTCTAAGAGGTGAAGTTTGGATCTAAGTTCATTTATGGGAAGAGATTTAATCTTGTCATTCGAAAAACTATTCAAAGAATTATTAAGGTGTTCAAGAAGGGTATTATTATCCATAGAATTGGGGAATGAATGAAGGAGAATGGCTTCATCAGAAAGATCATAGACGTATGCGAAAATGATAAACAAGATGAGGGAGGATAATGAGAAAACAAAATAAAGGAAAAGAGAAAATTTTCATACCATAAAGTTGCTGATTGGCATTTTGAAGACTAGATATCTTGTTCTGTTGAGTAGAAGAATCAACTTCTAATTGTTTGTTCTTTTCGCGAAGATCAACGGCTTCAGCTTCCAATTCTTCGTTTCTCTTGCGAAGTTAAAGATTCTTCTTTTCAAGAATTCCGCGTCTCTTTTCCAAATCTGAGGCAACAACGAAAGAAGCCTTCCCAGTCTGTGAAGGAAAATGAAGAAATCGTTAAGATATAGTATAATTTTAAATTATAATTATGAAGAAATAGATAAACGAAGGCATACCAAGATACAAGTGAATTCAAGAAGCTGGGAGTCACTGATCTAGAGACTCCATGAAGAGAATCATCACCATTAAGTAAAGGGGCATCAAAAATATTCGCAAGAGCTTTGCATGTGCTAGTGAGATGATCATCCCCAATCCCTTGCATGGAGTCAGAGGAGATGCTAGAAAATTGTGCCATTGAAGATTCAGGTGGAAAATCTTCCCTTGCGAAAGAACAATCAACATCAACATTATCATCATCATCAGAACTTTCGCCAGATGGAAGATTTGAAGGAGAAAGAGAATGAACTTTTCGTTTTTTTGAAGGTGGGGCAGCAGATTTCTCCTTGCGAAGAGAACCTTTACCTTTTCCTTTGGCCTTCGCAACCATAGGTTCTTCTTCTTCAACAACTACAACACCAACCTTCGTACACAAATGAAGATAAGAAACATAGGAAACAAAATTGTAAAAAGAGATAAATTTAAAGTGTTTTTTACTTCATTTGTGATGGAGTGTAGAGCAGATAAAGTACTAGCTTTCCCAGTCTTGTTGTAGCTTGATCTCAGTTTTTCAATCTAAAATTTTCGCAAGAATTAATAAACAAGAAAGTAATAACAAATGAAAGATTATGAAGTGAGTAGGATTTGAAGACATACTTCTTTCTGTTTCTCGGGCCAGTTAAATACCCAAGGTTGATAAGTAGTGAGATTCGCAGGAAGGACATTTGAACCTGAAATATAAGGTCCCCTCAAAACCAGTGGAAAGACACACTATCTGTCATCTTTAGAGTGACGAGGACTATTATTCTTGCCGGAATGCCAGTCAATATCTTGCATAAGCAATTTGTCATCAACAATATTATTTTTTCTCTTCAAGCGAACACCCCAACGAGTAATATCTTTCTTCATGGGTATTAATTCATAATTTTCGAAGAAGCCCTCTACTGTATATTTTTCAGCGAGTATTTCCAGCTCCCTAAATTTTGGATCCCTAGCTTCTTTTTGGTAAAGATACCCTTTACCGGCACCACGGTTAGCGAATTCAAGAATTAAACGAATGCAATCCCCACTCAATTGGTAGATGGATCGCGAGAACTTCGCATGAGCAAGAATTTCGTAAAACAAAGGAAGATTAATTAGGATCATAGAGAGGAATGGGAAGGCCAGTGAGAATCTGACTAAGCAAAACTATGATTTCTTTATCATCACAATGATGATCAGAAAAATAGTTTAACAGAAAGAATGGATTTAATTTCTTGATTGGGAATGGTGGCTAATATGAAACCCTTCTCTTTGAGATCTTTCTGAATTCCTTCAAGAGAAGTTTCATATTTACGACCAACTGGAGGCATTTTAAGTATGGGAATGAAGAAAAATTTAAAGATCAAAAGAAGAAGAAACAAGAAAATTTACAGCAGCAGGAGCGGAATTTACGGAGAAACGATGAAGAAAAGTTGCAGAAAAGATAAAAGGGAAAGTAAAAAAGAAGAAGAAAAGAATGAGAAAAATATATATAGAGGGAAGAATTCTCGAGAAGATAAACACATTTAATGCAAAAAGTAGACGTGAACGGTTGAGAAATAGCGGTTAAAAAGGACGTGTAAAGAAATGGATGGAAGAAAAGATACGTGTAATAAATTCTGCGTAAAAGTACAGAATCATGTCAATACAGAAGAATATGGAAAAATGAGCAGTTGCGGCATTTTGAAACACTAATTCTCATATCATTTCTCTTCTTCGCAGAGAAGACATGAGAAGAGGAAAGATGTAGGATCAGAATATCGCAACATCAATACATTTGCGAAATCTTTGTACAACACACTGCGAAGATATCACAGACTGATTATAGAAATGACGCGACAGATGACGACAGGCTAAACACGAGAAAGATGTGGAAACCTAGCGAGATTTAGGAGTGTTGCGAAATTTAACATTTATATACTTGTGAGAATATCGCAAGCCAGATCCGAAAATAAAGGATAGCTTAGCTGTCACCCACTATGTAATATCCTATATAAAGAGCCAAACAGGCTTAAGGTGGGGAGAGAGATCTTTTGAGAGTGTGGAGATAACTTTGAGGAGAGAGAAAATCTAGAACAATAGTTGTATTCTTGATTTCATTTCCTTCTTGTAAAATTCCCAAGCTCAATTAATAAAAAGTGTGATTGTTGATCTTAAAGATGTGTTGATTATTATGAATTCTTGTGAGGGATGTATTGTGGGATTTCCTGCAACTACAGCTATATCATTTGTATCTAAAGAATTGAATAATGTCATCTCCAGAAACCTCTCAGATCATCACTGTCCTGTGAGACAAACGGATTTTTACAAAAATTCAAAATCATATCCTAAAAGAAACAATTCTAAAAGGAAAAATAATAGAAAAGGTAATACCTTTATCAAAGGGGATATGAGATCTGATGTTTCAAGGTAGAAAGATGCAATGTCACTAGAAATGAAGAATCTTCATTCAAAATCCACCTACAAGTTGATACCAAAATCCGAGAAGGTATCCAAAAGGAAGTTATCTAAAACAGATTCTAAGAAAAACGATTCGGTTTTAATCTTGGACAAAGATGACTATGAATGTCTAGTGCTTAGACTCAAAAAGGATCTAGAGATATCCAGTGATATCAGTGTGAAAGCATCTTTCGATGATTTACTAAACTCTAGAAAGAAAAAAAAGGGTAGTTAACCTTAACTCTATGACTTCTCAAAACTTGCAATAGCCTCTTTGTAAGTTTAGGCTATGTTTTTGTTTCGGTTTTTGTGTAGAAAAACTTTCCTATTTTGAACTTTTTTTTTTTTTTTTTTTTTAAAGGGAAGGGAAAAACAAGGGACTATAAATTGGTCCGATTATGCTCCTACGATTTCATAACCTTGTGATGCAATGCTTCGTTTTATGAAGGTAGTGAGGAAGATTTAACTGAAGAACTGAGAACCAATCTCATCATGGACGTTCAACATCGAGACTGGCTCAAAGAAAGAATTGTTCAAACAAGAGGTGTTCTTGCTGAACTCAAACTTCTAGTTGAAGAACTTGAAAAATAGGAAGTGGTTGCTGACAAGTCTCTTGAGACATGCTTTAAAAGTTTGAACACTGAAGAAACCTCAGTGAACAACAAGAGCACCACTAGAGATTAAGTTATATGCTGTAATACTTAATCCAGGAAAATAGACATCAATTTTTGATTTCTTTCAATGATTGTATTAGGTCTATTATGAATAAAATTATTTGATTTATAATTTTTCTTGTGATAGTTTTTGATTTACATAACATGTGTCTGAATGCTTTACTATTGATATGTATGTTTATGGGATGTTTGATTTCGATTTTATTACCTTGATATTCGATCTCATAATGTTGTGAACCCTTATGGTTTGGGTGACTTTTTGATTTAGCAGGATTAAGTTCTAGCCCATGTTGGTAGGCTTTATCAAAAGATCATGAGGGGTTCTAATAGAAACAATATGTGAAAAAGTCACAATATGTTGAATCGGTTTTGGTTTAGCATAAAAGCATATGTGTTTCGAGGGTTTTCAACTTTTGCTTGCAATAATTAAAAACCGGTTTTCAACCCTTCTCTGGTAAAGGTTGGTTGTTGTTATTCTTTTGGTTTGCATAAGGATGACAACATAATGATATTTCGATATCAATTCTCCCTGGAAGAATATGCAAACATATTGGAGAAGAGGATGCGAAATTTGAGGTAACAATGTTGTTAGTTAATTATTTTCCTGTTTAAGAAAAGCCTAATATTATTTCATATATTTATTGCTTTTGCTTAACAAAATTTCGGTACAATTGATGTTTTATTCCATTATGTGTGTATGGATGTGTGTGTGATTCAATTGGTTCCGGTTAAGAAAAACTATTGTTATCTTGATTTATTGTGTGGTATCCATTGTTTAGGCTTACAAAATTTCGGTGCAATTGCGGTGCTTTAATGTCTATGTTGTTTCAATTGCTTTCGGTTAAGGTGAATAATTATGCAAGTTGATTTATTTTGGTTTGTATGAATTGTTTATGGCTTAACGAAAGAAAAGGTTTGCGGGATGAATTTTTTAGTCCAATTCGATTCCGGATAAGAGAAACTAAGTTAATTCTGATCTTAGTTAGACTTATCAAAGTGGAGGTTTCGGTTATTCAAGTATAATCGAATTCCTTAACAAGAAATGCTAGTTAACTAACCTAGTACTTGTCTTGTTTAAAACTGAAAGGTCTAAGTTATATGGATAATTAGAACTTGATGATAAAAATAGAGTTATCTTTATTTTGGTCTTATCGAACAAGCGATTGTATTCGTACAATCAGTTTAGCAAAGGGACTAAGGTGCTTAGTTGGTTTTTGGTTTGCTAAACTATTAGGAAAATTGCTTTTGGGCAATTTTTTCCTTGATAACATATCAAAACAAAATTACTTTGTAGTTTCGGTTTTGATATTGGTTATAAAAAAATGGTGTGTGGAACCCTCGTGCTTAACTCTATAGGTTGCAAGTCTATTTTGAGATTTGTAAAATTCTTTTCGGTTTGTCCTTTATTTTTTTCGTTTCTTTGTCATTTTGTGAGAAAAAGGGGGAGAAATATATGGAGTAAACAAGTGATACTGGCATTGATTTTATATTGATTGGTATCACTAAAGGGAAAGGACATTGGTGCTTAAACGTTTATCAAACGAATGAGGGAAAGCATAGACTAAGGGGGAGTAACATATCATTACAAAGGAATAACAAAGATGTGCGGATTGATAAAATCTACCTATCTTACCTTTAAGGGGAGTAATATTCTTTGTTATCATAATTTCAACAACGGCATTTAACGAATGAATGTATACAGGTTATTGTGATGTTGAATTCGGGAATCAAGCGTATGTGTAATGAATTCTTGTAATTTTTTTATCATATGATGTAAGAGTTTTGTCACTAAAATTGACAAAGGGGGAGATTGTTAGAGCATAGCTCGGTTGAACCCACCAAACGTTGGTATGCCAAGTTTGGTTGTCATATTTTAATCAAAACTCATTTAAAGAGTCGCTTGATTATGTACTAGAGTCAACTTCGTATAGGTTAGCTTGAAAGTATTAGGATATGAGACATTACAAGTATTGCGAAGAAGTGAAGAAGTAAGAAGCTACAACGACAACATCATCCTTCCACTTGAGGTTAGTGATATTTGACTTGAACTGTTTCATTCCCCAACGTATCTTTCAAGTCGTACATATTGAACACAAAACTGCGAAGCATGAACACTCTAGATAGACATAGTATTAAGGAATACAATACGAGGTTCGTTGCTTAAACATTAAACTTTGTAGATAAGACATCGACATAATCGTTTAAATGTTATTGTGATTATGTATGGGTATGAGGTGAGGATTTCATCCTAGGAAACAATGTTTTACATGTGTTTTAAGGAAGTACATTCATGAACTTGTTTTGTGAATCTAAAAGGAAATCTCCAGGCGTTATTGGTATTGTTATTCATTGCATATCTTGTGAACAACCAATATATGTGACTAGCATAACCGTTCATGAATTGTTTGTGTTCTTGGTAAAACTATTCACAAAGGCCTGACTTATGTATTGGTATGACTTTTATTAGTGAAACCGATCTTAAGTAATCACCTGAGATGGTATGATCGAGTTTGTGATTTTGTGTAAGACCGACTCTGGGTAAAGGGGAACCGATCCTAATAAGAGGTGCAACACATCACAAAGGGGAATCGATCCTTGTATGAGGTGCATCATGTTTTAGCAGAAAGGGGAACCGATCCTATGGACATGTGCAACACGTTTTTAGGCAAAGGGGAACCGATCTTATGGACATGAGCAACACATTCAAGTTAGATACCATATATATATATATATATATATATATGTTGGGAGCCTATCCTAGTACCTAGTCAACTTAATTTTGGAAAGCTAGTGTAACTATGCACAATACTCACATGGAGGTAGAACCGAAACTTGTTTTGGTAGAACCGTTAAACCCATGATTGGTGATTGAGTGTTCTTGATAAATCACATAGTTCTTGAAAGTCAGATGAACCAATTCTAAACTTGTTTGGAAGTGTGGCAAATCGGTTTCAATATTGTAAGTATGAAAGAGGACTTACAGAGTAAGGATGTCGAAATACTTTGAACTTGTGTAGTAACGCTTATCTTTAATTGTTCAAAGTTATTCCTTAATAGCTAAAGGAAGAAAATCCCGGGATCGAAACATAAATAAGTTAAGAATCTTTTATTTAAGGTTTTTAATTTTATTTTAGGAAAATGAAAATTAGTAATGTGCATTTACTAGTTGGAGATTTTCCAAAGAGATTTTCGGTCATTATTTTGGACTGAGCATTTCCAGGAATTATGGAAACCGAATTTGGAATATATTGCATATCTTGAGAATATTTTCAGTTTTGGAAATTCCTTGGTGTCCAAACTTCCTTGTCTATAAATACTTGAAGTTTGCATTTCTAGCAAACTAATCCTTCGTGACAGCAAACTTCCTCGGTTGTGTTGTTACTGGTGAAGCCGCCTATTCGGAGAGGAGAGTAACCTAATTAGGCGAAATCTCTTACGGCTGCTCACTTTAAAGTCTTCTTTGGGATTGAGAAGCTTTATTAGTACCGTTGGTGGGAAACTAGATAATTACGGTTTATCTTGTGTTTTAGATTAATTTGATTGACTAACGTTGGTTGAACTTTGATTGCACCTAGTTTGTTTATGCTTGAGAATCTTCTATTCTGATATAAGATTTACTCAAACTAGATCGAAGTTTCGACAGGGATCTTTAGACTGCTTTTAGATCTAAAGAAGTCTTGTGATAATCCATTAACAGACTCCGTTCTGTGCGTGATTAATCACAAGAGATTCAAGTTGTTGTGTGCAGGCGTTTACTGAAGATCGTAGAAGATTTGAAGACAAAGAAGATATTGAAGATTTCTGATTTGGGGTTCATAATCTTTGGTGTGCACAATACTTGTTTCGGTATAGAGGATCCAACTATAATCGGTTTATCCTTGTGGTAGATTGGATTGATTAGTTTTGTAGATAGGCATCAATACAATTCTTTGTGATTAAAAGTATTGATTACAAAATCTTAACAATTACCTTTGGTAGTTGAGAATAAGATAGATCTAAGAACCCGACGAATGAGTTTATTGAGATAAACAGAAGAGCCTTTGTCGAACTCACATCACTTGGTTGAAGAGAGTTGCTACCAAACAGATTTGTTGTTCCTTTATTGTTTGGAATACGAACCAAAGAAATTATTCCAAGTACGTGACTTATTCATAAGTTGGAGGCATGGGAATACAGACGGAACTAGGTGAACTATAGGTTTAGTTGCTTGGTCTCAACTATATGAAGATGGTTTAATTTTGTATAGAGGCTTAATCCCGAGAGTATTCAATTCTGGACAAGGTCCCCGGGGTTTTTCTGCATTTGCGGTTTCCTCGTTACAAAATCTTGCTGTGTCATTTACTTTTATCTTCCGCAATTATAATTGTTTGTTATTATAATTTAAAGTAAATTACACAAACGTTAACTCCTATTTACTTGATAAGTAGTTCTATTGTGTTTGGTTAAATCCGAACCTTTTTATCAAGTAAACATACTTCGTTGTTGTATTGTCTCGATCTTGTATCCATAGACAATCACACGAAGTGTGAACCGATTAGTTGTATTGTCTCGACTCAGTCCATAGATAATCACTTTCGGAGAAAGGACTTATAGGTAGGAAAAGTTTTAGCTTGAGTTATATTTGGGTACCCTCGCCTTTTTAATTTGTATCAGAGCAGGCAAACACGAAAAGATCTAACAATCTATGTTTGGTGCGATCCAACCTATAATAAACGACATTCTTGGTTGTTTGATCACCTCTCAGGTCCTTTTCGGGTTCAAGGTCAAGGTTGTGTTCGTGCAAGTACACGTATTAACTTTCACGGACCAACTTAGGAAACCCTAGATTTTAATTTTTTTGAAACCTATAAAAATACCAAACCTACTCTTGATTGTGGTCTTTTAAGAATGGAGTCTACTTCAAGTTCATGGGTTTTACCAGACGATTCAATTGATGATTCGGTTTATTTGGAGTTTGTTTTGAAGAAGAAAAGAACCCTTGTTAAGCATGACAAACTCGTCAAGATCGAGAGAATGCTGAGATGGTCTCTGCTGAAGTAGTTCATGGTTTTCTCACTGATCTTGGAAAGACTCAACTTAAGCTCGAGAACTGTGTAAAGGATCTTAACCTGTTACGAACTGAGTTGAAAAAGATTGATATTGATCTTGTTCTTATGAAGTCACAGGTTAAGGATCTTCTTAATGAGGATATCTTCTCCGAAGATCCAGTTGATATAGTTAGTCATTAGTTTGAAGGTCTTGGTACCAGTGAAGCTTCCGTACCGGAACTCTAATTTTCACTTGTGATTACTCTTAGAGTTTGTTTTTGGACCTGTCTAGTAAATATTCTTTTTGGTGTTTTTAGAAGAATAACTAGGGCTTGTGCTAGTCCCCGAGCAAATCAAACAAAATAATAAAATACAACAACTCCGTGACGTCGAGGCTACGGTTAATTTTAGCATAAATAACAAGCCTTTAAACCCCTAGGTGTCCCTAGTGGACGAGTTATAGTCTCGTGAAGGTTTACTAGAGATATACCTAAAAAACCTATATTTCCAACTCCGTCTATTTGTGACAAATCAATGAACGAATCCAAATTGACTACAGGAGGAGGTACCTTGCAAATTCATTTCATATATTAGTAAATAAACTCTAATTAGATAGTCGAACAAGCCACAATACTCGGAAACTAACAAACCACAATCACAATGAAAAGATAAAGAAGATGGATAAAGATGTAGATGTTGGCGAATATTCTCAAGTGTTCGATGTTTCCCATATCTGTCCAAGGTCATTTGCTAAGATGAACCTAATCCTATTGGATTGAGCTACTTGGTCTTGAATGCTACATCAAATCAATTGGCATATACAAGGGAACCAAGAGTGACTTTATTCAACACAATAATAATTTCTTCTCTTTTTTTTTTTTTTATATGATTGGATCAAACTGGATCCAATTTCTTTTTTTTTTTTTTAGACGGCATGATTAGATCTTTTGGATCCAAGCGCATGCTTCCTTGTCAACACGTATATGATAGTTTCCTTGGATCCTGCATTCCACGCTTGTTTAGGCGACGGAGACAGGGACTACGTTTCACACATACTGCTATTCCCAAGTGTCTTTTTATTCCGTTTTGGTCTAATTGGTCGGTCTTTTTTTTTTTTCTTTTTTTTCATATATATTTTTTCATCATTTTTTTTTCTTTTTCTAGTAACTCAATCACTCTATTTCATCCTAGCAGTAATAACACGTCGATGTTTAGTGACCCACCAAAGCACTTAAAGAACAATAGATAAATATGGAAAAATAAAAATAGAATGTGATATGGTGATATTCCGAGATATGGTAACAACTATCATGTTAATTTGTGATTTCTGAGCTACGTTCGTCCCCTTTAGTTAATTGGTTCCTCAACTCCTGCATTCAAAATGGTTCCATCCACTAATGGTGTCATCCTAAAGGCATAAGTTTCTAGATTTCGGAGTTCAAAAAGCATAATTTTTTTCTTGGTTTTCTATTTTTCTGATTTTTTTTTTTTTTTAAGGGCATTAAGCAAACTAAAAAAAACTATACAAACATATAAATGCTCCCCCACACTTAAACTTTACATTGTCCTCAATGTAAAATTGAATCGTCCAAAGAAAGTCAAGGTGGGAAATCTTATAACAATATGCGATAAGAAAAAGCTAAAAACAAGAAAAGAAAAATTAAAAACAAGAAAAGAAATACAAAACCTATGGGTTGCCTCCCATTTAGCGCTTGGTTTAAAGTCGTCAGCCTGACTATATCCTTGCAAGATTCATTCCCCATATACCAACAATCTGAAAAGTTGGGGATCCTTCCATAGAACCTGTTTTGGAAACACTAGCTTCACACAAATATTAGTAATATAAAACAAAAGTAAAGCTATTAACCGATAAAAGCTTCCCCCACACTTATTCTTGTCCACACTTGGAAGTGTATAAAGAATATAGAAGTCGGGTACTTCCACGGTTTCTTGTTCCAAAACCTGCATAGTATGAGAATCAAGTGTCTCTAATGGCGGAAAACGAGAAATAAAGTCATTCAACAATACTCCCGAAGCACATACATTCAAACCAATAAGAGGTAAAGGAGAAGAAACAATAGGCAACGGATTAGACAAACCTTGCACAATCTCTTTTATCACGGAATCCTCTTCATCCTTGAAAAACTCAAGTGAATAATTCACCTCTTTTATATCATGGTCCTCTATTAAACCTTGCAACCATTCTTCGTCCTCTGCCTTAACCAAAGTCTCGACATAAACATCATCATTACAATCATATGCAAGCTCAATTGGGTCTTCCACAATATTGGTCATAACGGTCACATTCTCAACATATTCCTCCTTGTTGTAAGGCACATACTCTTTTTGCGGATCCAAATTTTATCATAAGAAACTTTTTTAGAACACTCGAAAATGCATCATCCTCAAGCTCCACCCTTTGAATAGGATCTTGATCATTATTAAGATCAATGCTTGAGTAATCTACACAAGTGTCGACATATTCCTCTTCGTCTTCATCTTGATCCCAAAAAGACTCCTCGGAGATGTCACCATGAGTTGTTTCAAGCAATGTATCATAATCACCGTCACTATCATAGTCAACATAAGATTGTTCCTCGCTGAATTTAGTGTTGTTAATCTCTAACTCATCCTTTTGAATAGGTGAATGATCATTATTACGATCAAGAGTTGAGTTAACTACACAATTATCAACGAAAGTGCCCAAGGAGTGCCCTTTTTCAACATTAGCATCAATCAAATAGTCATCACAAACCATATGCACATAAGAATTATCCATATCTTCCTTGTATTGATCAATGCCTCTTCGCAAGCTAGCAAAACCTTCACGAAGTTCTTGGAGTTGCTCGTTTGTAGTCTCTTTAGCTTTTTGAAATTCCTCTTGTAAAAAGTTGGAAACTTTATCTATAAAATTAGAGACCTTTTGTTCACGAGCATAAGAATCCTCCCATCCTTGTGGTTTTTCACACACATAAGGTTGTTGAGGAAAACTATAAGGTTCCATGGAATATTGGTCATAACCAATGAATTGGTTTTGATTATACCCATGGAATTGGTAGTTGTCGTATTGTTGAGGTTGTTGAAAACCGTATCCATTGTTCCAATATGCTCCTTCCATAGAAATAAGCACCTGAAATAATTCTCAAACCAAGGTTAAAACCCAGAAAATAAGAAAAAATAAAACGAAAACTAAAAACAAAACAAAAATAAGAAACCAAGACAAGTGACAACGGCGCCAAAATTTGACCGCTGTCGTAAGCGTCAAAAATATAAATTACACTTTCTTACTACTCAAAATATAAATATAGCAAGGGCAAGAAAGGATCGATCCCACAGAGAGGTCTAGGTTGTCAAATTGTTTAGGTTCCCTATAAATAACGCCGGTAGTTTTGTGATTATAATAAACTAAATAAAAACAAATAAAGAACTAAGCAAACAAGTAATCAAGGATAAGAAAGTATTGGTTAAGGATTTCGTTTTCATTCACAAACATGTTTTCACCACAATAACTAGAATTGATATTTTAATCTCAACTTTTATCAAAGACCCTAGAATACCTTGATCGCAAGAATATCCCGCTAATCTCCTCTTGTCATCAACAAACACATTAAAAGATGCGAATATGAATTCTACCTAAAGGAACAACCTAACGTGTAAAAGCACTAATCAGTTTAATTCCCTAGATGCATTAAGTTCTATGAAATCAGGCCAATCAAAGCAATCGAACGTGGAAAGCGCACTAATCCAATTTAACAAAGGTTATGGTTCACATATGATCATAAGAATATATCACTACAAACTATAATCATATTTATGCTACTTGCAATCCGGAATTATCACTTTTGCGTATAATAACCCTAATCTAGCAAGAGAGATGAAAACAAACTCAATCGATTCGCGACTCGACTAAATAGCATTCAAATCATGTAACAATATTGATGGTGAATCATAAACGATAATATGAGAGAAAACTAATTTATTGAATTAAAACCCATATTTGGAAATCCAACTTATTCCATAACCAATAATAAAACTCTAGCTCATATTCATGGAGTTCATAACAAGAAGAAAGAGAAGTTTCATGTTTCTAAACCCTAAAACCAAAGTAGAGGAAAAATAAAATAAAAGATATAATATCCAAAAAGTTGTAGAAGTCTTTCCTTTAAATAGCTCTCTTGTTTCCAAAATTAGGTCTAATCTTCAAAGGTCCAAAAGATAGAAGTCCACCAAGCCCAAGAGTGAGAAAACCCCGTGTAGAAATTCTGTCCCAAAATCGCTCGCCGGAAAACTGGGATTACGGCCGGAAATCGGCCGGAAATATATCTCGAGTGGCTTAAAGTCCACCCGCCACCGGTCAACGGGTCGAGGGCCGAAGTCATCTCGGGTCAACACCGAGGTCATGGAGAGTCGGGTCTGGTCAACTCGGTCGAGACCATGACTCGGATGTGAGTCACTGTTGTGCATGAGAGCTAATCGGGCTCTCACTGATCCGAGGTTATTTGGTTTGCCGTGGCCAAGGCAATTTTTGCAAAAGCCAAATTACTGTGTTGCACTAAGATGGTGCATCACTACTTCAATCCCGACCATAATGGCTTGCACACTTCCCTTGTAATCTGCATGTATCGATTCAATTCCATCACTCAACTTCAACAGCCAACAACTCCAGTCTTCCTTGCATTTCAGCTTACATTCCATTCCCTGCAACCAAACCAAGTGAACTAAACACACTGCTCTGTCTTAGTTCAATTCCAACCTGCCTCTCTCGCCTCTAGCAATCCAAAGACCCGACTCCACTGCTATATCTCCTTGAGATTAACCATAAACCCTCCATCAACATCATATCTCTGTAATGCAACACCAACAACTCAGTATACCCATTCCAGGTTCATCACTGCAATCCACACCTGCAAAACCACCATCAGCTGCGCATTTATTGCTTCCATGTCAGCTTCATCACAAAATCCACCAGGTACTCGCAATCTCACATCCTCCAGTTGCACACTTCAGCTCAGTGATGCGTGTCGTAACCACAACAAATTAATTAATACTTTACTACCTAATTAACAAGTAATATAGGGTAGTCAAGGTCGATCCCACGAGGAGCACGAGATTCTAGTTGTAAAAATTGTCACGAAAGGGGTGTAAAAAGTAAAAGAAAATAAACAAAGCAATTAAAAGATAAAGTTGAAAGCAATAAGAGAGACAAGATCAAGGAATCCTTCTTCGTTACGAAACAATGATTAAAGTTATGTTCTCTTCTACTTGTTATTAGTCACAGATTATCACCAACCGTAGGATAGCAGGTCCGCTTAGCTAGCCCCAAAATCCCTAATTTCACTGAGTAACAGGTCCGCTTAGTTATCAGATTCTATTCAAAAGAACCACCTTGAGGTCCGCTTACAAGATGTAATTCCCAGAATGCATTAAGATTTATGAATTTAGGTTTAGTACTAGTAGTTAGACTCTTAGCTCAAGGTCCACTTGCTAACGTTGTTTCTACACACAATTGCTCCACGGAATCCCTCCGCAAGGTCTCGTGTTTGCTACTTATGTAAAGAGTCAAGAAACGATTACTTATCTCCTAACTTTCACTAGCTTTAGATTAAACTAACAAATCAATTTAGCATGCATTCTAAACAATCTATCAATCAATCATGAATGTCTTTAAGATCATTCCTATTAGTAAAAACAATCGATAATCATGTGAAAAACTTCAAGATAGAATTTGAAAACAAAAACTTAAATCATATGTTAAGAACTAGGAATTCATCCTCAATCAATAAAATTAGCTACTCATGCTAAAGAGTTCACACAAAGAATAAGAAAAGAAAAGTGTTGTGTGTAGAGATGTGTGTGTAGAAGTTGTAGAAAACTTCTCTATTTATAGGCTTCAATATTCTCCAAATCTTCTAAGGAGTAGAATCCTTTTCCTTTTGCAATTCAATTTCCAAATCCAAGCTTTTCTCAACTCTTCCACCTTCTCGTTTCCAAATTTGAGTCCAATTCTCCATCCAATTCCTAGCCCAAGTCTTCACACCCATGAGAGAAGTCCATAGAAAATTGCGAATTTTGCTCGCCGGAAAATCGGGATTATGGCCGAATTTGGCGAAAACGTCACCGCCGGCCACTGAAATTTCTCCGTCGAGAGAATATTCGACGAATATTCCGTCCGGTCCTCCGTTAGGACTAACGATCAAAGGTCAAACTTAACGGTCGTCGTCGGTCAATCGGGTCAAGTCGGATGAGTGAGTCAACTATGAGTCGGTGTCTTGATCGGTGACTCGTCTTCTTTGGGGTGAGTTGGACCGCTTCGGATCGGTCCGAATCATCGAGCCAACTCGTCGGAAAACGAGAAAACCAGCCGAGTTCTATTTGTTTGTCGGACTTGCACAGAGGCCAAATTCGGGCACTTCTTCACCTGTTAAGAGCCTAACACATTCATCTAATTCTGGTGCCCTTTTCTACCCCATGTAATGAAGCAACACTTCTCATCTTTGCACCCGCATCTCATGTTCATTTCAAACTCATTGCAGCCTCCAAGCTCAAGCACCACAAATGTCTTTGCCTAGCATGCCTCTCTATCACATTAACGAAGAAGTGACTCAATCTCAGTTGTACCAGCCTGAATCTCAGATTCATCTCCATGTTACATTGCATCCACCAGGCCTACCATTCTCGCTCACAACTCAAACTGCAATCTCTACAGCTCATTCATTTCAACCACCTGCTCTTCCCTTGTACACAAAGATCACCAAAGAATAATCACAAGCAACACGAGAACCCCTATCACCATGCCTTCTTACTGCAATGCCAGATTTAAACTCAATCCACTCGCCAATTTCTCGGCTCCATTAGCAACTTCAAATCAGAATGACTCCATACTTGCCATCTTTTTGTACCACCAAATACCCATAACCTGAATCTTGCACTATGGCTCAACAAAGATCAAACTTCCAATTCATTACGGGTTCTTCAATTTCTCCATTTCAGCAGACCCTGGGCTGTTCTTTCAATCTCGAAACCCATTTCGAGAACCTTACACAATTCCTTCAATCCACCAAACTTAACCCATCTGTTTCATGCATTTCTCCGACAATTCATCTTAGACCACAGACCCCATTATTAACAACTCTCGGATTCCCTTTTCTCTCAACAAGATCTATATCTCTTCAAAGATCGAACCCATTCTTCCATCCAATGAAACCCATTCGATTCGTCAATTCCATCCTCATCGTTTCATCACAAGACTTGACTTCAATTGTCACAGAAACCCCCATCAATTCCACAAACCCATTACTTCATTCTACAAATTGCACGAACCCTAACTTTATCTCTAAATCTCTCCATTCATTTTGCTGTGATATCACCATGAGCTCAAAATCACTTCAATTCTCGATTCAGAGCCCTTGCTCAGTTTTAACAACTTCAACCCCCTCAGATCGAGACCCATCTTACTCGACACAGCTGCTTCCATTTCTTCCTGAGCTCCATTCACAGACTTCCTTTCCTTGATTCGATTAACAACAGTGAAGCCCTAATCTATACACCAGCATCTTCCATCACCAGAACAACCAAAAATCTCTTCCATTCGTTCTTAATTCAACAACAACAGCTGACCCTGGATTCAATTTCAGTCTCTCTTCTCTCGATTTCACCAGAGAATCAACCTCTCTGCTTTCTCTCCTTCTCAGACAAACAATAGCCGCAAACTCAAATGATTGAGTTTTTCTCTCGATTCTGGGATTGGTTTGTGTAAGAGATGATGGTGGATATAGCCACCCAAGGTCATGAGATAAGGGGTACCAGTGGGTAGCCCCTTAACATTTGCTTGCTTGTCATTTAACACCTCTCCAAAGAAAGTTGTCCCTTAACCTTGGGTCACTCCATATATCACTTGCCTGTGATGTGACAATTTCGCCCTTTTTCTCAAATTGGGTAGTTTACGCTTCTTTTCCTCCGTGCGACTCCAAAGTAGCTATAAAACTCAAAACAAGCGTAAAATACATAATTTACAAGAAAAATAGCAAAGAAAGCATAAACTACTAGATAGTAAATTAGGTGTATTCTACACCTATCAAATTCCCCCACACTTAGACTTTGCTAGTCCTCGAGCAAATCAAACTAAAACTCACAACTTCAAAGCGTTCAAGCGTCACAAGCATCAAAGAGTTATGAGGACATAGAGTTTTTGCATGCTAGTAATAAAAAGTTAGAAATACTAAAGAACATATTCTCATTCTTAAATGTTGAGTGAGAAATAACCACACCATAATGAGAGAACGCGTGTTTGAGAAACGATCAATAAGCATTTCGCCTCGACTTCGCCTCACCAAATAAGATTTTATGATAATTGCACTCAAAAAGACAAACTTTTTTTTTATGGTTCTCACATGTGTGCAGGTAGGAACGAAGAGAGAATTCCTGCGACACGTTGAATGGTGGGAAGGATAACTTCCGAAATATTTTTTAAAAACCCACATATTTTAATATTTTGAAAAACCATTTTTCTGACGATCTCTAAGAAAAGGAAATCAACCATATTATCGAGGATGAGATTACTTACTCACCTTCACATCCGATCGCCAATTATGATAACACCACTCTCACGGCATCCAATAGAAACGTCTTCCGCTCCTCGTCTTTAACTTCTTCGTCTTCGTCTTCGGTTTCAACTATTGATGATAAACCCTTGAATTTCATAAATCCTTAACAATTTATAACTCTTCTACCTTAAATCCTTGTCGCTTGAAACTTCCTTATAAATTTTCCTTCCCCACGGCTCATTAAATAAGAACAAATATTTCTCTTGTTTTTCTTTTTTCAATTTTTTTTTTCTTTTTTTTTTTTTTTTTTTTTTTGACAAGAGAAATTAAATACAAAATAAACCATGGCCGTGGAAGAAGTATTTTTACCACTTGATTCTTCACAACTTGTATCGTCTTGAAATCATAAACTTTCAAAATTCTCACCTTTTAATTTTCTTCGCTTTTATGAATAAGTCTTCATACTTGTATGTATAATTATGCTCATTGTATTGTTGCTTTACTTGTTTTTGAAATTTGCTCCTTTTCTCATTCCGTTGCTTATAAACCTTAAACTTTTCCAACTTTCCTTGTAGATTTTGATATCGCTCCTTGTTGATGACGAATGTGTTTCTATGGATCCGTTGTTGTCGAGAGAGAATGGTGCTAACTGCAAATCGAACTACAAGAAGGAAGCTTTCATCCATGGACGTCACCCTCATGATTGACAAAATTAGCACTCAAGAGATCAAAGAGTAGTGCTTTTATTGGTGGGAGGTTGGGTAGCTCACCATTCTACCCGGAATTAACGTACGGTGACACACACTCAAAAGAAGCTCTTTAGTAGATGGAAGAATTCTGGTCAGTGCCTCTCATGATATGAATACGGGTAGTCTCCACTAATGATTGATCAGCAACTCTAATAACACATTTCTCCCTGCACCAAATTCGCATCACCTACATGATTAAATCCATTATTTAACACTCTAACAAGCAAGAAATCCGAATGTAGTTCTCTAACATTTCCAAGTTCAATTATGTCGGTCAAAATCTCTATGTAAACATACCTAGAAGTATGCTAGTGACTCTAAAATCTTTAAAAATTGGAATTTTTAAGTAAAACTTTTTTTTTTTTTTTTTAAAAATGTTTTAATTTTTTTTTGTAATTTTTGTTTTAAAAACATGCTTAACCACTCCCCCACACTTAAACCTTACATTGTCCTCAATGTAATTGAATCCTCCTAGTAAAGTCAAGGTGGGAAATTTTAACATGATAAGAAACAAGAAAAAGAAATAACAAAAAGCAAAAGATAAGAAATACAAAACCGATGGGTTGCCTCCCATTAAGCGCTTGTTTTAAAGTCGACGACCCACTTGGCTCTTGCAAGATTCATTCCCCATATACTAACAATCGAAAATTTGAGGATCCACCCATAATACCTGTTTTGAAAACAATAACTCCATACAAATATTAGCACAAGAAAACAATAGTGAAATTATCGCTCGATAGAATTTTCCCCCACACTTATTCTCGTCCACACTCGGAAGTGTATAAAGAACATAGAAATCGGGAACTTCCATGTATTCCTCTTGGCAAACCTGCATAGTGTTAGAATCAAGTGTTTCCAATGGTGGATATTTAGAAACAAAATCATCCAAAAATACTTTCGAAGCACATACATTCAAACCAATAGGAGGTAAAGGAGAAGAATCAAGATGCAAGGGATTATACAAACCTTGCACAATCTCTTGTATTATAGAATCCTCTTCATCCTTAAAAAATTCAAGTGAAATACTTACCTCTTGTATATCGTGGTCCTCTATTAAACCTTGCAACCATTCTTCGTCATTTTTTACCTTAACCAAAGTCTCGGCATCATTAAAATCATTCGCAAGTTCAATTGGGTCTTCCACAAAATCAATGAATGTGGTTTCATCCTCTAATATCATCTCTTCAACATTCTCATCATCGGAATCGGGCCATTCACTAAAGTGATTCTCATCGGTATAGATTGTAAGATCTTCTTGTGCGGGTGTTACTTCGTTTACAACAATGGGTAAGTCACACCCAATCTCCTCCTTTTGAATAGGTGAAGGATCGTTATTATGATCCGGAGTTGGAATAACTTCCTCATTGTCGGAACATTCATACACTTCCGCGGACTCCCATCTTTCCCTAAGAAAATTTTTCCAAGCAATAAATGCATCTTCCTCAAGCTCTTCCTTTTGAATAGGTGATTGATCATTATTAAGATCAAGGCTCGAGTAATCTACACTAGCGTCATCAAAAGTCTCCAAAGGTTTGTTAATTTGTTCGTATATTTTCTCCGAATTCCTTTGAAATTCTCGATGTGATTCTTGCATCTTTTGTTGAAGATCCCCAATCATGGCCAACATCTTATCTGCAAAACTAGAGAATTTATGATCATAAACAAAACTATCCTCCCATCCTTGTGATTGTCCACTTACATACCCGTCATAAGGTAGTTGATATGTATGAGAATATCCATAAGGTTCTGTAGGAATTTGATCATAGCCAAAAGATTGGTTTTGATTGTATCCTAAGGATGGTTGGAAGTTGCCATAATGTTGAGGTTGAAAACCGTATTGATTGTTGTAATATGCTTGCTCTTGTCCACCATACATGGAAAACCGATACCTGAAATAAGATTCAAAAACCAAGTTAGATATGGAATAGAATCCAACAAAGCAAGAATAAAGCAAAAAGAAAAATAAAAACAACTAAAATCATCCGTTTGCTCCCGGCAACGGCGCCAAAATTTGATGCGTGTCGTAACCACAACAAATTAATTAATACTTTACTACCTAATTAACAAGTAATATAGGGCAGTCAAGGTCGATCCCACGAGGAGCACGAGATTCTAGTTGTAAAAGTTGTCACTAAAGGGGGTGTAAAAAGCAAAAAGAAAATAAACAAAAACAATTAAAAGATAAAGTTGAAAGCAATAAGAGAGGCAAGATCAATGTAGTAGCAGGATTTCCCACACTACACCCCTTACTCGATTTTGCTTAATTAATCCATTGGAAGATGTAAGATCAAGAACATTTATTGATTGAATTCATGAAATGTTTACACAGGAAAATAGAATTACACTTAGAAGTTAAAACACTCTTAAACTTTCTCTCTCCTAATGACTTGCCTAACAATTCCAAAAAGATCTCTCTCTTACAGACTCATTTAGCCCTTTATATAGGGTAATACATAGTGGATGACAAAGTTCCCCTTTATTTTCGGGAGTGTCTCGCGAAGTGTCGCAGATGCACAAACATTCACTCTCGCGACACTTCCTAACCCTCGCCAGGTCTCACGTCTTCTTTATGTTTTGCCTGTCGTTATTCATTGCGTTGTTTATTTTAGCTCCCTGCGACTCCCTCGCGACGCCGTCGTTCATTAATCCCGCGAGCCTTGTATGTTGCGATATTATGATCCTACATCTTGCCTCTTTTTCCTTGAATATTGCTTGAAGAGCGATTTAAAGGAAAAATTCATTGTTGTCATATTCCTTGGTTTCAATTGGTGAAGGAACGAGCAAAAGAATACTTTCTTTGAAAAGTACGTACTTGCCTCTATTCTTTTGCAAAGTTCCGAAGCTTCTTTGAGATATATGGGAAGTATCGTCTCCTATCTCTCCTCATATTTCTCCTGCGAGGGGAAGAGTATCATGAGATTTTTACAATATTGTTTCCGCGACTGCTTATCTTTATCTGTTTCAGTTTTGTACTTTTACACGGATTTTGATTATTAATGTCTTTTCTTGACACGTTTCTTTCAACCGCTTATTCTTGACCATTCATGTCTCTTCGCATTAAATGACCTCGTTTTTCTCGAGGATCTTTTTTCCCTATATATAGTTTTCTTTTCCCCTCCTTTTCATTCTTTAGTTTCTCTCTGCAACTTTTCTTTGACTCTCTCCTTCCGCAATTTGCGCTCACCTTGCCTTTAAATCTTTTCTTCATCCTTTCTAGCGGCCGATCTTAATCTCCAATCTCCCATCCATTCCCATACTTGATAAATGGCTGTCATCGGTCGTGCATACAAAGCTTCTTTTGAAGAAGTTCAACAAAAGTTGCTTGAGAAGGGTTTTACTCTATCAACCATTCCTGATCAAGAACCTTCATCTATTCTTTCTGCAAATCTGTTTTCTGATCATCAATGTGATGATCAAAAGATTATAGTCTCGCTAGGTCAGATTCTCGCGGGACTTCCCATTCCCTTGTACAATCCTGAGATGCCTCTATTTTATGAAATCTTGGCCCATGAAAAATTCTCTCGGGCTGTTTATCAATTAAGTGGCGATTGTATTCGCTTTGATGCTTGAGTTCGCGAACCGCGGTGCGGGCAAAGGATCTTTATACCCTAACTCTGCCAGAAATCCCAAATTCGCAGACTTGGAAATAGCTGTTGAGAAATACACTGTGGAAATTTTTTTCGAAAATTACTCAGTGATAACTATGGTGAATGCGAAATCTCATTTGGGGCGTTCACGCTGAAGAAAAAGGATAATGTCTCTGAAGATAAATTACTCATGCAAGACATTGATTGGCACCCGAGGCAATAATACCTCTCCTCGTCATTCCAAAGATGAGAAATGGTGGGTCGTACCCTTGATCTTAAATGGTCCTTACATCGCGGGCTCGCATATTCTTCTGCGAATCTCGCAGGATATCATCCTTGGGAATTCAAATGGCCGAGAAGAAGAAAGAGGTATGTTTCCGACTTCAAATTTTGCTTTCGCAACTTTCTTTCTATAATTGCTTGAGTTTGTGAAATCTTTCGGATAACCAGGTTGAGAAGAAGCTACAAAAGGATCCGTCGGAGGATACTCTGACATTGCTTCGATCGCTTACGAGTGAAGTAAGAAACGCTTCCTTTCTTCTTATTTAAAACAATATTGTTGCCTCTGTTTCTTATCTTTACGCGTATGCGAAGGTTGGAGTTGAAGAAACTATTGCTGCGAAGATTAAAAGTAAGGGCAAAATTGTCGTTCGCAAGGGTAAATCTTCTGCTCCATTAACTAAGAAGCGAAAGGTCCAATCTTCTTCTCGCCTTAGCTCAAACTCTGAATCTTCTGACGAGGATAACCATGACTCGAATCCTTCTCTCGCCAAGAAGATTTCGTCGACCAGTTCTTCTATGGATCAGTTATCTAGCATCTTCTCCGATTGTTTCCAAGGAATGGGAGATGCTCCCCTAGCTTCTCTTTGCGGGACTCTCGCAAACGTGTGTAATGCTACTTTATTAGAGGGCAATAATTCTTTCAATGGAACCTCTAGAACTGTGTCTCCTGACTTCTTGAATGCACTTGGATCTTTGGTATGTATGCAGTCGTATTTCCCTGTTAATTTTAAATTTTTAAATATATATATTAATGATTTTTCTATCTTCTTTTATAGGTTGGAAGAACTTCTTTTGTAGTTGCCTCAGATCTCGAAAGAAGACGCAACAATCTTGAAAAGAAGAATTTGCAATTGAGCAAGAAGATTCAAGAATTAGAGATCGAAGCTGCGTCATCTCGCGATAAAGACGAGAGAATTCAAAAGTTAAACACCGAACTTGACTCCCAAAAGGATAAGGTGTCCACTCTTCAAAACGCCAATCAGCAGCTTTATGGTATAAAATTTTACCTCCTTTTACTATTTTTATTTTATCGGTCGCATATTGCTACCTAACTTATTACTTTCGCAGATGTATATAATCTCTCCGATGAGGCTATTCTTCTCCATACATTTCCTGATCCTATGGATAATAATCTTCTTCTCGCTCACCTCAACAACTCTTTAAGTAGTTCATCGAACAAAATTAACTCTCTTTCATTAAATGAACTTCAGACCAAATATCGTCTTTTAGAAATTGAGCATAGATCTGGTTTAAGTGCTGCCAACCAATTTAAACGAATGTTTCTCGAGTCCCATAAAGAAACCAAAATTTTGAGGAAGAAAATTAGTGACCATATAAATGATAAAGATCGCATTGCTAATAATGGTGCACGGGCATTAGCAACATTTCAAAAATCTCTCCTTGAATTACAAATTGAGCGAGATGAATTGCTTCGCGAATTCCTTGCTTAGTGAGCGAGAAGATCAAATTCGTTCTCTCCTTGTTATAAACGGTGATTTACAATTCGCACTGGGCTGCGAAAATTTTAGATAATGCCAGAAATAACCTAGGTGTTGATGTTAGTCTTCACGCCGAGCATACTTCCTTGGTTAAAGATATGATATCTGACAGAGAAGGTTGCTTATTATACCTTATTGCTTCTTATTTCTGTAGTATTGCTTGTAAATTGTTAACTTGTTATTTCTTATTTGCAGAATCTGAGAAGAGGCTTCAGGTTAGAATTAGAGAGCTTGAATCTGAAAAAGAACAACTCGCCGGGAATTTTCCGGCGAGAATTGAAGAACTCGAAACCGAAAAAGAACATTTCGCAAAGAATCTCTCCTTCGCGAGAATAGATATTCCAGGTTGAAGAAACAATTTCTAACGACAATGGAGAACTTTAGCAATGATGCTTGTTCGTTTTCGCAATGGAGGCATGGAGTATGTTTGTAAGGACCACAATATCCCTCTGCATTCATATCCTGTCTCCTTGAAAAGGTTCCCGAGAACCCGCCTGTCTCGAACGTTTCGATAGCGAGGTCGAAGAAGAAAATTACGGCGATGAGAATAATCGGATCAAGAATCAGATGAAGAAGAAGAATCGCCAAAGAGATAACTCTTTTTGTTTTCTTTTTCTGCTTGTAATATCTGTACATTTCTGTATCCTTATTATAGTGTATTTCTTGGATTTTTCCCCTCTAAATTCAATCTTCACTTCCCCTTTTTTGGTAGTTCTTCCTTGTAATATAATTGGCTAACATTATTGATGTATAACTCTTTCATCAGAAGATGAATAACAATATTTCATCTTTTCCATTCCCATACTTGCCTCTGTTATTTATCTTCAGATGGAAGATTTTAGTTGTCATCATGTATGTTGTTGAATAATTATTTTATTGTTATTGAAATATATCGTTGCGACAAGGTCGCAAGCCGCCTTTACACTTTCATGCAATGGCCCATTGACCTTGCCTTATCATTTTTGTGTGGTCTTCCGAGTTAGACCTCCCTAATTAGAGGTCTTCCCCTGCCACCTTTTATTGCGACAAAATCGCAGGACGTCTTTACACTTGCATGTAAAGACCCATTGATCTTGCCTTATCATTTTCCAAGTATTTTTGCCTCTGCAGGATGTTTTAGTTGCGACAATATGACAGGCCTATATATCTTTGCGAACACATATCCCCATGACATTGCCGTCGTGCGACGAAATCGCAGGATGTCCGTACACTTTCATGTAAAGACCCATTGATCTCGCCTTACCCTCGCGTTAGTATTATTGCCTCTGCAGGATCATTGCACAAATATGACGAGCCTAAATTCTCTTGCGAAAACATAGCCTTATGACATTTGCGTCTGTTTGACACCCCCTAATGGAGAGCGTCGCCCTTATCATCTCCCCGGTTGCCCCTTCAAGGAGGCGAAACATCGGCCATACAAGACTAGCTCCTCCCATCCGGTCTTAACAACAACCAGTTGTTTTCGCAGCCTCTTATCCCTTATACCTATATGGTTTATGGTTACGAGACTGCACCCTAAGTGGAGTTTTCTTCGGGCGAGTGCAACATATGCCAAGACTTGCCAAGAATGGCCGGGGTAGGTTCATCCATCCCGGGCACTGCGGCTCAACCGTGTACCTCGGCGCCTTGAGCATACACCGACTCCTAAGAAGAGACCCTCGGTCGCCCAACCCGGGTATAACCTACATATATAGTTGGGAATCCAAGGTACCTCTTCCGGATAGGCTTTCATGGGCCCCAAATTTTCATGACTCAGGCTTCGGGAGCGGTGTAACCTTCCCCCGAGCCATGTCGAGAGATACCCCCTTATATGACGCACTTTAGGTCTTACATTTGCCTCTTACGAAATGTTATTCGCGAACTAGGGTGTACGCCATAAAGGTTCGTCCCATTCATTTACTCATTCATCTTTGTTAAATCATTCAATCATTCAATCATTCATGTTTGATTATTTGTTAATATTTGTTTGCGAAGTATTCGCCAAATTCCATTTCATTTGTTGTGTCTTTATCTCTTTCTTAATCGAATTCTCATTTACCCTTGATCGCAAGATTCTCGCACATCATTACTTCAATTGCTACTTTTCCTCCTGCTTTTGTTGACTATTCACTTCTTATGCCTTTTGTTCCTCATATCCTTCGCTCCTTTATTATCATAACATTCGCCTGTTTCTAGGCATTCACCTCGCGAGGTATGTTCGGTCCTTACTTCTATAACATCTACCATCAGTTTTTCCTTTCTCTGCTCATCTCTCACATGTTGCTTCCAACCATTTCTTTTGGCATTCCTTTCTTCGCAGCTTTCTACATCGACCTCATGACATTGCTGTGACTCCTTCCAATCTCCCTGTATAATACCAATGCCATTTGGATGTGGGAATTTTATGCATTGATGATATGTTGATGCGACTCCCAAGATTTCATGAAGCCATGGCCTCCCAATCAGCGCATTATATGGAGATTCCACATCAACCACACAAAATAAGATATCGATTGATAATCCTTGTAGAGGTATTCTCATGTGAACCTCTCCCTTTGGTTTGTTTGCAGTGCCATTAAAGCCATATATCTTGTATGTCGAGGGGATCAAATCCTCATCTTTTCCTCCCATCGTCTTGTAAGTATGGTAAAAGAGAATATTTACCAACTTCCTGTGTCGATTAGGATTCGGTTGATCGCCCAACAAGCTTCCTTCATCATCTTCTCCATCAACTGGTTTCGGGTTAATCTCTAATTTTACAACCAACGGGCTATCATGTGTTTCTCTTCCTTTTGGCACTTCATCTGCAGAGAAAGAAATAGTCTTCAGCTGCCACTTTTCTAACTGCGTCGTTCTCGCCAGGCTCATTATTTCTTTATCATCAGCATCTCTCGCAAAGACTCTACTGAGCACGTTGTCATGAAAATCTTCGATTGTGCGATAAGAGTGGACGATAGAGTTGCAATTCAAGTTTTTGGCTTTCGTTCCGATTTCTATCACAAATGTTTCCTTTCCTTTACGTGACATCGTTACGTGCATTTAAGTGGTGGTGGTAATGTCGGCCTTTTTCTTCTCCTTTTAGAAAGTGATTCGACTTCCTTGATCAATCATCCCGAGAATAATTCTCTTTACGTTTCTGCAGTCGTTTGTTTGATGTCCATGGAAGCGATGGTAAGAACAAAACTCATGACTTCGTCGCTTTGGTGGTGGTTCCATCCCCGCGTTCCAAGGTGCTTGGTACATCTTCCATCACAAGTATAGCCTCCCGGATCTTTTCCACACTAGCATTCAGTGGAGGCATCTTAATTGGTTCCCATACTATTCTGCGGCTTCTCTGCCCTCCATGGTTATATTGCCTTCGTCCACCATAAGTTTCTTGCACATGATCTAGCCTCTGAATCTTATTATTGCTGTTACGGTTATAGTAGTTCCTTTCTTGTTCAAATTCCTCCTGGTCATGGCTTCCCATAGCTACTATCTTCCGCTGTCTCTCATCATCCTTCCCTGCTTGCTGTCCTTGCGAAGTGCTCGCCACTGTATTGATGAACTGAGGTAACAAGCTTGCGTTCGCAGCATTCGAGTTTGTGTTCGCGATTGGATAAGAATTCATTTCATTCTGTCTTTCTTCTAAGGCTATATATTCTTCCTGTAATTCTCGCAGTTCTGCCATCGTGATTGTATTTTTGACTCTAAAAATTTGAACGTATAACAAGTTAGTCGCGAAGAGAGCATTCACAAATGAGAGGATGAGATATCTTTCCTCAACCCGTCCCATTTTCGCTACACATGGTTCTCCATCTTATTGTCAACTGCCTTAAGCTCTCGCCAACCCTTTGTTTCAACCCGAATACATCTTCAATACCTGGTCGTGAAGAGTTGTTACTTATGTATGCTCCTAGGAATGTGGCTTGTAAATGATTAAATGATGTGATTGTGTTCCTTGGTAGACCCTCAAACCATTTTAGTGCTTCTCCAATTAGGCTTGACGCGAAATATTTACACAAGTATAGCATCATGATTCTCCCATTGCAACATACACCTCATATAGGCCTTGATATGTTTGTACCGCACAGGTTGTTCCATCGAAGATGTTTGTTAATGCAGGGAGATTGCACTTAGGAGGTATTCCTCCCATCTGTACTTCTAGCGTGAAGGGGTTCTTCGCAGCTTCTGCGATGGCTTCGTCCAATTGTTTCCTTCCTCCTTCCCTTCTATTGTTCAAAGAATCCTCTCATTTCAGCCAGTTCTCTTAAGATTTGTTCATTTGCCTCGAATTTGACTCTCTCTTGGTCTTTTTAGCTCTGCTTCTCTCCTTCTTCGCTCGTGCCTGTTTTGACCTTCTTGCTCGTTACTTTCTTCTCTCCTTTCCCTGCGACGCTCTTCTTCGTTTCTTTCTTCAATTCGCACGCCATTATATCGGTTGTTCTCTCTTCTTGGCTGTCTCTCAGCTCTCACCTACGCCCTCTCATATTCTTCATTAATATTTCTATTGGCACGATTTTGTTCCCTTCTTCTTTCGCGGTTATCATGGTTATTCTGCCGGATTGCCTCCTCCATCTCTTGATTTTCCATTTCTTCTCTTAGCCTTTCTCTCTCGCGAGCTAGCCGCGCTTGTTCAATGTAGTGTCTCTCAATGTCATCCTCGATCTCTCGGTTTCTTCTCGGTTCTTCTCTCCCTGCAAGATTATTCTCCCTTCAGCCAATGGGTCATTCGGTTCTTGGAGTTGCATGTTTCCTTGATTTTCCCTATTCCGCTCATTTTGAAGATTTTCGGGCTGAGGAATATAACGATCTTCTATTTCTCCTCTTCTCTCGCCATGCTCTATATTCGGATTTTGTGTTTCTTCATCGGTGCTTTCTGTTGGTAAAACTCTCCTTCTTTCTTCTCCATTCGATCTTGAACTTGATCTCACGCTACTTCTAGATCTCCTATTTTGCAACCTCATATTTTCCATCCTCAATTCATGATTCTGTCTTGTCAAGTTTGCTCGTTCCTCTGCCTCTAGCCGTCTCTCTTCGTGTATTGTTTGTCTCAATCTTTCTAATGCTGCGATTTCTTCGTTTTCTCCGTTCATTCCTTGCTCTCCTTGTCCATTGTTCACCAGCTGCTGCTCCTCTTCTCTCTCGTCTTCAGAATCAGATCTCCAAGTATGTACACTTACTCTATCATAATCCTCAGCCGCGTTTGCTACTGGGGAGTTCGGTGGCTGATTTTGATCTTCTCCATCATTTCTCCTATTCATCCTTGATGATTCTCCTGTTTCATTCCTCCTTTCTCCAGCAAGTCTCCCACTTCTTCTTACAACCGTTGATTGCCCTTGTACATTTCTTCTTCTAGCCATTTTTCTTTTTCAATGAATTCTTGAGGATCTTCTCCAAATCTTTTCTCTGTTAATCCAAATTCCTTCCAATTTCTACGTCAATCTCTGCACAGTCCCTGTTTCTAGCGCATATGTAGTAGCAGGATTTCCCACACTACACCCCTTACTCGATTTTGCTTAATTAATCCATTGGAAGATGTAAGATCAAGAACATTTATTGATTGAATTCATGAAATGTTTACACAGGAAAATAGAATTACACTTAGAAGTTAAAACACTCTTAAACTTTCTCTCTCCTAATGACTTGCCTAACAATTCCAAAAGATCTCTCTCTTACAGACTCATTTAGCCCTTTATATAGGGTAATACATAGTGGATGACAGCTAAGTTCCCCTTTATTTTCGGGAGTGTCTCGCGAAGTGTCGCAGATGCACAAACATTCACTCTCGCGACACTTCCTAACCCTCGCCAGGTCTCACGTCTTCTTTATGTTTTGCCTGTCGTTATTCATTGCGTTGTTTATTTTAGCTCCCTGCGACTCCCTCGCGACGCCGTCGTTCATTAATCCCGCGAGCCTTGTATGTTGCGATATTATGATCCTACAATCAAGGAATCCTTCTTCGTTACGAAACAATGAATCAAGTTATGTTCTTTTCTACTTGTTATTAGTCACAAATTATCACCAACCGTAGGTAAAGCAGCTAGCTCAGTGCTAAACCCCTAAATCCCTTGTATCACCGGACACGGAAGTTCTCGACTGACCGGATTCTAATCACCAAGCCACCTAGAATTAGCTCAACCTAGATGTAACTTGGCTCATGCATTAAGTTTTGTGAATTTCTTAGGTTGATATTAGTAGTTAGACTCTTAGCTCAAGGTCCACTTGCTAACGTTGTTTCTACACACAATTGCTCCACGGAATCCCTCCGCAAGGTCTCGTGTTTGCTACTTATGTAAAGAGTCAAGAAACAATTACTTATCTCCTAACTTTCACTAGCTTTAGATTAAACTAACAAATCAATTTAGCATGCATTCTAAACAATCTATCAATCAATCATGAATGTCTTTAAGATCATTCCTATTAGTAAAAACAATCGATAATCATGTGAAAAACTTCAAGATAGAATTTGAAAACAAAAACTTAAATCATATGTTAAGAACTAGGAATTCATCCTCAATCAATAAAATTAGCTACTCATGCTAAAGAGTTCACACAAAGAATAAGAAAAGAAAAGTGTTGTGTGTAGAGATGTGTGTGTAGAAGTTGTAGAAAACTTCTCTATTTATAGGCTTCAATATTCTCCAAATCTTCTAAGGAGTAGAATCCTTTTCCTTTTGCAATTCAATTTCCAAATCCAAGCTTTTCTCAACTCTTCCACCTTCTCTTTCCATATTTGAGTCCAATTCTCCATCCAATTCCTAGCCCAAGTCTTCACACCCATGAGAGAAGTCCATAGAAAATTTGAATTTTGCTCACTGAAAACTCGGGATTATGGCCGAATTTGGCCGAAACGTCACCGCCGGTCACTGAAATTTCTCCGTCGAGAGAATATTCGACGAGAATATTCCGTCCCGGTCCTCCGTTAGGACTAACGGTCAAAGGTCAAACTTAACGGTCGTCGTCGGTCAATCGGGTCAAGTCGGATGAGTGAGTCGGCTATGAGTCGGTGTCTTGATCGGGCGACTCGTCTTCTTTGGGGTGAGTTGGACCGAAGCGATCGGTCCGAATCATCGAGCCAACTCGTCGGAGCAGAAAACCAGCCGAGTTCTATTTGTTTGCTGGACTTGCACAGGCCAAATTCGGGCACTTCTTCACCTGTTAAGAGCCTAACACATTCATCTAATTCTAGTGCCCTTTTCTACCATGTAATAGAAGCAACACTTCTCATCTTTGCACCTGCATCTCATGTTCATTTCAGCTCATTGCAGCCTCCAAGCTCAGCACCACAAATGCTGCCTAGCATGCCTCTCTATCACATTAACAGCAGCAGCTCAATCTCAGTTGTACCAGCCTGAATCTCAGATTCATCTCCATGTTACATTGCATCCACCAGGCCTACCATTCTCACTCACAACTCAAACTGCAATCTCTACAGCTCATTCATTTCAACCACCTGCTCTTCCCTGTACACAGCATCACCAAGAACAATCACAAGCAACACCGAACCCCTATCGGTTCCATGCCTTCTTACCCGCAGCCGCCCGATTTAAACTCAATCCACTTTGCCAATTTCTCGACTCCATTAGCAACTTCAAACCGTAATGACTCCATACCGCCATCTTTTTGTACCACCAAATACCCATAACCCGAATCTTGCACTATGGCTCAACAAAGATCAAACTTCCAATTCATTACAGTTCTTCAATTTCTCCATTTCAAACAGACCTAGGTCATTTCAATCTCGAAACCCATTTCGAACCTTACCAATTCCTTCAATCCACCAGCTTAACCCATCCCATTCTCAGTGCATTTCTCTCGACAATTCATCTTAGACCACGGACCCATTATTAACAGCTCTCGGATTCCCTTTTCTCTCAACAGCATCTATATCTCTTCAAAGATCGAACCCATTCTTCCATCCAATGAAACCCATTCGATTCGTCAATTCCATCCTCATCGTTTCATCACAAAGACTTGACTTCAATTGTCACAGAAACCCCCATCAATTCCACAAACCCATTACTTCATTCTAAAAATTGCACGAACCCTAACTTTATCTCTAAATCTCTCCATTCATTTTGCTGTGATATCACCATGAGCTCAAAATCACTTCAATTCTCGATTCAGAGCCCTTGCTCAGTTTTAACAACTTCAACCCCCTCAGATCGAGACCCATCTTACTCGACACAGCTGCTTCCATTTCTTCCCCGAGCTCCAATCACAGACTTCCTTTCCTTGATTCGATTAACAACAGTGAAGCCCTAATCTATACACCAAAGATCTTCCATCACCCAGAACAACCAAAAATCTCTTCCATTCGTTCTTAATTCAACAACAACAGCTGACCCTGGATTCAATTTCAGTCTCTCTTCTCTCGATTTCACCAGAGAATCAACCTCTCTGCTTTCTCTCCTTCTCAGACAAACAATAGCCGCAAACTCAAATGATTGAGTTTTTCTCTCGATTCGGGATTGGTTTGTGTAAGAGATGATGGTGGATATAGCCACCCAAATTTGGGAGATAAGGGGTACCACCAGTGGTAGCCCCTTAACATTTGCTGGCTGTCATTTAACACCTCTCCAAAGAAAGTTGTCCCTTAACCTTGGGTCAGCTCCATATATCACTTGCCTGTGATGTGACAATTTCGCCCTTTTTCTCAAATTGGGTAGTTTCTGCTTCTTTTCCTCCGTGCGACTCCAAAGTAGCTATAAAACTCAAAACAAGCGTAAACTACATAATTTACAAGAAAAATAGCAAAGAAAGCATAAACTACTAGATAGTAAATTAGGTGTATTCTACACCTATCACTCAGCTTCACCTGCAACCACTACACCTGCATGATATTACTTCACAGCACAGCCAACCAATTCAGCTTCACATAACAGCAGCTACTCGGCACCTATTGACGGCCTCAACTCCAGCTACTTGCAATTCCACCTGACACAATTATTTCCATCAGCTACAGCTCATGCCTCGATTCAACTCCATTGTCACACCTGCACCTTTTTGTTCATCATGAGCTTGATTCCTGCTACTCTGTAGCTTTAGCTAGCACTAACCAGTAGCTGCTTCTCCACCATGAACTGCACTGCACAGCTCCAGCTTCACTCCTGCCGCATTTACAGACCAGCCTTCCTCCCTGTGTTGTTCTCTATAGCATCATCTCAACACATACACTGTTTCCCTTCTCCACTTCAACTTGTACCCACAGAAACAGCTCAATTCGAAGAATCACACTACCATTCCCTTATTCAACTTCAATAACAACTATTTCAAATTAAGCCTCGGCTCCAGTTTCACCCGCAAATTCAACCAAAACCACCATTTCCCAAGTAATTTTAACAACAAGAAACCCTAGCTTGAACAACATCACTGGACCATCACCGAGAACGAATTCATCCCCTCAATCTTCTAATCAATCTCGATCCAAGCTTCACCAACCCATCTTCAATTTCGTTCTTCAATCCACAAGACAAAGACATCTGGTTCTTCAAATCCTTCTCTCGAATCTCTCCAATAACAAACACCCATCTTCATCTCCTTTAAAATCAACTCAAAACCCTTGCCAAAGAATCCACCAACTCAAAGGCCAAATTCACAAAGATTGCATCCAACTCTCTCACTTAGCACCAGACTCGATTCAATTCAACCATTCCTTCACCTTCTTACAAGCCACCAACACAAAACACCAATTACTCCCAGTGCCTCCAAGTTCATCTCAATCCACTGAATTCACTTCCAGCAGCAAATCAATTCCATTCTAATTATTCTTTTAATTCGAATCATCACCCTTCACACACAACGGCAGCTCCATTTCCCCCTTCAATCGATTCAAGATTTCAGTTCTTAAAGAGATCAACACAAACCCTTAATCTCACAATTTCTGCCATCTAAACGGATTAATAACAAACCCTAACTGAAATATTTAATCATCACCTGTGTAAGCTTGTACCAGCAGATGAATCAAACTTAAAACCCCCACCAATTCCTTCATCGATTCTCTGATTTCGCCCTCTTCTCTCTTCTCGATTTCATTAAATCTCTCCCCGAGTTCTTCACGATATACTCACAAAGCCCATGCAACCATTTTCTGTTCTCTCTCTCTCTCAATTTCGGTTCGATCCGGATTCGGTAGTTTCTTCCATCAATTTGTAACAATGCGAGAGACGAGAGATAGCAGGAGAAAGAATTGGGGAAGAAATGGCTTCTTCTCGATTTGGATTAGGGTTAAAACTATGGGACTGATATTGACACCCCATGTAATAGGATAAGGGCTAACCATTTGGCCTTAACCTTGACTTGACTGTATTTAGCACTCCTCCAAATAGAGTTGCCCCTTAACCTTGACTGGGCTCCAGATAGTGTTCGCCCCTGAAATGACAATTTCTCCCTTTGGCTCAATTTGGGTGATTTCCGCTTCTTTTCCTCCGTGCGACTCCAGAGTAACTACAAAACTCAAAACATGCGTAAAGTACATAATTCACAAGAAAAATAGCAAAGAAAGCGTAACTACTGAATAGTAAATTAGGTGTTTTAGACACCTATCAGCTTGGAATAGCCATTATTGTGAGTACACATAGCTATGTCCAATGATTTTCATCTTCATTGTTTTTAGATTTATTTAATTAAATTCTAAAGTATTTTTTGGAAGATGATTTTTTGCAATTTTAATCTTTATGATTTTATATATTGCAAATTGTTATGGGATATGTTGTTTACGTCCGTGAACCTGTGACTGTCCCATACTTGTTCAAAAGTTATCTCTATTATGTCGATATGAATGTATTGATAGAAGATAGAATGAACTTTTGACGTTACAAAAGTTAAAGCCTTTTATGTCATGTTTTGATAAAAAGAAAGGATAAAACTTTTTTGTACAATGATTAAGTCTATTATATGTCATTGTGCAAATAGTGATGGAAAATAGAATGGATCCTTGTCTATTCCGCAGTATTTGGTCGATCTCCGATCCACAATCTTTTGTGCATATACTGTGTTGTTTCGTAAGGTTTCTTATGTTGAGCTGATAGGTGTAGAATACACCTAATTTACTATCTAGTAGTTTATGCTTTCTTTGCTATTTTTCTTGTAAATTATGTATTTTACGCTTGTTTTGAGTTTTATAGCTACTTTGGAGTCGCACGGAGGAAAAGAAGAAGAAATCACCCAATTTGAGCCAAAAGGGTAAAATTGTCATTTCACCAAGGAGGGAATACTATGTGGAGCCCAGCCAAGGTTAAGGGGAGGTCAAAGAGGTGTCCCTTATCCAAAAGAAGGGAGTGAGAATAGCACATTTTGGGTGTACTTATGGTGGGTGTCTGAATCCACCCACACCCTAAATCCAAACCCGACCCGGATCCACACCCTAAGTCCAAATCCAATTTATAACTTAAACCTAAATTCGAGAGAAGTTATTCTCCCAAATCATTTCGTCCCTGAAAGAAAAGAAAAAAAAAAAAAAAAAAAAAGAGAAAAGAAGCAGCAGGTGAGGTAGATGATGATGACGCTCTGGCAGAGATGGTGGATGTTGGGTTCGATTCATCGAGAAGGAAGAGGAAGATGCAACGGTTGCTACTGAGTTCCTGCTGTGGTGCTAAGAGAATGGAATCGAAGGTTTGAGTTGAAATGAAGATTCAGGGAGATGGGGATCGAATCAGAGAAACTAATGGTCTGTTATGGGTTCGATATGGAGGTGATATTGATGGCTGTTGTTGTGATGGATTGTAGAGATCGAATGGGTTTGAGTTTCACTGAGAAGGGTTTGCGATGTGATGAAATTTATCGAAACGAGATCGAAACCCAGTGAAGAAATCGACAGAGAAGTAAATCGATCTTTGTTTGCAACCGATTCAGGGAAATGGAGGTGAAGAAGGGCGCTGATGGGATATGGAGCAATCGGTATTAGTGGTCTCTGGTGAAGAGTGAAAGAATCAGGGAATGAATTATCAGAGAATGATCGAATCGGTAATGTTGTTTCGATAGTGCTGAGTTGAAGAAAATGGAGTAAGCTCTGAGATGATGCAATCATAGAACTACAGAAAGTGTGAATGAAGAATTGAATAGATGTATGTGTTAGGTTTGTTACAGGGCAGAAGAGAGGCCTGAAATTGGCCGGGAAATCCTGATAAACAGCCGAAACTCGGCCAAATCGTCCCTCTGGCGAGTTGACTCGGACCGATCCGGACGATCCCGATGACCGATCCCAACCGAGTTCAGTGACTGATTCCGGTGAGCTGAATTGATCAAGTCAGCCGAGTAAGCAGCTGACTCAAGATCGACTCACCGAGTGAGCCCAGTTAGTGAGTCGAAGCCAACTCGAGTCCGACTCACTCCTTCTCCTTGACCCGTTGACTAACGTTGACTGACGGTTGACCAGTTTGACCGTTAGTCCTAACGGTAGACTGACAGAATATTCCGTCGAATATTCTCCCGACGACAGAACTTTTTCAGGTGGACGGCGGCGACGTTTTCCGGCCGAATTCCGGCCACAATCCCAGTTTTCCGGTGAGCCAAAAATTCCAGAATTTTCTATGGACTTCTCTCATGGGTGTGAAGACTTGGGCTAGGAATTGGATGGAGAATTGGACTCAAATTTGGAAAGAGAAGGTGGAAGAGTTGAGAAAAGCTTGGATTTGGAAATTGAGTTGCAAAAGGAAAAGGATTCTACTCCTTAGAAGATCCGGAGAATATTGAAGCTTATAAATAGAGAAGTTTTCTACAACTTCTACACACCTCTCTACACACACATCACTTGTGTTTTTGCTTGCTTTTCTAAGATTTTTCTTTTTAATTACTTGTGTGAATTTGAAAATTCTTCTTTTAATTATTATTATTTGTGTGAATTTCAAAAACATGAGTAGCTAATTTTCTTATTGATTGAGGATGAATTCCTAGTTCTTAACATGATTTGAGTTTTTGTTTTCAAATTCTATCTTGAAGTTTTTCACATGATTATCGATTGTTTTTACTAATAGGAGTGATCTTAAAGACACTCATGATTGATTGATAGATTGTTTGGAGTGCACGCTAAATTGATTTGTTAATTGATCTATATCTAGTATAAGTTAGGGAATACGTAATCGTTCTCGACACTTTACACAAGTAGAAAACACGAGACCTTGCGGAGGGATTCCGTGGAGCAATTGTGTGTAGAAACAAAGCTAGAAAGTGAACCAAGCGAACCGAGTTTAACTACTAGTACTAAACCTAAATTCATAAATCTTAATGCATTCTGGGAATTACATCTTGTAAGCGGACCTCAAGGTGGTTCTTTTGAATAGAATCTGATAACTAAGCGGACCTGTTACTCGGTGAAATTAGGGATTTTGGGGCTAGCTAAGCGGACCTGCTATCCTACGGTTGGTGATAATCTGTGACTAATAACAAGTAGAAAAGAACATAACTTTAATCATTGTTTCGTAACGAAGAAGGATTCCTTGATCTTGTCTCTCTTATTGCTTTCATCTTTCAACTTTCGATTTCAATTGCTTTGTTTATTTTTTTTTCTTTTGCTTTTTACACCCCCCTTTCGTGACAACTTTTACAACTAAGATCTCTTGCTCCTCGTGGGAACGAACTTGACTTCCATTATATTATTTTTAATTGAGTGGAAAATCTTGAATTAATTTGTTGTGGTATGACACGCATCAAATTTTGGCGCCGTTGCCGGGGAGCAACGGGCGGTTTTTTAGTTGTTTTTATTTTTCTTTTTGCTTTATTCTTGCTTTGTTAGATTCTTTACCGTATCTAACTTAGTTTGTGAGAATCTTGTTTCAGGTGTTATACCTTTGGTGATGCTTAAAGGGGGTAGACCGAGTCCAATACGTCTTCGATCCTAAGCACTCAACTACGGATTTCATACGTGCGATTAACACTCCACTTTCTCCTTCTTCATCAAGTGATTCGGACAAAGAGGAAGAAACAATGGCTGATCGTACACTAAAGGACCTAGCTTCTCACAAGCTTGACACACAACAATGGTGTATACAAACTAACTCAACCTTCGAGATCAAGCCGGGGTTGATTAGAGAGTTACCAAAGTTCCATGGCATGGTGAATGAGGACCCAAACAAACATCTTATGGACTTTTATGCCATAGTTATGGCGATGCTTCCACCAGACTAATGCGGATGGAGCATTGTTGAAAGCTTTCCCGTTTTCTTTGGCGGGTAATGCTAAGGAATGGTTATATTATTTGCCTTCCTAAGTATCACAACATGGAATGGGATGAAGAAACTTTTCCTCGAGAGATATTTTCCCGCATCCAAAGCTACTCAAATTCGCAAGGAGATTTGTGGATTGAAACAACAAGTGGGAGAATCATTGTATGAATGTTGGGAGCGATACAAGAGGTTGGTGGCAAGCTGTCCACACCATCAATTTAGTGACGTTATGATACTCCAATACTTCTATGAAGCTCTCCACTCAAGTGATAGGTCTCTTCTTGGACGCCGGGTGGTGGTGCACTAATGAACAAGACTTTGACCGAAGCTAGAGAGTTGATTGAAAGTATGGCGGCAAACTCGCAACAATTCTACACAAGGGATGAACCAATGGTTAGGCGAGTGCATGAAGTTAGTGATTCTTCATCACATCTTGATCAAAGGATTAGTAACATGGAGACAATGATTCAAAGGATGGCCGCGGTAATTATTCCGGATGGTGAGACCGAACAAGTGAATGCTTTATATCCAAATCAAAGGCCAAGGTACGATCCATACTCCAATACCTATAATCCCGGGTGGAAGGATCATCCCAACTTTAGTTATGCAAACAAGCAAGCGGCGGTTTCTAATCCATATGAGCAACAAGGTGGTTTTCAACAATTTCAACCACAACAAGTCAAGGAGCGTGATTCTTTGAATGATGACAAGCTCAATGTGTTAATGCAAGGTATGCAAGGTCTTACTTCTATGTTCCAACAAAGCCAACAACACCAACAAAAGACCGATTCGGCAATCAAGGAGTTACAAATTCAAGTGGGGCAATTAGCGACCGATGTGAACTTATTGAAAGCGCAAGCGTCCACAAAACTTCCTTCACAACCAATTGTTAACCCAAGAGAGAGCGTTAATGCGATTACTTTGAGGAGTGGGAAACAAGTGGAGCAACCAAATCAACAAGAGAAGGTGTATGATGAGAAAGAGGAAATTGAAACCGCACCAAAGGAGAAAACATCTCCAACCAACCAACCCGAGGAGACGGTTCCTACTTTCACAACTCCACCCCCGTTCCCTAGCCGATTTGCTAAATCAAAGAAAGACTTGGAATACATGGATATTTGGGAGATCTTTAAGAAAGTACAAGTCAATATTCCACTCATAGAAGCTCTTCGTCAAATTCCTCGTTGTGCAAAGTTCTTAAAGGAGATGTGCATGAAGAAGAAAAGGTTGAAAGGGAATGAAGTCATGAGTGTGGGGAGAATGCTTCGACGTTTATTCTCAAGAAACTCCCACCAAAATTAAACGACCCCGGTAGTTTCAATATACCTTGCACAATTGGTAAAACAAGGTTTACTCGAGCTTTGCTAGATTTGGGAGCATCGGTTAATGTTATGCCTTCCTCGATTTATGATTCTTTGAATCTCGGACCTCTTAAGGAGACCGGGGTAGTTCTTGAACTTGCTAACCGATCTAATGTTTACCCGAAAGGGATTGTTGAGAATGTTTTGGTGCGGGTTAATAAGCTTGTATTTCCGCCGATTTCTATGTCTTAGACATGAATGATGAGAATTCTTCCAAGTCTACACCTTTGCTTTTGGGTAGACCATTCTTAAGCACCGCCGAACAAAGATTGATGTCCAAAATGGCACCTTGACTATGGAGTTTGATGGTACACTCATCCACTTCAATATCTTTGAGACAACGCGATACCCTAGTGATGTGAAATCATGTTTTTCCTGTGAAAGAGATTGATCCGGGCTAATGAATCATGCAAGGGCTAAGTCGGGCCGTCGACTTTAAAACAAGCGCTTAATGGGAGGCAACCCATAGGTTTTGTATTTCTTATCTTTTTTGCTTTTTGTTATTTCTTTTTTTCTTATTTCTTATCATGTTAAAATTTTCCACCTTGACTTTACTAGGAGGATTCAATTACATTGAGGACAATGTAAGGTTTAAGTGTGGGGAGTGGTTAAGCATGTTTTTAAAACAAAAATTACAAAAAAATTAAAAAAATTTTGAAAAAAAAAAAAAAAAAAATTTTTACTTAAAAATTCCAACTTTTAAAGATTTTAGAGTCACTAGCATATTTCTAGTTATGTTTACATAGAGATTTTGACCGACATAATTGAACTTGGAAATGTTAGAGAACTACATTCGGATTTCTTGCTTGTTAGAGTGTTAAATAATGGATTTAATCATGCCGGTGATGCGAATTTGGTGCAGGGAGAAGTGCGTTATTAGAGTTGCTGATCAATCATTAGTGGAGACTACCCGTATTCATATCATGAGAGGCACCGACCAGAAATCTTCCATCTACTAAAGAGCTTCTTTTGAGTGTGTGTCACCGTACGTTAATTCCGGGTAGAATGGTGAGCTACCCAACCTCCCACCAATAGAAGCACTACTCTTTGATCTCTTGAGTGCTAATTTTGTCAATCATGAGGGTGACGTCCATGGATGAAAGCTTCCTTCTTGTAGTTCGATTTGCAGTTAGCACCATTCTCTCTCGCGACAACAACGGATCCATAGAAACACTCTCATCATCAACAAGGAGCGACATCAAAATCTACAAGGAAAGTTGGAAAATTTTAAGGTTTACAAGCAACAAAACGAGAAAAAGAGCAAATTTCAAATTCAAGTAAAGCAACATACAAAGAGCGGATTTTTACATATATGTTGAAGACTTATAATACAATGAGGTAATTTTATATCCAAGTATGAAGACTTATTCATGAAAGCGAGGAAAATTAAAAGGTGAGAATTTTTGAAAAGTTTATGATTTCAAGACGATACAAGTTGTGAAGAATCAAGCGGTAAAATACTTCTTCCACGGCCATGGTTTATTTTGTATTTAATTTCTCTTGTGAATCAAAAAAAATTAAAAAAAAAAAAAAAACAAAACAAGAGAAATATTTGTTCTTATTTAATGAGCCGTGGGGAAGGAAAATTTATAAGGTAGTTTCAAGCGACAAGGATTTCAAGGTAAAGAGTTATAAATTGTTAAGGATTTATGAAATTCAAGGGTTTATCATCAATAGTTGAAACCAAGACGAAGACTAAGAAGTTAAAGACGAGGAGCGGAAGACGTTTCTATTGGATGCCGTGGAGAGTGGTGTTATCATAATTGGCGATCGGATGTGAAGGTGAGTAAGTAATCTCATCCTCAATATAAATGGTTGATTTCCTTTCTTAGAGATCGTCAGAAAAATGGTTTTTCAAAATATTAAAAGATGTTGGTTTTTGAAAATATTTCGGAAGTTGTCCTTCCCACCATTCAACGTGTTGCAGGAATTCTCTCTTTATTCCTACCTGCACACATGTGTGACCCATAAAAAAAAGCCGTCTTTTTGAGTGCAATTATCATAAAATCCTTTTTGGTGAGGCGTGTCGAGGCGAAAATGCTTATTGATCGTTTCTCAAACACGCAATTCTCTCATTAAGGGATGGTTATTTCTCACTCAACATTTAAGAACGAGAATATGTTCTTTAGTATTTCTAACTTCTTATTACTAGCATGCAGAAATTCTATGTCTTCATAACTCTTTGGATGCTTGTGACGCTTGAACGCTTTGAAGTTGTGAGTTTTTAGTTTGATTTGCTCGAGGACTAGCAAAGTCTAAGTGTGGGGGAATTTGATAGGTGTAGAATACACCTAATTTACTATCTAGTAGTTTATGCTTTCTTTGCTATTTTTCTTGTAAATTATGTATTTTACGCTTGTTTTGAGTTTTATAGCTACTTTGGAGTCGCACGGAGGAAAAGAAGAAGAAATCACCCAATTTGAGCCAAAAGGGTAAAATTGTCATTTCACCAAGGAGGGAATACTATGTGGAGCCCAGCCAAGGTTAAGGGGAGGTCAAAGAGGTGTCCCTTATCCAAAAGAAGGGAGTGAGAATAGCACATTTTGGGTGTACTTATGGTGGGTGTCTGAATCCACCTACACCCTAAATCCAAACCCGACCCGGATCCACACCCTAAGTCCAAATCCAATTTATAACTTAAACCTAAATTCGAGAGAAGTTATTCTCCCAAATCATTTCGTCCCTGAAAGAAAAGAAAAAAAAAAAAAAAAAAAAAAAGAGAAGAGAAAAGAAGCAGCAGGTGAGGTAGATGATGATGACGCTCTGGCAGAGATGGTGGATGTTGGGTTCGATTCATCGAGAAGGAAGAGGAAGATGCAACGGTTGCTACTGAGTTCCTGCTGTGGTGCTAAGAGAATGGAATCGAAGGTTTGAGTTGAAATGAAGATTCAGGGAGATGGGGATCGAATCAGAGAAACTAATGGTCTGTTATGGGTTCGATATGGAGGTGATATTGATGGCTGTTGTTGTGATGGATTGTAGAGATCGAATGGGTTTGAGTTTCACTGAGAAGGGTTTGCGATGTGATGAAATTTATCGAAGCGATCGAAACCCAAGAAGAAATCAGACAGAGAAGTAAATCGATGCTGTTTGCAACCGATTCAGGGAAATGGAGGTGAAGAAGGGCGCTGATGGGATATGGAGCAATCGGTATTAGTGGTCTCTGGTGAAGAGTGAAAGAATCAGGGAATGAATTATCAGAGAATGATCGAATCGGTAATGTTGTTTCGATAGTGCTGAGTTGAAGAAAATGGAGTAAGCTCTGAGATGATGCAATCATAGAACTACAGCAAGTGTGAATGAAGAATTGAATAGATGTATGTGTTAGGTTTGTTACAGGGCAGAAGAGAGGCCTGAAATTGGCCGGGAAATCCTGATAAACAGCCGAAACTCGGCCAAATCGTCCCTCTGGCGAGTTGACTCGGACCGATCCGGACGATCCCGATGACCGATCCCAACCGAGTTCATGGATCGATTCCTCATGGAGTCAATTGATCAAGTCACCGAGTGCAGTGACTTCAAGATCGACTCACTGAGTGAGCGAAGCCGAAGTCGAAGCTAACTCGAGTCCGACTCACTCCTTCTCCTTGACCCGTTGACTAACGTTGACTGACGGTTGACCGCCTTGACCGTTAGTCCTAACTATAGATCGACTAATATTCCGTCGAATATTCTCCCGACGACGAACTTTTTCGGGTGGACGGCGGACGACGTTTTCCGGCCACAATCCCGCCCACAGCCAAAATTCCGACTTTTCTATGGACTTCTCTCATGGGTGTGAAGACTTGGGCTAGGAATTGGATGGAGAATTGGACTCAAATTTGGAAAGAGAAGGTGGAAGAGTTGAGAAAAGCTTGGATTTGGAAATTGAGTTGCAAAAGGAAAAGGATTCTACTCCTTAGAAGATCCTAGAATATTGAAGCTTATAAATAGAGAAGTTTTCTACAACTTCTACACACCTCTCTACACACACATCACTTGTGTTTTTGCTTGCTTTTCTAAGATTTTTCTTTTTAATTACTTGTGTGAATTTGAAAATTCTTCTTTTAATTATTATTATTTGTGTGAATTTCAAAAACATGAGTAGCTAATTTTCTTATTGATTGAGGATGAATTCCTAGTTCTTAACATGATTTGAGTTTTTGTTTTCAAATTCTATCTTGAAGTTTTTCACATGATTATCGATTGTTTTTACTAATAGGAGTGATCTTAAAGACACTCATGATTGATTGATAGATTGTTTGGAGTGCACGCTAAATTGATTTGTTAATTGATCTATATCTAGTATAAGTTAGGGAATACGTAATCGTTCTCGACACTTTACACAAGTAGAAAACACGAGACCTTGCGAGGGATTCCGTGGAGCAATTGTGTGTAGAAACAACGCTAGAAAGTGAACCAAGCGAACCGAGTTTAACTACTAGTACTAAACCTAAATTCATAAATCTTAATGCATTCTGGGAATTACATCTTGTAAACGGACCTCAAGGTGGTTCTTTTGAATAGAATCTGATAACTAAGCGGACTTGTTACTCAGTGAAATTAGGGATTTTGGGGCTAGCTAAGCGTACTGCTATCCTACGGTTGGTGATAATCTGTGACTAATAACAAGTAGAAAAGAACATAACTTTAATCATTGTTTCGTAACGAAGAAGGATTCCTTGATCTTGTCTCTCTTATTGCTTTCATCTTTCAACTTTCGATTTCAATTGCTTTGTTTATTTTTATTTTTTTTATTTTGCTTTTTACACCCCCCTTTCGTGACAACTTTTACAACTAAGATCTCTTGCTCCTCGTGGGAACGAACTTGACTTCCATTATATTATTTTTAATTGAGTGGAAAATCTTGAATTAATTTGTTGTGGTAGGACACGCATCATTAGCACAATCGACTAAGTTGATTATTCTCTTATGATTAACTTAGTTGTTGCTCCGTGAGGTTCCCTATATCGAACATGATCAACTAAATTAATCATTCTCTTTTGGTTATTTTAGTTGTTTCTTCGTAAGTTCGCTTATGTCGAGCATGACCAATTAAATTGATCGCTTTATGTGGTTAATTTGGTTGTGTATTCCAATTGAATTAATCACGGGTTATCTTGTGATTAATTTGGTTGTATTTTTTCGATTGAACTAACTATGGGTTCTCTTGTGGTTATTTCAATTGAATATTTTTGGATACAAATTCATGTTTTCATGTGATTTGTTTGTCCTAAAGAAATCCTTCTTTTCTTGTGAAAGTAAGGTCGCCTTTGTTGTTCCTTCGGGGATGACATTTAATGGGGGAGAGTTCTTTTGAACTTGTGCTTAATTGCCAAATCTTTGTGGGGAGTGCGGCTGGAATTTTTAGGGTTTATCTTGTATCTTCATAACTCCTTGATGAATGCATTTAGCTTCGGCTTTATGATTGCATCTAAATTTGTTGGTATGTTAATACACCTTTTGGTCATGATGTATCTCCGTGGAAATTTCATTAGGATCCCACTAATTTTCGTACCTTTTCCAATTTTATTGAAAAAAAGGGGGAGAATAAATGTGTAGTTCACACTACAAATACATATGGTTTACGGATCATTATGTAAGGGGGAGTGGTTTTCATGTTGAGATATGTATTGACTAAGGGGGAGTGATGCATATCACCATAGTGTTATTGATGCGTGTCGTAACCACAACAAATTAATTAATACTTTACTACCTAATTAACAAGTAATATAGGGTAGTCAAGGTCGATCCCACGAGGAGCACGAGATTCTAGTTGTAAAAATTGTCACGAAAGGGGGGTGTAAAAAGCAAAAATAAAAATAAACAAAGCAATTAAAATCGAAAGTTGAAAACAATAAGAGAGACAAGACCAAGGAATCCTTCTTCGTTGCAAAACAATGATTAAAGTTATGTTCTTTTCTACTTGTTTTTAGTCACAGATTATCACCAACCGTAGGATAGCAGTCCGCTTTAGCTAGCCCCAAAATCCCTAATTTCACCGAGTAACAGTCCGCTTAGTTATCGATTCTATTCAAAAGAACCACCTTGAGGTCCGCTTACAAGATGTAATTCCTGCATGCATTAAGATTTATGAATTTAGGTTTAGTACTAGTAGTTAAACTCGGTTCGCTTGGTCCACTTTCTAGCGTTGTTTCTACACACAATTGCTCCACGGAATCCCTCCGCAAGGTCTCGTGTTTGCTACTTATGTAAAGAGTCAAGAAACGATTACTTATCTCCTAACTTTCACTAGCTTTAGATCAAATTAACAAATCAATTTAGTTGGCCACCTAAACAATCTATCAATCAATCATGAATGTCTTTAAGATCACTCCTATTAGTAAAAACAATCGATAATCATGTGAAAAACTTCAAGATAGAATTTGAAAACAAAAACTTAAATCATATGTTTAAAAACTAGGAATTCATCCTCAATCAATAAAATTAACTACTCATGTTAAAAGAGTTCACACAAAGAATAAGAAAAGAAAAGAATTGTGTGTGTAAAGATGTGTAGAAGTTGTAGAAAACTTCTCTATTTATAGGCTTCAATATTCTCCAATTCTTCCAAGGATTAGAATCCTTTTCCTTTTGCAATTCAATTTCCAAATCAAGCTTTTCTCAACTCTTCCACCTTCTCTTTCCAAATTTGAGTCCACCTCCATCCAATTCCTAGCCCAAGTCTTCATACCCATGAGAGAAGTCCATAGAAAGTTCTGAATTTTGCTCACGGAAAACCGGGATTGTGGCCGGAATTTGGCCGAAACGTCGCCGCGGCCGCCCGAAAATTTCTGTCCGTCTGAGAATATTCGATGGAATATTCGTCGGGGCCTCCGTTAGACTAATCTGGCCAAATGGTCAAACCGTTAGTCAACGTTAGTCAACAAAATCAAGGTAGAAGAGAGTCATCCAATGAGTCACCGGTCTGGACTCGGCCTTAGCCTGGCCGAGTCACCGAGTCAACTCAAGTCGAAACGAGTCGTTGATCCAAACTCGGTCCCGCACTGTGCCACTTTCCAGCCTACTTATTGCAAAGACCATCCTTGTGCATCATAGCCGCATCATTTGCCCCATGATGGCCCTACTTGCCAATTTGAACTCCTTCATTGCACATCCCAGTAGCTTTCAACCATTCTCAAGACAATCTCCACTCTCTATACCAAAGACCACCATAGCCTTGCAAGCCCCGTCATTCATCTTCAAGTCATTTGCACCGCACAACCCTGGCATTTTCTTTGAAACCCACAAACCGCCGCTAAGACTCGCAATCATCAATCCACATCAAGCCCATTATCTCAAAAAGATTTCCAACTCCACATTCATATACATATTATTAGTGCCAAACCTCCAATTCAAAGTGCATTAGTTCCTTAGGCCACCTTTCCTGTCACTCTACACCATTCACAAACTATGCCTTCAATCCCGCAATACCACACTAACTTGCACTCGACCCCAAAGATTGAACCCAAATCCATTGTTTCACTCTCCAATTTCATCATCTCCCGCCAATTCAAAAACTCAACTCCAAATGCTCAATTACCACCATCCGCAATGCAGCCTACCACCGCACTCCATTTCCCGCTCCGCCCGACTCCGCAATATCCTTCATCAAATCATCGCACCACATTGCTACGCTCTACTCTCCAAAGACTCTCCATCTCTCGCTTTGGCCTAGCCATTACCACCACCCGACACCAAGACTTCCACACGTAACACATTAGCCACAAGCAGTACAATCACAAACTCAGCTCACAAGCTCGTGCCAACACCATCAATTGCCGCTGACCACCACACTCCAAAGACTATCAAAGACAACAACTTCATCTCTACTACCAGCCACATCTCATTCAATTCACTTCAAACTCGACTCCTCATTTCCAACAAGATCAACCCAATCCAACTTGTTCTCAGCCTTCATCTCAATCAATTCATCAGAATCTTCCTCGGCAGCTCAATACTTGAGCTATTCCTCCACCAAATAGAAGCATCCTTTGCTCGCCAGCCTCACCCGCGTTAATCACTTTCACCCGACCCACTTTCGATTCAACATTCACTACCATCAAACCCATTAATCGAAACAGCTTGATAAAAACCCTAACTCCATTTTCATTTGGTTCTCGATTTTGACACTCGGGCAAAGAACAATTTCATTTCTTCACAGATCGAATATCGTCGATCGAACAAATTCTTCCCCTGGGTATCAATTACTTCTCCTCGAGTTTCTTCATCCCTGAGCTTCAACTCTATATTATCGATTCGATTCAAACCCATTCACTCCTCGATCTATCGAACTCAGAACCCACTGTTCTTCTTTGGACCCAGGAAACACCACCACAATCGAACCCATCTTCGAACGGCTAAAAAGCTCTCTCTCTCTCGGAACAGCGGCAGCCATGGCTGTCTTCTTTCTCTCTTTCAGGTGAAAAGAAATAATGAGGAGAAGAAAATATCTCGATTTGAGCTGGGTTATTCGGGCATGGATCCGGGTAGATGGATGGGCTTAGGTTAGAGTGGATCAGACATGTGGGCTTGGGTATGGGTTAGAGTTCACTCCCTTCTTTTTGGATAAGGGACACCTCTTTGACCTCCCCTTATCTATTATTGTCCTTCCTTCGAAATTTGAGTCACCCCTTACCCTTGGTCTGGGCTCCATATAGTCTTCGCCCTTGATAAAATGACAAGTTTGCCCTTTTTGCTCAATTTTGATGATTTCTTCTTCTTTTCCTCTCGTGCGACTCAAAGTAGCTACAAAACTCAAAACAAGCGTAAAATACAAAATTCACACGAAAAAATAGCAAAGAAAGCATAAACTCTAGATAGTAAATACGGTGTATTCTACACCTATCAGTTATCGTCAAAGTTGTGATACAATTGAACTTTGATGCTGTGTAATAATACTATGACACTGTATAACAATGATTGAGAGCATTTTGTTTTCTCATTGTTATAGCTATGGATCTTCAACAATTGTGATGCTGAACTTACAACCTTTAGGATCATGGAGTACTTGGAAGTGACGAAGATTTCGAGTCGCGTTGAAGATGCCAAGGAGATCAAGCATGTGGATAAGAAGCTTATTTTTTATCTTTTATGTAATCCATATGTATTGATAGTTTTGTCACTAAAATTGACAAAGGGGGAGATTGTTAGAGCATTGCTCGGTCAAACTCGCATGCGTTGTTATCTCAAGCATGTTTGTCAATGTTTGTGATCAAAACTATAAGTCTTGATTTCTAGCCTATTTGTAGATGTCTCGGACTAGGACATAGATAGTTTAGATGAGCTTAAATCTCTCGACGTCCATCTCTTGAAGACGAAGAACTACTAAGGGGAGCTTGTGGAACTTCTTCGACAAAAGGCACGTGGAGACTTGAACTTATCTATCACTTGGAAAGTATATTTCTACTATCTCCTATATTGAGACATAAGTCGTGTTACGACATAGTTTGCTCTATACACATTTGAGATTTCGAGATGAGTATATCTCGCTTACATATTTCTCGAAATATGTGTTGGTAAGCTTTCGCTTCGACCAAGTTCATATTATATCATGAGAAAATTACCGAGTAACATCTTACATGGTTTGTGTGATACAATCATTTGGTGTAAGACTTGGAAGTTTTCAATAATGATTATTTCAATATCTTGAAAATTGCCTTGATGCTAATAGTGTGTGAAAACGGCTATTGACATTATAGAAGAATGTTTCAATGATTGAAATAAAGAGTTGATGATGTAACCATCTTTGGATATAAGCATATATAGTGTGTTCGCACATTAGTGTATAAATCCATAAATCGGGAGCCAAGAGTATGCATATGTGTGTATACGAAATTGGTCAAGGAGACAGGATAAGTATGCATACCCGTACGCATACTGGCGAAAGTTCTCAAACCGAAAATTTCTACTGAGTTTGGTTTTGGCAAAACTCTTAACTAGTCACCTTAAGTATGCGTATATGTACGCATACTGACGGAAGTTTTTGAACCGAAAAATTCGGCTCAGTTTGGAAACTTTACAAACATAAAAACCGATTGCTTAAGTACGCATACCTGTACGCATACTTAAGCTGGTTACACTAGTGGAAAACAGATGTTCCGCGACCGTCAGAACTAGGGCTGTCAATGGGTACCCGTTACCCGCTACCCGGAACCGGACCCGCCTAATTGGGTCCGGTTCTGGGTCCTAAAGTTGGACCCATTAGCCACTTAAGACCCTATGGGTAATTACCCGAATAGACCTCGCTTATAATCGGGTCCAACCGGTCCTACCCGACGGTACCAAGGGTAATGGGTACCCGTTTATTTAACCTTTTGATCATTTTTTAGCAAAATTATAGGTATTTTGCTAGTTTTGGCTTTGATTTTTTTTTGATTTTTGATTTTTTTCTTACATTTAATCTTTATTTAGTACATTAATAAATAAATAATAATAAATTTTTATAAAAATAATTTATATTCAAGTTAAAAAAGAGAAAGAAATTAAGATTTTAATAGTTTTTTTAATACCCAACGGGTACCCGGACCCGACGGGTATTTGGGACTTTAAACGGTCCGGTTTCCGGCCAACACATTATGGAACCGGACCGGAACCGTGAGGACCCGGAACCGATGTTGATATGCCGGGTCCGGTTCTGGGCCATGTACTACCCGGGAGGACCCGGACCCGTTGACAGCCCTAGTCAGAACAAGTCATATATACGAGTTATACGACCATTTCTAACCGTCTCTGTTGGGGTCTCTGATAAAGCGTATATGATTTTTACGATCCTTAACCGTGGGTCTCAAAATAACAACTGATTTTAAGGGTAACGAGGTGCAAACCCTTAGCCATGGGTCTCAGATTTAAATAATAATATAAAAAAAATATAGATTCGATTTCTTTGAAATGCTCGAATGGCTAAATCAAATCAAATAACTGACCAACATCAACCAAACTCAAATTAAAGTCAAATTGAAATTCAAATTGAAATTCAAATGAAACCAAAACTTAAACTCAAATTTAAACTCAAACTGAAAATTCAACATTCATTCATTGTATCCATCAGGTTTAAAATTACACAAAATAGATTGAAATCATGAGTTCAGAACAATATACAAGTTCTAGCTAGCTAGTGAGTTCTAAGATTAAATAACAAAATGATACACTAATAGACAATTGATTAAACAGCAGAACGACAAACTCTACCCCGACGGTGAACTTAGCCCATACTTCAGAATGGTGGTATCTCAGAACAAAATAAGTTATGATTCGTAAAACAAAGAAATAAAAGAAAGAAAGGGATATAAATATTTACATAGCCAAATAAATCGATAGGATGAGTATGATCTAGCAAAGAAGAAAGTCATACATTTCTTGAAATTCAAAGATCATTGAATCTGCATCGGACTGAACAATGAGTACAACCTTATTCCCATCTACCAAAAACTGCTTGAGCCGATGGCTGAGCACACCTTCAACAATTTTGCAACCATAGGCAGCAACAACCTTCTAAATATCTTCAGTTACTTCTTTACGTTCGAGAATAAAATGCAATAAATGTGTAGCTTTTCTGCATCACAAGGAATTATCAAGGTTTAAGACTCGCACATCACACAGGGAATAAAAAAAACAAATTAAATTAAATTGGACCAAATGCCTAACCTTTCTATAAGCATTTAACACACCTAACCACAAGACATTTGATGCAATAAATCCCTATCAAGTTTCAGTCAACCCCAAGTAAAGGCTAATGGTCTTCATGCACAAATGACAAATAGTTACCAGACATACCCACTCAAGTAGTTTGCTAGACATGAATACACTAGTAAAGTATTTTACAAGGCACAAATACTATGAAGTAGAAAGTATTAAACATAGTGCAATAAGGAGTAATTAACATCTCAAGAACAAAATCAAGGAGTTAAAAACTTTCATACCTTTGTCGCAAACCCGTCTCTCGTCGAGCACAACACATCCTTGAGCACAACAGAGAGGATTCCCGGCGGGACTTATCTCGCAAGATTTGAGATGAAACTTATCTCTATGGTGAATCGGGAATGGAAAATGGTTGCAGAGTAAGGTCAAGTTCGAGATGTTAAGACAATAGTATTACCTCCCTGTTTGACCGCCTTCGCACCTTCAAAAACTCCACCTCCTTTACAAGCAGTACTGCATGAAATAAGCAAATCCCCAAATCAAAAATCATTTTACATAAATTGGAATCCACAAAACTAAACCTAATAACATGTTACTCCATCTAAATATCAAAACTAAACCTAGATTTGTATGGACCAGATGATGGTTTTGGAGCCTACGAAGATAAAAATCTTCCATTAAAACCAAAATCCAAATAAGCACCAGATATAAATATATATGAATACACAAGAAAGGAAACAACCTTGCAACCCTTGGCACCACTTACTCTCAGTGAAGCACATATGAATAATAGAAGCTGCAATGATGAACAACTTACACTCAGTGAAGCACGCAGTTAAGGAAACAACCTTGCAACCCTTGGCACCACTTTCCATGGCGAGTCTCAGTACATCATAACAGGCCCTAAGCACAGAAACTTCATCAGTGTTGCACAATGAGCATTACGTATCCACAAATTGGACCTCTTCAAAAATAATATAATAATTAAAGACATATGCACGATGAAGTGTTACCTCTAAGTTATCACCAAGCTTATCTTCCTTTGGATCAGTTGCTATCAATGCTGCATAACAGAGATTTATGGCCTCGTGAAAATCATGGGTTGCCTGCCAGAATTTGTAAGTCACTGCAAGTGTTGATCTGCGATATTTTGTAAATATAACCAATGTCAGGTAATCATAGTGTACTCAACAAACAATGGATTTGCGATCTTGATTGGTAAAACATCAACTCATTTAGAACATTTTTTCAAGGAAAACTGAACTCACAATTGGATCAGGAGCATTCACTTGCTCGCACTGCTAGTTCAAGCCAACAGCCGGTGTGACGGTTGCATAATCATGTAAGTATTGCGCCTCTAGCTACAACAGAACAAAAGTACAAGTATATCAGATCTATGTTGTATGAGGTGCTAGGCAAGGCGAGGCGCCAAGCCAAGCGCCTCACGCCTTGTCACCTAGGCGCGACTTAGGCGCTCTAGGCGAACATAAACAAAAATCCAAAGTAAATATCATTTTTCATTACTTGCATGTATACTAAGTCATTATGCGATGTACAGGACAAAAAGAAAGAATCATTATTATCATTACTAAATTACTAAAACTTACAGGAAAAGATTCAAACTCTCTTCTCCCTGGTTCTACATCTACTACGTTATCCCAACCTATAATATTAGTATCACAGAACAAAGCAAACGAATCATTATTATCATCGTCGTGGTGACCACCTTCATTTTCATCATCATCACTTCTCCAAAACCAGAACCATTTGTTCCTCCATTTTCATCATCATCACTTCTCCAAAACCAGAATCATTTATTCCTCCACATCTAAGACAAGGAGTTGTTGGTAAACAAGAGATAGATTAGGACAGCAAGGACATAAAATAAATTAAAATTTTCTATAAAAGTAATAAAACCAATTACTGACGAATCTTAGGAAATAAAATCTATAAAAGTAATAAAACCAATTACTGAAGAATATTAGGAAATAAAAATCAATCACGTTAATCTGAATCACTTTTTATGTTCGTGATTCACATTAGTAATAAATCTCATTGACAGTTAAATTAGGAAATAAAAATCAATCACATTTATATCCATCAAGTTATTTTCTTAAATATTAATTTTTCTACCATATTTTTTATCATACAACGTTAGCAGTAATTAATAGCATAATCCTGAAAATGGAAACAAATTCCTATCAAGTTGCACGTTATTAGAGCAATTATGCTAAATCAACTAATGAATTACTAGCATAGTGTGGCCTCTAAGAAGAATTATACAATAGACCATAGAACAAAAACAAATATTGAAACTATGTGAGAATTATACCTCAAAAACTCCATATCAATAGTCAAGATACTAACATCGAATGTACCACCACCAAGATCAAAAACAAGGATGTTCTTTTCTCCGGTCTTTTTGTCCAAACCATAAGCGATAGCTGCTGCGGTTGGCTCGTTGATGATTCTTGCTACATTTAATCCAGCAATCACACCAGCATCCTTGGTAGTGAGCATCATTGAAGTATGATGTAGAACACAGAACACAACAACGAATCAGCCACATTTAAAAAATCCACATAACAAATTGCAAATTCTTCCAAATCCACATAATAAATTGTGGAATCAAACATGAATTAATTTGATTTGGTTCTCAATCTTGCCAGGAGCAGTAATGACAGCATCCTAAGAATGCTTCAGCTGTTTCCTTCATTTTGGTCAAAATCATAGCACTAATTTCCTCAGGACTGAAAACCTTAGTCTCCCCATCCTTAAGTTTAACCTCAACATATGGTTTCCTTCCTTGTTGACAATCTTGTATGGTAAGAGTTTCATATCTTTATGTACCTCTTTATCATCAAACCTACACAAAACCAAAATCACTCATAAATCACAAACCCAGAAAAATCTCCACTACCAATTACACAAAAAATCTAAATCTAATCCAAATCTAAGTATTCTTTTGACTTACTTTCTTCCGATAAGTCTCTTGATATCAAAGACAGTTCTCATTACAATTCCACCAAATCAACGAACACCAAATCAAAGTAAAAAAAAAACTCGGAGCAAGCAGCGACCAACTTCGCTTCATCACCACCACCACACCATCATCTAATCATTATAAGAACTAGTTAAAGTAAACCACAACCCTATTCAGCAAAATAACACTTCAATCGAAACTATTACCAGGAAAATCAAGAGCTTGAAAATTCACCCTAACCCTAATATTAAAAATTAAATTTTTGAAATTGAAGATGATAAAGAAGATTAAGTCATAGATAATTACCCAATGAATCGCAAGCAGTATTTCATCATTGACAACCCAGACTACCGATGAAATCGGTTATTAGCTTGAGGGTATTGACTTTTGTTTCACCTTTTGGATCTGGATCGAGAAGAAGAAATCGATTCTTTGAAGAAGAAGAAGAAGAAGAAGGTAATGGAGGTCGATGGAGAGCAAATGTTTTTAAACTTACAGAGAGAAAAAAAACAAAAAAAGAGAAAGACGGATATGGAGATGAGTTCGATGTGAGCTATAGTGAAGAGGTAAGAGAAAATAAAGATAATTTGAAGATAAAAGATAAAGATGAGTACATCGATAAAAACAAAGAGGGCTATCATCCAGTAGTTCTTTTACTAAGCAAATCGTGACCATAAAAAGTGTGGGGCCCATAATCGATTATCGATCTGCATCGAAGGTCGGGGTTGTTGAATCGTAGTTTTATGATGGCAAAATGGTAAATAAATTTTCCAATTCGAGAGACTCGCTAATTATCCTCTCGAATTTTTCCGGTTTTTTATTATATCGAGACCGCTTTTTACGGGTCAGCGGTCAACTACAAGTATGGGGTCTCTGATGTGGGTCGGTAAACACCCATTTTCCACTAGTGTTACTTTGTCAAATCGGTCAAGTCCATGACCTTAAACATTTAAATCATAAGGAATGCAATCTTTACAAACCGTGGCTATAATGTTCATGATTGATTCAAGTGAATCAATTCGATTTGATTTCAATTGTGGTTTCTAAACAATTGAACAACTCTTTAACTAGTTTCATTTGAGTCATTTGAACTAGTAATGGTTAAGATGAATAAGGTTGATATGAGAGTAATCATATATGGCTAACCTCGGTTAACTATTTGAGAACCAACCTGGTGTACACGTTTAGGTACAACTACATAAACTTAAATGAGGGTACATTTTATTTGTGTGTAACAAGCTAAGTTCGATCTAACGGTTGAAAGATATTAGCTTGGTTGAATCAGGTTTTTCATCTAACGGTGAATATTGAATGCTTTGTTACCAAGGTAACTTGGATTGCAAACCCTGATTTGAAAACTATACAAATGAGAACTCTAGAAACTGGGAAACCTAATCCCCATACCTCTTGTGTGTTACTAGTTGCATAACTAGAGTCGATTCTCCTTTAACCTTAGGTTTCTTCTCGAGACGCCGTAGGTTAACGAATTGAAGACTTCATTGGGATTGTGAAGCCAGACCCAACTATTATCTTTGTAGTTGCGTGATATGATCTTGTTGTTTCTATCGTGTGGAGTGCAACTGAAATAATTGGCTCGAGATTTTATATCTCCGATAGGCAAGATAGAAAAGTAATCACAAACAAACTTCGTATCATCGTTTGTGATTCCACAATAACTTTTTCGCTAGTCTATTAAGTTTATTATGAGGTGATTGATAATACTAGGTTGTTCTTCGAGAATATAAGTCCGGTTTATCAATTGGTTCATGTTCACCTTGATTTTTCAAAAGACTAACAAAACTCTTGGGTATTTCAGGGAGACAGATTTATTCAATCTATAGACTTTTCTGTGTGAGACAGATTTGTCTATCAAGTCTTCGACTTGGGGTCGTAGCAACTCTTAGTTGTGGGTGAGATCAACTAAGGGTATCAAGTGCGTAGTATCCTGCTGGGATCAGAGACGTATGGAGCGCAACTGTACCTTGAATCAGTGTGAGATTGATTAGGGTTCCACTACAGCCAAATTCGAAGTTAATTGGTAGTAGGCTAGTGTCTATACGCTTAATACAAATATGGTGTTCAATCTGGACTAGGTCCCAGGTTTTTCCGATTTGCGATTTCCTCGTTAACAAAATTCTGGTATCTGTGTTATTTCTTTTCCACATTATATTTTGTTATATAATTGAAATATCACAGGTTGTGCGTTAAGATCAATCAATTAGAATCAACATTTGGTTGTTGATTTACATTGATTGATACTTGAACATTGGTCTTTGGTACCGTTCAAGTAACTCCTCTTATATTCAATCAGGCTCGCAGATTTCTATTTGCTTATTGCAGATTGAATTAAAAGTTAGAGATATTAAACTCTTTGATATACTTTAATCTAGATTGACTCGATTGTCTAGTTGATTCTCTAGAAGTGTATTGAGTAAGTCCTCTCATATTGCCAAACGAATTGTTGGGTGTGGTTGTTGCACCCCGCATTTTCGGTAACCTAATTAGGCGAAATCTCTTACTTCTCGCTCGCTTTAAAGTCTTTTTGGGATTGAGAAGATCTATTAGTACCGTTGGTGGGAAACTAGATAATTGCGGTTTATCTTGTGTTTTTGATTAATTTGATTCACTAACGGAGGTTGAACTTTGATTGCACCTAGTTTGTTTATACTTGAATTATCTCAGAAGCAAAACTTGTTAAGTAGTGAATTATCTCGCCTATCTTATACTTTGACTAAAGATAATTTGGAGTTGGAATCTTTATCAGATGAGAATAAAACCCTATCTCAAGAGAAGCAAATGCTTTTAAATAAGGTGGCGATCTCTTCGCAACAACTTAACATTTGCCAAAAAGTATGTAACGATCAAGAACAATCTCTCTGCTCATTGATAAATAAACTTAAAGAAGTAACAAAATCGCCTTTCCATTGAGAGATAAACTTATTCGTGGTAGAATAACTTTTAAGTGTAAAAGCAAGTCAACTCAAAGATCAATACCCAAGCTCAAGAATCCTACACTTCTCTTGCGAAGGAAAACACCTTGCTCATTTATAACGAAAAGAATCTTCGATCTCTCTCGAAAGGTTTAGGTAGATATAAGTTTGACGATGCAATGGACCACTTGGAGAATAGTTTTTTGGCTTTAACCCAATATCTTATCTCGCAAAAGGAAGGTAGTCATAAAATTTGACTCGCCTCAACCATTTCTTCTTTGTTAAGTCTTTTTATGATATCTTCCTCATGATCCTTTGCCGAATAATTTTCCCAGATTCTTTGTTTTCGCAAAATCTAAGAAAAATCTTCGTTCCTCCATTTCTATTTTGGAGTCTAAATTCGCCAAAATTCGCAAAGAGAATGCATTACTTGCCTCTACCCTTTCTTGTTATCGCGATCGGGCAGAAAGAAGATTTGATTATCTTGCTTATTTCAAAGATGTGCAAAGTAGGAATCATTAGAAAGCATTCCTTCGCCGAGCTCATATCAGGGCTGAAGTTCTTGTGAATGATATCTTGTTGTCCAAATCTCTTCCTCCTATATCTTTCAAACCTTTGGAAGTAGATGACGATGAAGTTCCTTATTCTCCTGATAGTGATTATTATTATGAAAGTGGCGAAGATCTCGCAAATGAAGAAGAAATTCCTCCTAATGATGCAACTGTTGATGATAACCTAAATGAAGAAGAGACTAGAGTAAACCAGAATAAAGGAAGGACTGGCGAAAGTGAAAAAGCTGGCGAAGAACGTCCATTATCTCCTTCTGGCGAAAAATTTGATGAAAATATTTCATCTTCTGACCGCTGTCGTAAGCGACACAAATATAATTACACTTTCTTACTACTCAAAATATAAATATAGCAAGGGCAAGAAAGGATCGATCCTGAGAGGTCTAGGTTGTCAAATTGTTATGGTTTCCTATAAAAACACCTAAGAGTTTTCTCGATTTTATGTTTTAAATAAAATAAAAGCAAATAAACAAAAGTAAACAAATAAGATAGAAGAGATATTGGTTAAGGATTTCGTTTTCATTCACTAACATGCTTTTCACAATAACTAGAATTGATATTTAATCTCAACTTTTATCAAAGACCCTAGAATACCTTGATCGCAAGAATATCCCGCAAATCTCCTCATGTCATCAACAAACACATTAAAAGATGCGAATATGAATTCTACCTAAAGGAACAACCTAACGTGTAAAAGCACTAATCAAGTTTAATTCCTAGGTGCATTAAGTTCTATGAAATTAGGCCAATCAAAGCAATTGAACGTGGAAAGCGCACTAATTCAATTTAACAAAGGTTACGATTCACATATGATCATAAGAATATATCACTACAAACTATAATCATATTATGCTACTTGTATCCAAGGAATATCACTTTTGCGTATAATAAACCCTAAACTAGCAATAGATGTGATTAGAAGTTCTACCAATTTGCAACTTGACAAAACAATCAATCAATCATAAAACAATATTTTCAGAGAATTGCAAACGATAAATATGAGACAAAACTAATATATTGAATCAAAGAATCATGCTTTGTGAAATCCAACTATTCCATAACCAAAAGATAATTAGGTACTCATATTCATGGAGTTCATCACAAGAAGAAAGAGAAAAGACTTCATGGTTCTAAACCCTAGAATAAAGTAGAAGAGATAATAATAAAACGTATATGAAAGAGATCCCCCAAATTCTACATAAGCTTCCCTATTTATAGAGTTTTGTAACCTCTTCTTGAAGAAACTAGGAAACCTAGATAAAATAGGAAAGTGCACCTCCTCAAAACTGTGTCCCGTGCATTATACCCCGTGCATCAAACCTCGGTCGAAATAGATTGCCAAACTCTGGCCAAATTCACGCAATAAGTCACGGCCATGTTCTGCTCGTGATAATCTCCAAACAATCCAATGGGCCTGCACCAATCCAGCCCATTCCTTGTCAATGCCTTGTCAGTCACTGAACCGACATTGCAATTTTTCTTCAACCTCCATTCTCACCAGGATTACTTCTATCCACTGATTTCACTTGTAAACTCATATCCCTATTCGACCTTATGTTCAGCAGACAACGATATCTTCTTCATCAAAGCCGAGTCCGTCCATCTATCTCCTTAACTCGTTACCACTGCCAGCAGTCATTGAGCATCTCCGTTAATGGCAGCGACTCCATTTCTTTCTCGACTGAAAATATCCAGAAACACCGTGGCATTCACAGCTCCATGCTTTCTTCAATGTTTTCCGTGAGCTTTTTCTCTACCATCGATAACGATCATAACACCAATGCTTTGCTCTCTGCCAAATGTAGTACGTCGTTTCATCTCCCTCTCTCGTTTAAACTCGAGCTCGGACTATACATGCAGACCTCTCGGTTCGAACCCATCTGCGTCTCTCTCTTTTTGGCAAGAAACGACTCAGTTTCGACTCCATTGCCATCACGTTCAAGTCCCAGTAAACCAACTCGATTCCGACTTCCAATCATGCACCACCATGGAACCACAAATCCTCTTTCTATCGACCATCATCGCTGCCAATACCCACCGATAATCCTCTATTTTTCATCGTCCAACAGAGACCTGTTTTATCTTCTCGAGCCATCATAGCAACATCTCTTCGTTCTTCATTATCCACTTCAAATGGTAGTAACCCATCACTGCAAACGGAGACATCCATCTCGACTCCGCACTTTACCATCAACAATGGAAGCTCATCTTCTCATTGCCATCGTCTCTAATAATGACTCCTCCCGAACTTGCTCGAGCCCTTCTTATCTTTATCTGCTAACAGCTTTCATCAATCGAACACAAAGAGCGTCATCGTACAAAGGATAGCACCGAAAGCACCTCCTAAATCCCGGTTCTCGTTAATGGCGTAAGGTATCAATATACCGAGACTCAAGCATTATTCCAAAGAGCTACGATTGAACCGCCAAGCTTATCGAAATCCAACAACGACCCATGTCTTCTCACCATCAAAGAACCCAATGAACCATTCGAACTTGACAAAATCTCGTAACTCTATCATCCCATCATCACTGGGCAAGAGACGTTATCGTCTTCATCACTTCCATCAAGTCACAGCTCCAAACTCCATCGAGAGTAACCCATGTCTCTAAACACATTCAAATCCATTGTTACATATTCCAGCTCCGAAGCCTTAACAATCACCATTAACTACCTTCGCCGGCAACATGAGATTGGCCGGAAAACTCATCGTGTTCGTTGAGTTTGCATGGGAGAAGATGGTGGCCCCGAGTAATTAAGCCGGTGCCCTTAACATATTTTGAATTCTGATTTCCCCAGCAAATGACGTGACTCCCTTTGAGCAATTCCTTTGAAGCTTGATTACCCCTTAACAGAAAGACTACCCTTAACCTACACTTGGGGTGTCAATAACACTTGCCCTTTATGCTTCAAGTTCTTGTTTTGCTCATAACTTCTTCATACGAACTCGGAATGACTCCATTCTTTCGCCATTGTCTTTATCTTCTCGTCCTCTACACAATGAAAAGTAGAAATCTTGTATTTGAACGAGTTCCAATTGGTCTTTTTGCTCCAAATGACTCCATTGCACCTAATAAACTCAAAAACACACATAAGATACATAATTTACAAGAAAACTCGCAAAGAAAGCATAAATACTAGATATAAAATTAGGTGTTTTACGACACCTATCATCTTCTCCTGGCAAAACTAATATTGAAGTTTGAATTCCTTATGAAATTTTACTTCTTTGCGCTATTTCATCTTTATAACTTCTTGAAAATGGTGTACTTCAGTCAACTTTGAAGTGTATTACTCTTTTATTATTGTGCTTACTAGCGAGAAAGATAATGCTTGTTGTTTAATAATTCCCATACTTCCTCTCATTATCTTTCTTGCGATGAATGATCTGCATAATAAGTAATAGTTAATTCTTATAAATTTTTTGTTGCATCATGTGGTCTTATTTTGCCTTCCTAGTTAAAAGGTCTTATTTCGCCACCCCTTGTCATTGCGACAAAATCGCAGGACGTCTTTGCACTTGCATGCAAAAACCCATTGATCTTGCCTTAACTTTTTTCTTTTGTCGTTTTTGTTGCGACAATATGACAGGCCTAATATTCTTGCGAAAATAAAGCCCCATGACATTGCCGTCTTGCGACGAAATCGCAGGACGTCTTTACACTTTCATGTATTGGCCCATTGATCTCGCCTTATCTTTCTCTTTTGTATTATTGGCTCTACAGGATTATCGCACAAATATGACAAGCCTAAATATTCTTGCGAAAAAAAAGCCTCGTGACATTTGCGTCTTAAGACACTTATTAGCTCCCTAATGGAGGGTGCCGCCCTTATCTTCCCCCTGGTTGCCCCTTCAAGGAGACGTACCTCTACCATACAAGGTTGGCTCCTCCCATCCGATCTTAACAACAACCAGTTGTTTTTGCAGCCTCTTATCCCTTTTGCCTATATGGTTTATAGTTACAAGACTGCACCCTAAGTGGGGTTTTCTTCGGGCCGAGCGCAGCATAAGTCAAGACTTGCCAAGAATGGCCGAGACGCTTCAAACGCCCTAGGAACTCTTGGCTCAACCGTGTACCTCGGCGCCTTGATCGATGTCGCACTCCTTAGAAGACACCTCGCCGTCCAACCTAAGTCATAAGCTTAGGTTGAAAATCCAAGGTACCTCTCCCGGATGGGCTTTATTGACCCCAAATCTCCATGACACATTCCAAAGAGTGGTGTAACCTTTTCGCTGAGCCATGCAATAGGTACCCCCTTCTATGACGCACTTTAGGTCTTACATTTGCCTCTTGCGAAATTTTGATTTCGCGAACTAGGGTGTACGCTATAGTAGGTTCGCCTCTTTCTAGTATGTCATTAATCTTTGATTATCTCTTGTCATTATCTGTGCGAATTTTTCGCGTGTTCTTTCTTTGTTTTGGATATGTATAATCTCGCAATTATTCTTTCATAAGATCTTCACATAGATTCATTTTGTTTCAATCATACATCATTTCGCAGTCTACTCTTTCCCAAAATCTTTTATGGGTAATATCTCTTTAAGTACAATTTGTTCCACGGTCTATCAAGTCTATGACCCATATCTTTACCCTCAGGATCCATTAATCTATATGCCCCTATTCCAAATATATCCTTAATGATGTAAGGCCCATCCCATTTTTTTGCTAGTTTTCCACCATTTTCTCGCTGATATATTGGTGTTTCTCGCAGCACAAAGTCACCTGGTTGAAACTATCGTGTTTTAACACGTTTATTATATTCTAGGGCTAATCTTCGCTGGTAGTTTTCCATATGTTGTAGATCCCTTTCTCTTTTTTCTTCTAATTCATCTAATTTGGTTAAAATCAACCCGTACTAAGATTTTTCTCCCTAGACTCTCTCTTTGCTGCGGGAATAATAACTTCTGTCGGTAGTACGGCCTCAAATCCATATGTTAAACAGAAAGGTGACATTCCAGTAGCTTCTCGCCTGGTTGTGTTGTAAGCCCATACTGCATTATGCACCTGTTCGCATCATGCTCTATTATGCCCTTCTAATTTGTTCTTCAATATATCTGCAATTGTCTTATTGTTGCTTATGTCTGTCCATTGGCCTGTGGATATAGAGGAGTTGACTTCCCACATTTTATCTTAAATGCATTGAGTAACATTTTTATGTTCTGCCCTTCAAACTGTTTCCCATTATCAGATACCAACTGTGCGGGAATTCCTAATCTGCAAATGATATTTTCAAATATGAATGTAAAAATGTCTTTGTCACGAATGTGTTGTACCGCCTTTACTTCGCCCATTTTGTGAAATAATCTGTAGCGACAATTAGATATCTTCTTTGTCCGATCCCTAAAAACGGTCCCACAATGTCTAAACCCCATTTTCCAAAAGGCCATACACTTGTTGAGGATGTTAATGGTGCTCCAGGTGCATGTATTTTCTTTCAGTGTCTTTGACAATCTTCGAAACGTCTTGATACTTGTTTCGCATCTTCATGCATATATGGCCAGTAATAACCTTGCATTTTCCCTCTGTATGCCAAAGATCTTCCGCCGCTGTGATTGCAAGCATCCCCATAACGTAACGCCTTTAACACTTCTTCTCCCTATTTTCGTGTCAAACATCTGAGTGATGGTCCGTTAAAGGATCTCCGATACAATACCCCATCTCTTAGTTCATAATTTGTCGCATGACTCTTTAATTTGTGTGCCTCCAATCTATTTCTTGGTATTTCTCCTTTCATCATATATGCATGAAGTTCTGCTCTCCAATATTCGATATTGATTCCGCCATCTTCTATTATCATTACATCTACTTCTTCTTCTTTGTTGATTGATGGTGATAGAAGTGTCTGTATCTTTATGCATTTCGCAGTCGGGTCTGTCATCATACTTGAAATAAAAGCAAAAGCATCTGCAAGCCTATTATCTTTCCTTGATATATGTCTCCATTTTATTTTTGGGATTTTTGCTGACAACTCTTCAACAAGTTTCTTGTATTTCTTCAAAGATGGTTCATTTGTAGTGTATTCTCCTTTTATTTGACGAATGACTAGCTGCGAATCACAGGTGATTCTCACATTTTCCAACTTCATTTCTATTACGAACTTCAGGGCATGCATTACAGCTTCATATTCTGTTTCATTATTGGTGGATGTAAACTCCAGTCTAAAGGAAAAAGCCATTTTAGTGCCCTCTGGCGAAATCAAAACAATTCCAATTTCGTTACCTTCCCCATTTAACGATCCATCCACCAATACTTCCCATCTATTTGGCTCTGTTAATAGGTCTCTTGGATTTCCATATTCTTCTTCCACATCCATCATTTCCTCCACAACTTCATAATCTTCTAGAGGAAATTCTGCTAAGAAATCTGCGACAACTTGTGATTTGGGTGAAGATAGTATTTCATATTTGATTTTGAAATGTCCTACTTGTGCATTCCATCTCTCAACTCTGGCTGACCTTTTTGAATTCTTCATTACTGACTCAATTGGTACCTTTGTCAATACCCTTATTTTATGTGCCTGGAAATATATACGAAGTTTGAATTTTGCATAAACTAATGCCAAAATTAGTTTTAAATTTTTGAATAATTTTTCTCTGCGGCATTGAAGGTTTTGCTGATGTAATAGATTGGTCTCTCAACTCCTGCGTCTACTCGTAATAACACAACACTTAACGCGCGCGAAGTTGTCGCAAGATAGATTAATAATTCTTCACTGGTTTTGCTTTTTGCAAAATAGATATATTCATCAGATGTTCTTTTATTCCTTGAAAAGCTTTCTCGCATTCATCTGTCCATCTAAACTTCGTCCCCTTTTTGAGTATGTTGAAAAAATGTTTACATTTGTCTGATGATCGCGAAACGAACCTTCCTAGCGAAGCTAAGAGTCCGTTTAACTTCTGTATATCTTTTACCGTAGCTGGTATTGGCATGTAACAAATTTCTTGCACTTTCCCTGGATCAACTTGTATTCCTTCTTTTGATACAACGTAGCCTAAAATTTTTCCTGACGCAACCCCAAAGATACACTTCTATGGATTTACTTTGATGTTAAAATGCCTCATTTGTTCAAAAATTTCCTTCAAATCTTGGACATGATCTTTTGCTTCTTTACTTTTTATTAACATGTCATCTATATACACCTCTAACGTTTTGTGTATCCACTTCGCGAACACCTTCTCTACCATCCTTTGGTATGTTGCTCCAGCATTTCGCAAACCAAATGGCATTTTTATATAACAGTATAACCCTCTTGGAGCGAAAAAAGCAGTATGTTCTTGATCTTATTCAGTGAGAGGGATTTGATTGTATACTTTGTATCCGTCTAGTGAAGATATTCTATCATTTCCCGTTGCTGATTCAACCATTTGTGGAATATCTCTGTAACTAAAACTTGCCTTTCTGACAAGCTTTATTTAGATCAAGAAAATCTATACAAATTCTTATCCCCTTATTCTTTTTTGGAACCACAACCATGTTTGCTATCCACTCCGGGTATTTAGCTTGTCTTATGATTCCTGCATCAAGCATCTTCTGCAACTCTTTTTCTATTTGGGGATGATACATTGTTGCGATTTTTCTGATTCTTTGTTTGAATGGACTTGCATTCTTGTCAATTTCCAACCTATGACATGCCACAGACGGATATATTCTCGGCATCTCATCCATGTTCCATGCGAAAATATCTTTATATTCTCGCAATAAACTAATAGTTCTTTCTTCTTCAGTTGCCTCCATCTTAGTCCCAATTTTTAGTATTTTGGGTTCTTCTTTGGTTCCAACATTCACTTCCTTTATTGGTTCCGCTGTGGTGTAACTGGCCTCAGGTTCTCCCATAGGTGTTGGTTCCTTTATCTCATTCGCAAGTTCATTCCCTTCTTCCGAAATTTCGTTGGGTATTCCTTTTCCTTCCTCTGCTCTTATCATGTAAGTTCTAAATTCGTCTTCTTTCTTTGCCTCCTTCGCCATTTTTCTGCGACTTTTTCGCTTCTCTGCACGTCCTTCATACTGCTTCACTTCAATTTGATAACACAATTTTGCTTTATTAACATCCCCTCTAATTTCACCAATCCCACTCGGCATAGGAAATTTAATGCATTGATGTAATGTTGACGCTACAGCTTTAATTACGTGTATCCATGGCCGTCCCAACAACATGTTGTATGGCGATTCCATATGCACCACACATAAGGTCACTCGTGTTTCAATCTCTCCTAGAAAAATTCGCATCTCTATTTCCCCTTTTGGTTTTATTGTAGACTTGCCAAAGCCATGAATATGATACGTTGAGGGAGACATCTCTTCATTTTTGTACCCTGATGTGTGTCGTAGGTGCAATCAAATTAATATCTTATTTCCACTCAATTAAAAATAATATAATGGAAGTCAAGTTCGTTCCCACGAGGAGCAAGAGATTCTAGTTGTAAAAATTGTCACAAAAGGGGGGTGTAAAAAGCAAAAGAAAATAAACAAAGCAATTAAAAGATAAAGTTGAAATCAATAAGAGAGACAAGATCAAGGAATCATTCTTCGTTGCAAAACAATGATTAAAGTTATGTTCTTTTCTACTTGTTATTAGTCACAAATTATCACCAACCGTAGGTAAAGCAGCTAGATCAGTGCTAAACCCCTAAATCCCTTGTATCACCGAACACGGAAGTTCTCGACTACCGGATTCTATTTACCAAACCACCTAGTAGTAGATCACTCTAGATGTAATTTAAATAAACGCATTAAGATTTATGAACTTATTAGGTTCATATTAGTAGTTAGACTCTTAGATCAAGGTCTACTTGCTAACGTTGTTTTCACACACAATTGCTCCACGGAATCCCTCCGCAAGGTCTCGTGTTTGCTACTTATGTAAAGAGTCAAGAAACGATTACTTATCCCCTAACTTTCACTAGCTTTAGATCAAATTAACAAATCAATTTAGCGTGCACTCTAAACAACCTATCAATCAATCATGAATGAATAAACATTCCTATTGGTAAAAACAAACGATAATCATGTGAAAAACTTCAAGATAGAATTGAAACAAAACTCAAATCATATATTAAGAACTAGAAATTCATCCTCAATCAATAATAAAATTAGCTACTCATGTTTTTGAAATTCACACAAATAATAATTAAAAGGAGAATTTTCAAGTTCACACAAATAATTAAAAAGAAGAACTTTCAAAAGCTAGCAAAAACACAAGTGTTGTGTGTGTAGAGAGGTGTAAAAGATGTAGAAAACTTCTCTATTTATAGGCTTCAATATTCTCCAAATCTTCCAAGGAATAGAATCATTTTCCTTTAGCCATTCAATTTCCAAATCCAAACCTTTCTCAACTCTTCCATCTTCTCTTTCTAAATTTGAGCCAAATTCTCCATCCAATTCAAAGTCCAAGTCTTCACACCCATGAGAGAAACCCACACAAAAATCTGTAATTTTGGTCGCCGGAAAGCTGGTATTATGGCCGGAATTTGGCCGGAATCCGGCACCGGAATATTCTTCTCTGTCGACAGAATATTCCGTCACGGCACCGTCGAGTTAGCACCGGTCAGACGGTCAAGGGCATTAGTCAACGGGTCAAGGGAAGAGAATGAGTCGAGCCATCGAAGCCAGCTTCTAACTCACTGATTAATCTAACGGGTTGAGTTGGATCGGCTTTGATCGGTCATCGCCGAGTTGACTCGCGGTCAGAAAACCGGCCGAGTTTCGGGTGTTTATTGGGATTTCCAGGCCACATTCAGGCCGATCTATGTCTTCACACTGTTAAGAACCTAGCATTCATCTAGTTAAAGCACTCTTTCACTGCAGACAACACTAGACCGTAATGCCTCACAACCCATATCACTCATCTCATCAACACCAGGATCGGCCACCATCACTCAAGACCACCACCTTGTTCTCGACCTCATCCTGCTCACATTCATCCCATTTCCAAAGAAACCCATCTCGGTGTAACTTCACACTTCTCAATTCTGAGACCCATTCTGCAGACTTATTCACTACGCTACCACCAAAAATAACAAAGATCAACAACCATTCTCACAAGAAACAGCTCCATCACCAGATTCAACCCCACATCAAACTCAAATCCAAGCTGACCAATCTGAACTTCTTCTCCATCTCTTTTCAACAGAAATCAACAGCATCAGAGTCTTCTCTTGGTTCAATTTCTCTTCACCATCTGAATTCGACGGCAACAGCTCCAAAACCCATCTCTAGTTCTTTTGATAACAGAACCATCTTCTAATCGTTCACCAACTCCACCAGCTTGATTTCCTTGCGTTCAAATCCCTAAACTCAATTTCTGCCATTAGACTCAAACCCAATCCATCTCTTATCACCCTGAGTTCAATCTAAACAACAACCGCGACTCAAACTCCTTTCAATCGCTGCTCCGTCTCACTCGACAATCAGCAAGACCACAAATCATCAACACTTGCATCTGATTTCTTAGATCGACAACGCCACCAACAACAACTCACATCACAGTTCACAGCAGCAGTGTCTCAACCGACTCAAACCCATCTCTATTTCACTCAAGAACATCGATTTCTTCTCTCTGTCTCACAATTAACAAAGATCTCTACTTCTCACGGACAAGAAAATTCAATAGCATCTCTATTTGCTTTTCTTCCCAAATTTCAGATGTGAAATAATTGAGAGAAACGCCTCTCGAGTTTAGGGTTAGGTATAGCTGATGGGTGCCCTGCACGCGTAAGACGGGTGCATTTAGTTTTCTTTCATGGGTTGCCCCTTAACATGTCGTTGGCTGTCTTTAGTGCTCCTCCATAAGAGTTGTCCCTTAACCGTGGTTGGGCTCCATATATTACTTGCTTGTGAAATGACTATTTTGCCCTTTTTGCTCAAATTAGGTGATTTCTTCTTCTTTTCCTCTGTGCGACTCCAAAGTAGCTACAAACTCAAAACAAGCGTAAAATACATAATTTACAAGAAAAATAGCAAAGAAAGCATAAACAATAGATAGTAAATAGGATGTATTCTACACCCTATCAAATTCCCCCACACTTAGACTTTGCTAGTCCTCGAGCAAATCAAACTAAAAACTCACAACTTCAACGCGTTCAAGCGTCACAAGCATCCAAAGAGTTATGAGGACATAGTGTTTCTGCATTCTAGTAATAAGAAGTTAGAAATACTAAAGAACATATTCTCATTCTTAAATGTTGAGTGAGATATAACCACACCATAATGAGAGAACGCGTGTTTGAGAAACGATCAATAAGCATTTCGCCTCGACTTCTGCCTCACCATAAAGGATTTTATGATAATTGCACTCAAAAAGACGGCTTTTTTATGGTTCTCACATGTGTGCAGGTAGGAATGAAGAGAGAATTCCTGCGACACGTTGAATGGTGGGAAGGACAACTTCCGAAATATTTTTAAAAACCCACATCTTTTAATATTTTGAAAAACCATTTTTCTGACGATCTCTACGAAAGGAAATCAACCATTATTATCGAGGATGAGATTACTTACTCACCTTCACATCCGATCGCCAATTATGATAACACCACTCTCACGGCATCCAATAGAAACGTCTTCCGCTCCTCGTCTTGATCTCCTTGGTCTTCGTCTTCGGTTTCAACTATTGGTGATAAACTCTCGAATTTCGTAAATCCTTAACAATTTGTAACTCTTTTACCTTAAATCCTTGTCGCTTGAAACTTCCTTATAGATTTTCCTTCCCCACGGCTTATTAAAACAAAACAAATATTTCTCTTATTTTTTTCTTATTTTTTTTTCTTTTTTTTCTTCTTTTTATCTTCTTTTTCTTCAAAAATTTTTTTTTTTGAAACAAAACAAATAAAATACAAAAAATAAACCATGGTCGTGGGAGAAGTATTTTACCGCTTGATTCTTCACAACTTGTATCGTCTTGAAATCATAAACTTCAAAAATTATCACCTTTTAATTTTCTTCGCTCTTGTGAATAAGTCTTCATACTTGAATATAAAATTACCTCATTGTATTGTAAGTCCTCAACATATATGTAAAAATCTGCTCTTTGTATGTTGCTTTACTTGAGTTTGAAATTTGCTCTTTTTCTCGTTCCGTTGCTTGTAAACCTTAAACTTTTTCCAACTTTCCTTGTAGATTTTGATGTCGCTCCTTGTTGATGATGAGAGTGTTTCTATGGACCCGTTGTTGTCGCGAGAGAGAATGGTGCTAACTACAAATCGAACTACAAGAAGGAAGCTTTCATCTATAGACGTCACCCTCATGATTGACAAAATTAGCACTCAAGAGATCAAAGAGTAGTGCTTCTATTGGTGGGAGGTTGGGTAGCTCACCATTCTACCCGAATTTACGTGCGGTGACACACACTCAAAAGAAGCTCTTTAGTAGATGGAAAATTTCTGGTCGGTGCCTCACATGATATGAATACGGGTAGTCTCCACTAATGATTGATCAGCAACTCTAATAATGCACTTCTCCCTGCACCAAATTCGCATCACCGGCATGATTAAATCCATTATTTAACACTCTAACAAGCAAGAAATCCGAATGTATTTCTCTAACATTTCCAAGTTCAATTATGTCGGTCAAAATCTCTATGTAAACATACCTAGAAGTATGCTAGTGATTCTAAAATCTTTAAAAGTTGGAGTTTTTATGTAAAATTTTTTTTTTTTTTTTTTTGTAATTTTTGTTTTAAATACATGCTTAACCACTCCCCCACACTTAAACCTTACATTGTCCTCAATGTAATTGAATCCTCCTAGTAAAGTCAAGGTGGGAAATTTTAACATGATATGGAACAAGAAAAAGAAATAACAAAAAGCAAAAGGATAATAAATACAAAACCTATGGGTTGCCTCCCTTTAAGCGCTTGTTTTAAAGTCGACGGCCCGACTTAGCTCTTGCAAGATTCATTAGCCCGGATCAATCTCTTTCACGGGAAAACATGATTTCACATCACTAGGGTATCTCTTTGTCTCAAAGATATTGAAGTGGATGAGTGTACCATCAAACTCCATAGTCAAGGTGCCATTTTGGACATCAATCTTTGTTCCTATGGTGCTTAAGAATGGTCTACCCAAAAGCAAAGGTGTAGACTTGGAAGAATTCTCATCATTCATGTCTAAGACATAGAAATCGGCCGGAAATACAAGCTCATTAACCTGCACCAAAACATTCTCAACAATCCCTTTCGCGTAAACATTAGATCGGTTAGCAAGTTCAAGAACTACCCCGGTCTCTTTAAGAGGACCAAGATTCAAAGAATCATAAATCGAGGAAGGCATAACATTAACCGATGCTCCCAAATCTAGTAAAGCTCGAGTAAACCTTGTTTTACCAATTGTGCAAGGTATATTGAAACTACCGGTCCTTTAATTTTGGTGGGAGTTTCTTGAGAATGAACGCATAAGCATTCTCCCCACACTCATGACTTCATTCCCTTTTAACCTTTTCTTCTTCATGCACAACTCCTTTAAGAACTTTGCACAACGAGGAATTTGACGAATAGCTTCAATGAGTGGAATATTGACTTGTACTTTCTTAAGGATGTCCCACATATCCTTGTATTCCAAGTCTTTCTTTGAGTTAGCAAATCGGCTAGGAAACGGGGGTGGAGTTGTGAAAGTAGGAACTGTCTCCTTGGGTAAGTTGGTTGGGGATATATTCTCCTTTGGTGCGGTTTCAATTTCATCTTTCTCATCATACACCTTATCTTGTTGATGTGGTTGCCTTACTTATTTCCCACTCCTTAAAGTAATCGCATTAACGCTCTCTCTTGGATTAACAAATGGTTGTGAAGGAAGCTTTGTGGATGCTAGAGCTTTCAATAAGTTCACATCGGACGCTAATTGCCCCACTTGAATTTGTAAATCCTTGATGGCCGAATCGGTCTTTTGTTGGCTTTGTTGGAACATAGAAGTAAGACCTTGCATACCTTGCATTAACGCATTGAGCTTGTCATCATTCGAAGAATCACGTTCCTTGACTTGTTGTGGTTGAAATTGTTGTTGAGGTTGGAAACGTGATTGTTGGAAACCACCTTGTTGCTCATACGGATTGGGAACCGCCGCTTGCTTATTTGCATAACTAAATTTGGGATGATCCTTCCAACCGGGATTGTAAGTATTCGAGTATGGATCGTACCTCGGCCTTTGATTTGGATATAAAGCATTGACTTGTTCGGTCTCATCATCCGGAATAATAACCGCGGCCATCCTTTGAATCATTTTCTCCATGTTACTATCCTTTGATCAAGATGTGACGATGAATCACTAACTTCATGCACTCGCCTAACCATGGGTTCATCCCTTGTGTAGAATTGTTGCGAGTTCGCAACCATACTTTCAATCAACTCGGTAGCTTGGGTCACCGTCTTGTTCATTAGTGCACCACCACCCGCGGCGTCAAGAAGAGACCTATCACTTGGGTTGAGAGCTTCGTAAAAGTATTGGAGTATCATAACGTCACTAAATTGATGGTGTGGACAGCTTGCCACCAACCTCTTGTATCGCTCCCAACATTCATACAATGACTCTCCCACATGTTGTTTCAAACCACAAATCTCCTTGCGAATTTGGGTAGCTTTGGATATGGGAAAATATCTCTCGAGGAAAAGTTTCTTCATCCCATTCCATGTTGTGATACTTCCGGAAGGCAAATAATATAACCATTCCTTAGCATTGCCCGCCAAAGAAAACGGGAAGCTTTCAACATTGCTCCATCCGCATTAGTCTCCGGTGGAAGCATAGCCATAACTATGGTATAGAAGTCCATAAGATGTTTGTTTGGGTCCTCATTCACCATGCCATGGAACTTTGGTAACTCTCTAATCAACCCTAGAAGCTGATCTCGAAGGTTGAGTTAGTTTGGATACACCATTGTTGTGTATCAAGCCCGTGAGAAGCTAGGTCCTTGAGTGTACGATCAGCCATCGTTTCTTCCTCTTTGTCCGAATCAGAAATCACTTGATGAAGAAGGAGGAAGTGGAGTGTTAACCGCTCGAATGAAATCCTTTAGTTGAGTGCCGGATCGAAGACGTATTGGACTTGGCCTCGCCCTTCTTAAGCATTCACCAAAGGTATAGCACACGAAACAAGATTCTTGTAAACTAAGTTAGATACGGTATAGAATCTAATAAAGCAAGAATAAAGCAAAAAGAAAAATAAAAACAACTAAAATCGTCCGCTGCTCCTCCAACGGCGCCAAAATTTGATGCGTGTCGTAGGTGCAATCAAATTAATATCTTATTTCCACTCAATTAAAAATAATATAATGGAAGTCAAGTTCGTTCCCACGAGGAGCAAGAGATTCTAGTTGTAAAAATTGTCACAAAAGGGGTGTAAAAGCAAAAGAAAATAAACAAAGCAATTAAAAGATAAAGTTGAAATCAATAAGAGAGACAAGATCAAGGAATCATTCTTCGTTGCAAAACAATGATTAAAGTTATGTTCTTTTCTACTTGTTATTAGTCACAAATTATCACCAACCGTAGGTAAAGCAAAGTGCTAGATCGATTGCTAAACCCCTAAATCCCTTGTATCACCGAACACGGAAGTTCTCGACTACCGAATTCTATTTACCAAACCACCTAGTAGTAGATCACTCTAGATGTAATTTAAATAAACGCATTAAGATTTATGAACTTATTAGGTTGATATTAGTAGTTAGACTCTTAGATCAAGGTCTACTTGCTAACGTTGTTTTCACACACAATTGCTCCACGGAATCCCTCTGCAAGGTCTCGTGTTTGCTACTTATGTAAAGAGTCAAGAAACGATTACTTATCCCCTAACTTTCACTAGCTTTAGATCAAATTAACAAATCAATTTAGCGTGCACTCTAAACAACCTATCAATCAATCATGAATGAATAAACATTCCTATTGGTAAAAACAAACGATAATCATGTGAAAAACTTCAAGATAGAATTGAAACAAAACTCAAATCATATATTAAGAACTAGAAATTCATCCTCAATCAATAATAAAATTAGCTACTCATGTTTTTGAAATTCACACAAATAATAATTAAAAGGAGAATTTTCAAGCTCACACAAATAATTAAAAAGAAGAATTTTCAAAAGCTAGCAAAAACACAAATGTTGTGTGTGTAGAGAGGTGTGTAAAAGATGTAGAAAACTTCTCTATTTATAGGCTTCAATATTCTCCAAATCTTCCAAGGAATAGAATCCTTTTCCTTTAGCCATTCAATTTCCAAATCCAAGCCTTTCTCAACTCTTCCATCTTCTCTTTCCAAATTTGAGCCAAATTCTCCATCCAATTCCTAGTCCAAGTCTTCACACCCATGAGAGAAACCCACACAAAAATCTGTAATTTTGGTCGCCGGAAAACTGGTATTATGGCCGGAATTTGGCCGGAATCCGGCACCGGAATCTTCTTCTCCGTCGACAGAATATTCCGTCACGGCACCGTCAGAGTTAACGGTCAGGACGGTCAACAGTTAGTCAACGGGTCAAGGGAAGAGAATGAGTCAGTCACTGAGTCAGCTTCTAACTCAGCTGATTAATCTAACTGGGTTGAGTTGGATCGGCTGGATCGGTCATCGCCGAGTTGACTTCCTTGGTCTGAAAAACCGTAGAGTTTCGGTTTCATTTATTGGGATTTCCAGGCCACATTCAGGCCGATCTATGTCTTCACCTTTTAAGAACCTAGCATTCATCTAGTTAAAGCACTCTTCACTGCAGCAACATTAGACTGTAATGCCTCACAACCCATATCACTCTATCTCATCAACACCAGGATCGGCCACCATCAGCTCAGCACCACCACCTTGTCTCGACCTCATCTGTTCACAGATTCATCCCATTTCCAGCAAACCCATCTCAGTGTAACTTCACACTTCTCAATTACAGACCCATTCTGCAGCTTATTCACCTGCTACCACCAAAAATAACAGCATCAACAGCCATTCTCACAAGCAACATCTCCATCACCAGATTCAACCCCACCGCAAACTCAAATCCAAGCTGACCCATCTGAACTTCTTCTCCATCTCTTTTCAACAGAAATCAACAGCATCAGAGTCTTCTCTTGGTTCAATTTCTCTTCACCATCTGAATTCGACAGACATGACTCCAAAACCCATCTCTAGTTCTTTTGATAACGAGAACCATCTTCTAATCGTTCACCAACTCCACCAGACTTGATTTCCTTGCGTTCAAATCCCTAAACTCAATTTCTGCCATTAGTCTCAAACCCAATCCATCTCTTATCACCCCGAGTTCAATCTAAACAACAACCCCGCGACTCAAACTCCTTTCAATCTTTGCTCCGTCTCACTCGACAATCAAGAAGACCACAAATCATCAACACTTGCATCGATTTCTTAGATCGACAACGCCACCAACAACAACTCACATCACAGTTCCACAGCGGCGGTGTCTCAACCGACTCAAACCCATCTCTATTTCACTCAAGAACATCGATTTCTTCTCTCTGTCTCACAATTCGACAAAGATCTCTACTTCTCGGACAAGAAAATTCAATAGCAGTACATGCGGCTTTTTCTTCCCAAATTTCGGATGTGAAATAATTGAGAGAAACGCCTCTCGAGTTTAGGGTTAGGTATAGGCGATGGGTGCCACCGCAGCGCGTAAGATGGGTGCATTTAGTAATCTTTCATGGGTTGCCCCTTAACATGTCGCTGGCTGTCTTTAGTGCTCCTCCATAAGAGTTGTCCCTTAACCGTGGTTGGGCTCCATATATTACTTGCTTGTGAAATGACTATTTTGCCATTTTTGCTCAAATTAGGTGATTTCTTCTTCTTTTCCTCTGTGCGACTCCAAAGTAGCTACAAAACTCAAAACAAGCGTAAAATACATAATTTACAAGAAAAATAGCAAAGAAAGCATAAACAATAGATAGTAAATAGGATGTATTCTACACCCTATCATACCCCATTCCTTTGTATGCATGGTTGACCGGTTGTCAATCCGTCAAAAATAATTTCACTTTCTTACGCACTAAATTTAAATGAAGCACAAGGTAAGGAAGAGTTCGTATCCACAGAGAGGCAATTGTTGTTAAGTAATTTTCAGTTTCTAAGGTAACCAAGGGGGGGGATGTTTGTTGTTTAAGAAATAAAAGTAATTAAAAGAAAAGTAAATAATTGAGAAATCAATAAGGAGAGAATATTGGTCAACGGATGGTATCATTCACAAACATGTATTTTCATCAATGATTAGAATTGGTATTTAATCTCGTATTTATTAAAAGTCCTAGGATATCTTGATCGCAAGTATAACCCGTTAATTCCTGTTTTCATCACAACCACATTAAAAGATGCATATGTGAATTCTTCGTCGAAAGCAACCTAAAGTGTAAAAGCACAATTAAGTTTAACTCCCTAAAAGCATTAAGATTTATGGAATAAGACTCATCAATGCAAACGAATGTGTAAAAGCACTAAACGTTTTAACAAAAGTTATGATTCACTTGTGACTAGTAGGATATATCACTACAAGCTCTAACCACAATTATGCTACTTAGAATCGGGGATAAACAACGTTTTCAGATTGAAAACCTAATATAGCTCTAGAGATGAACACAAATCGGATTGATTCCGGACTCAACCTAACAAGTTTTCAAATCTTATAACACTATTAATGGTGAATCACAAACAATAATTACTGAGACAAAACTAATTCATTGAATCAAAAGCATGTTGAGAAATCAACTTTTATCCCATAACCAATAAGATGTTTAGCTACTCATAGCTATGGAGTTCATCATCATCAATATTCAATAATAAAACAAGGAAGAAGAAGAACAAAACCAAACCCTAGAAGCGTAAACAAAAGTGGCTCTCCAAAAGAATTCCAAGCAAAAAGATGTCTCATGTGTTGTAGAAAACCTCCCTTTTATAGCTTTTCTCCAACTTCTAAAATTAGGTCTAGTCTTCAAAGTCCATTAGGTGAGAGTCCACCAAGCCCACAAGAAGGAGAAACCCGTGTAGAAAATACGCCCCAAAAACGGTTGTCGGAAGTCTGGGATTGTGGCCGGAAATCGGCCGGAAAGTCGCCGGAAAACAGCGCCCGTGGCCAGCAAAGTCCCCGCCGATCCACCGGTCAACGAGTCAGAACGGCCGGGTCAACGGGTCAGAACGATTCAACTCGGTCATACCGAGTCAGGGAGAGTCAGACGGGTCAGGGAGAGTCAGACCAAGTCAGGCCTGGTTCAGCTGAGTGAGCTGAATGACCAAGCCAGGCTAGGCTTTTTGCACAGGCTGAACTCTGTGAAGCACCATCATTGTGCATGACCAGCCATAATGGCTATACCTTCTGTAGCATTGAAACTTGCATTCACTTCCAGTTTCCAGTTTGCCATTACTACAACACCACTGCCAAACCTAGCCAGCATTCCAAAACCACCATGTTCATTCAACTCAATTCCTTTTCCACCTGCAGTTCCATTCCCTGTTTGACATCATGAAGAGCTGGTAAGTCTTGTAACTCAGCTGCTTCTTCATCTCCTCTGCAATCATTCATCCTTTCCCATAAACAACACTACCACCTGCTATATCATTGCCACAACCATTGCAGCACCAAATCCAACCAGCTGCTACCTGCCCTTCTAGTTCAAGCTTCCACCTTGCCTGACCTTCACAGCCACTAGCATTACTAAGCTCACAGCACCAACTCATTCAGACAACAACTCTGCCAGAAATCCCATATTCTGCAGCTTCATCTTCTCCCTGAGCTCCATCATTGCCTTGTTTATACATTCACAAAGAATCAACCACCCGATCCAATTTAACAAAGACAAGACACCGGCCCACAAACCCCATTTCAACCTGCCATCACTTGTAACCCATTCAACACAGCACCACAGCTAATACATTGCAGGCCCATGTCACATCACAGCTCTATTCCACCTGAAATTACCTGCAGCATCACTGCAACAAGCATCATTAAGATGCCACAAGCTTCTCATCTCAGCATCATTCACTTCATTCATCAATTCTGGCAAGTTAGCTCAAATCCCTGAGTTAATCACAGTTGAGCTCAATAGGTTCAGTCCACTCCCAGCCATGAGGGCTGTATCTCACTCCATTTGTAACCTCTCCAGTGCCACTGCCTGAATTGCAGCTCCAAATACCCATTCCTTCTGTGAATTTCTGCATCTACCAGGCCTAGCACCACCAGCATCATTGTTGCCTTAATTCAACCGAACCCTTTCCATCTCAGGCAACAGCTCATTGAGCTCAACAACATCCATTCTATACACCACTAAAACTCCTTGCAGCTCAGCTTGCCAATCACAGCTGAGTTATCCCACTGCAATCCATCACTTCCACCTGCAACATTGACTCATACATTACCAGCCTCACAGTTTAAGTCCAACACTAACCCATCAGCTCAATCTGCCCCAGAAACTCCACACTCTGGCCATTAGCTATAATTCTTGCATCTGTTGCACATCACATTCCACCATCAACCCAGTTGCTCCATTGCCCAGCTAACAGCACAGCTTCCATGACACTTCCATGAGCAACACAGATCATCTATGCTCATTCTCAAACACTCAGCCTCCAATCAAGTGCACTTCAATCACCTGCCATTTCCATGAGCCTGCCATTCATCTCAACTGTGAAGCATCCCCACCTGCAGAATCCTAGCATACATCTACACTCCTTAATCTGTGGCTTTACCTCAATAACAGCATCTCCACTGAGTTTTCCCTCAACTCCATTGAAGCTCCAACAACAGCAGGGTCTTGCAACTCAAAAACCCTAACTCATCCATTCTGTCCTCAATTTCAAACATCAATGAAAACCCATCTCTCTGTGTTCTACTTCTCTCAGTAAACACTGTCAACAATCATTATTAATCCATTTCGATCTCCTCTCTTGACTCCATTTCTTCTCAAAAACACAAACCCATAGTTCTATTTCTTCCAAGAACTGCAAATCTTCATAAATCTGCACTATTCAACCACATCAACAACTCAACTTCAGCAACACAGTTGGGCATCTAGCCGACGAAATTCCTTCCAGATCCATAGAAACCCTTTACGCAGAGGCAAATCGATCCCTTCTCAGCTTCAGTCAACAACAACACCTTCTTCTTCTCCGTTTCAACAACACAAAATCCGATCTCCCCATCATGTTTCGATTCACAGTAATGGTGTCGCCTCACTCTCTTTCAGGCAAAAAATGATTGAGAAATAAATGAGATCGAAAATTGGTTTCGATCTAGAGTTGTAATGACAGGGCTGGATAATGATACCCCTCTGCATCAGATAAGGGGTACCCCAATGTATACCCCATAACATGTGGTCACCCCTTAACCACAGCTGGCTACATTTAACACTTCTCTTAATAAAGTTGCCCTTTAACCGTGATTCGTCTCCAGATAGTGTTCGCCCATGAAATGACAATTTTGCCCTTTTGCTCCAATTGGGATGATTTCCGCTTCTTTTCCTCCGTGCGACTCCAGAGTACCTAATAACTCAAAAACACACGTAAAGTACATAATTCACAAGAAAAATAGCAAAGAAAGCGTAACTACTAGATAGTAAATACGGTGTACTCTACACCTATCAGATTCCCCCACACTTAGACTTTGCTAGTCCTCGAGCAAATCAAACAAAACCATAAAATACAACAACTCCGTGTCGTCGAGGCTACGGTCACTTTTAGCATAAATAACAAGCCTTTAAACCCCTAGGTGTCCCTAGTGGACGAGTTATAGTCTCGTGAGGGTTTACTAGAGATTTACCCACAAAACCTGTGTTTCCAACTTACTAATTCTCCGTAATGATAGTATCCAACGCGCTAAGAAGACATGAGATTACACACTAGTCATAAGAAGTTAGACACATAAATGAACACAATCTCATTCTTAAAAGTTGAGAGAGAGATAACCATCCCTTCTCGACTAAAATTCGGGTTCGAAGTGATCAAAAGTCTCGACTCTGCCTCACAAGAAAGGGTTTTATGAAATTGCTCTCACTAATAAACAGCTTTTTATGGGTCACACATGTGTCCAGGTTGGAATGAAGAGAGAATCCTGAGACACGTTGAATGGTAGGAAGGTAAAACCCTCCGAATTATTTTGAAAACCCACATCTTTTATATATTTTTGAAAACCCATTTTTCTCGACGATCTCTTGAAAGGAAATCAACCATTTAACGAAGGTGGGAATATGCTTACTTACCTCGTCATCCGTTCGGCGTAAATGCTAGCACCACTCTCACAAAGATCCATAGAAACGTCTTCGGTCTTCTATCGGTGTCTTCATCTTCGTCTTCGGTCTTCAACTCTTGATGATAACTCTCGAACTTTGTAGAATCTTGACAATATGATTCTTTCCCTCAAATTCCTTGTCGCTTGAAACTTCATTATAAATATTCCTTCTTTCCATAGGCTTTATTGAAAGAATACAAAAATAAAAACAAACTATACAAACCCAAATTTTTTTTTTTTTTTTTTTTTTTTTTTTTTTTTTTTTTTTTTTTTTTTTTTTCTTTTCTTTTTTTTTTTTTTTTTAATAACAAATAAAAATAAAACAAAATAAAAACATTTTTCTCTTGTTTTTTTTTTCTCTTGTTTTTTTTTTTTTTTTTTTTTTTTTTTTTTTTTTTTGAGACAAGAGAAAGTAAAATACAAATAAAATAAAAAATAAAAATGTAAGTACAATGCCATGGTGTAAGTACTTTACCGCTTGAATCTTCACAACTTATATGTCTTGATATCATAAACTTCTCGAACTTTCATCCTTGATAATTTCCGCTCTTGTACTATAGTCTTCAACTTATAAAAATTCTGCCCCTGTTTTTGTTGCTTTACTCAAATCTGAAATCTGCCCATTACTGTAGTGTTGCTTGTAAACCTCGAACGTATTCAACTTTGCTTTGAATTTGTGATGCTCCTCTTGTTGATGATGATGGTGTTTCTATGGACCTGTTGGTGTAGAGAGAGATAAGGTGGATGGTGCTAATCATGAACAAGATCACAAGTGGAATGTAAGTTAGCAATTCGATGTCACCAACATGGTTGATAAAAATAGCACTCAAGAGATCAAAATAGTGCTTCTATGGTGGGAAATTGGACAGCTCACCATTCTGCCCGGAATTTACGTACGGTAACACACACTCAAAAAGCACAAATTTAGACAGGTTCGGTGCCTCACATTATGTAACATGGGTAGTCTCCACTATAGGGGATCACTGTTCTAATACCGAATTCATCCCGCACCTTATTTTCCACTGGCATGGTTAAATCCAACTTTAACTCTCATACAATTAAGAAACCCGATCATGTTCTCTGTCATCTCTAAGTTCAGTCACTATTGTGAGATTCTCGATGTAATCTTAGCGACATGTATACTATGTGACTCTAAACTAACTACAAGTTGGAGTTTTCTTATTCACTAGTTCACAAAAAAGTTGAAAAATTGCAAAAATTTACAACATAAACCACTCCCCCACACTTAAACTTTACATTGTCCTCAATGTAAATTGAATCGTCCAAAGTAAGTCAAGGTGGGAAATCCTAGCAAGAAATCAGCAAAAACAAAGTAAAAACAAAACAAGAAAAACTAAAAACAAGACAAGAAATACTCATCCTTTGGGTTGCCTCCCAAGTAGCGCTTGGTTTAAAGTCGTCAGCCCGACTATCTCCTTGCTTTCTATGACTCCTCCAGAGGGAGCACATCCACAAAGTTAACTCCTTCCACCACTTCGGAAGTGAAGTTCTCATAATATGGTTTCAACCGGTGCCCATTAACTTTAAGTTCTTTCCCCGTAGCTATACTACAATTTCCACCGCACCATGAGAAAACACATTAGTAACAATAAAAGGTCCGATCCATCGTGACCTTAGTTTACCCGGAAATAATTGCAAGCGAGAATTAAACAAAAGCACTTTCTCGCCCAATACAAAATTGTTTCCTAGAAATCATGTTATCATGGAATGCTTTCGTCTTTTCTTTGTAAATCCGTGAGCTTTCAAATGCATAATTGCAAGCTCCTCTAGCTCTTGAAGTTGTAACTTCCTTTGCTTTCCAGCCCCATCCATCTCCATGTTGCATTGTTTAATAGCCCAAAACGCCTTATGCTCAATTTCCACGGGTAAGTGACAAGGTTTACCATACACAAGCCTAAAAGGAGACATTCCAATAGGTGTTTTATATGCGGTTCTATACGCCCACAAAGCATCATTAAGTCGCATGCTCCAATCCTTCCTTGTCGGGTTCACCGTCTTTTCTAGAATGGATTTTACCTCCCGGTTAGACACCTCGGCTTGTCCATTGGTTTGGGGATGATAAGGTGTTGCAATCTTATGCGACACATTGTACTTCGCCAACAAGCTTTGTAAAACCTGTTTTTGAAGTGAGAACCCCCATCGCTAATTATGGCTCTTGGAATTCCAAACCTTGCAAAAATATTAGCTTGCACAAAATCAAACCACTTTAGAATCATTAGTAGGGGTGGCTTTAGCTTCCACCCATTTCGAGACATAATCAACCGCAAGTAAGATATAAAAATTCCCATGGGAGTTGACAAAAGGCCCCATAAAATCAATACCCCATACATCAAAAAAACTTCAATAAATTGAATATAAGTTTGTGGCATTTGATTTCGGCACCTAGATTGCCGGTTCTTTGACACCTATCACAAGTTGTACAAAATATATGTGCATCCTTAAACAAAGTTGGCCAATAAAAACCACTTTCAAGTACCTTGTGCGCGGTTCTCTTACTCCCAAAATGTCCTCCGCAAGCATAAGAGTGACAAAAAGACAAGATAGAGTTAAATTCAGATTCGGGCACGCACCTTCGTATTACTTGGTCACTACCATGTTTCCATAAGTATGGATCATCCCATATGTATTGGTTCCCTAACCTCTTAAGTTTGTCCCTCTCAGCACGAGACAAGTTCTTTGGGATTTGTTTAGAAACTAAGTAATTGACAATATCGGCATACCATGGTTCTCCAAGGGCAATTGAGAAAAGTTGCTCGTCCGGGAAACTTTCACGCAACGGGATAGTCTCCTTGTCCACAGCAAGTCGGCTCAAATGATCCGCAACGGTGTTCTCAATTCCTTTCTTGTCTTTGATTTCAATATCAAACTCTTGCAAGAGTAATATCCATCGTATGAGCCTCGGTTTCGCCTCTTTCTTTGTAAGCAAGTATCTAAGTCTGCATGATCGAGAAAAGACAACAACTTTTGTACCAATTAGATAAGAGCGAAACTTTTCTAAAGCAAAAACAATGGCTAATAACTCTTTTTCAGTGGTTGTGTAGTTTTGTTGAGCCTCATTTAACGTTCTAGAAGCATAATAGATAGCATGAGGAAGCTTCCCCACACGTTGCCCAAGCACCGCACCAACCGCATAATCACTAGCATCACACATGAGTTCAAACGGCTTACTCCAATCCGGTGGTTTAATGATAGGGGCTGAAATCAAAAGCTCTTTCAAACGATTGAATGCCGCCATACATTTCTCATCAAAGTTAAAACCACATCTTTTTGCAATAAGTTACATAGTGGTGATGCTATCTTGGAAAAGTCCTTGATGAACCTACGATAAAAACCTGCATGACCAAGAAAAGAACGTATCTCCCTCACCGTAGTGGGAGGGGTTAGAGCACGAATAAGGTCTATCTTAGATTTATCGACTTCCAAGCCTTTAGAAGATATTATATGGCCTAAAACTATGCCATGAGTTACCATGAAATGGCACTTCTCCCAATTTAGCACAAGATTTGTTTCAACACATCGTTCAAGGATTAGAGACAAATTGTTCAAGCAAAGGTCAAAAGAATCACCAAAGACACTAAAGTCATCCATGAACACTTCGATTATGTTTTCAACATATTCCGAAAAGATACTTACCATACACCTTTGAAAGGTAGATGGAGCATTGCATAGGCCAAAAGGCATCCTTCTATAAGCAAAAGTACCGAAAGGACAAGTGAAAGTGGTTTTCTCTTGGTCCTCTGGTGCTATCACAATCTGATTATAACCTGAATAGCCATCAAGAAAGCAATAGTAAGAGTGTCCACTAAACGTTCAAGCATTTGATCAATAAAAGGTAAAGGAAAGTGATCTTTTCTAGTGGTGGCATTCAATTTTCTATAATCAATACAAACCCTCCAACCGGTTTGCACACGAGTTGGGACAAGTTCATTCTTATCATTCTCCACCACCGTCACACCCGATTTCTTTGGTACTACTTGTACCGGGCTCACCCACTTGCTATCGGATATGGGGTAGATAACACCCACTTCCAAAAGCTTGAGTATCTCCTTTTTCACAACTTCCATCATGGGAGGATTCAATCGACGTTGCGCGTCCCTTTTAGGCTTTGCATCATCCTCCAAACGAATTTTGTGCATACAAACGGCGGGGGCTAATACCCTTGATATCGGCAATTGTCCATCCTATGGCCGTCTTTGTACTTCCTTAGCACCCTTAGAAGTTTTTGCTCCTGTAAATCACTAAGCTTGTTAGAAACAATCACCGATAACTCTTCATTATCACCCAAGTACAAGTACTTAAGGTGGTCGGGAAGAGGTTTCAATTCTAAAATCGGAGATTTAACTATTGAAGGTACAAGCTTTTCATCACTGCATGGTAAAGAAATAAAAGAGATATTATGAGTTTTTGGGCATTCTTGTAGTGAATTAAGATCACCAAGAGCTTCCTTGACTTCATTACCACACTCTACACCATTATCCATGGATGTAGTTAACACGGTTTCCAAAGCATCATCACCGTTTAATTCAAACATTTGTTGTGCCAATGAATCCATAACATCAATGGATAAACAAGAGTGGACATCGCTAGGATATCTCATCGTCTCGAAAATGTTGAAACGTATTGTTTCTCCATCAAACTCCATAGTTAGCGTTCCCTTATCCACATCAATTATGGTTTTCGCCGTTTTCATGAAGGGACGCCAAGAAGCAATGGAAGAGACGAGTCCGGTGCACCTTCATCCATCTCTAACACACAAAAGTCCGCTGGAAATACAAGTTGATTAACCTGCACAAGAACATCCTCAACAATACCCATTGGGTAAACATTAGAGCGATCGGCTAATTGCAATACAATTTCAGCCTTTTTAAGAGGACCAAGATCAAGTGAATTATACATTGACGCAGGCATAACATTAACTAAGCGCCTAAATCCAACATAGCTTTGTTAAAAGTTGTGTTACCAATTGTGACGGAATGTCAAAACTACCCGGATCCTTGCACTTAAGTGGGAGTTTGTGTTGTAAGATTTCCAAGCATTCTCCCCCACACTAAGCACTTCATTACCTTTGAGCCTTTGTTTGTTGGTACACAAGTCCTTCAACACCTTTGCATACTTTGGAACTTGCTTGATAGCATCAATGAGTGGTATGTTCACATGGATCTTTTAAGAACGTCTAAAATCTCCTTTTCTAGTTCCGCCTTCTTAGAACTTGCAAATCTGCGAGAAAGGTAGAGGAGGAACATAAGTAGAAACCTGAGTTTTAGAGTTAGGAATAGGTACCTCGAAGTTTGGGGAGACTCCTTGACTTTCTCCTCCAAAACAGTTCCTTTGGTGTCTCCACCTTGCCCGAATCAAGAACTTCGGGTTGCACAAGTTGTGTACCGCTTCTCAACGTAATGGCATTGACACCCTCTTTTGGGTTAATAGGTTGAGAAGGAAGTCTCCCACTATTTTGTGCCTTCAAATTGTTGATATCAACCGCCATGGAGCCCATTTGTGTTTGCAACTCCTTAATAGCACTCTTAGTCTCTTGTTGACTCTCCTTGAACATGGTGGAAATACCTTGCATAAAAGTTTGAAGCTTTGCATCAATATCGTACCTTGAGTTTGCATTGATTGTTGTGCTTGAGGTTGCTTTGAAATTGTTGTTGTTGTGGTTGAAATCCACTCGGACGGTTGAAAGTAGGTTGTTGAATGGCACCTTGCTTGTTGGCATAGCTAAAATTGGGGTGATCTCTCCATCCCGGATTGTAAGTGTTGGAGTAGGGATCATACCGTCTTGGTTGATTCGGAAAGATCGCATTAGCTTGCTCGTCTTCATAAGATTGAGGAGAAGTTGGTATAACCGCGGATGCAACTTGTTGCAACATTGCTGTCATGTTACCCATTTGTTGACGGGTTCCTCCACCTCGCTCACTTTACTCACCCTTCTTAGAATCACATCCAGAACCACGACTTAAGAATTGTTGTGAGTTCGCTGCCATGTTTTCAATCAATTCTCTAGCTTGTGCTACCGTCTTGCTAACTAGTGCACCACCACCCGCAGAGAGTCGATAAGATTCCTATCACTTGATTGGAGTCCTTCATAGAAGTATTGGATGATCATAGCGTCACTAAATTGGTGGTGAGGGCAGCTTGCAACCAATCTCTTGTACCGTTCCCAACATTCATATAAGGATTCTCCCACGTTTTGCTTCATCCCACAAATTTCTTTGCTAATTTGAGTAGCCTTGGATGCAGGAAAATATCTCTCCAAAAAGAGTTTCTTCAACCCATTCCATGTTGTGACACTTAGGAGGTAAATAGTACAACCAATCCTTAGCACTATCCATTAAAGAGAAACGGAAAACCTTCAACATTGCACCATCCGCCTCAACATTTCTTTGGAAGCATAGCCGTGACAATGGTGTGGAAGTCCAAAAGATGTTTGTTAGGATCTTCATTCACCATGCCATGGAATTTTGGTAATTCTCTAAGCAACCCCGGCTTTATCTCAAAAGTAGAGTTCGTTTGAATACACCTGTTGTGTATCAAGCCTATGAGAAGCTAAGTCCTTGAGTGAACGATTTGCATCACCCATTGCTTCTTCTTCTTGTTGTTGGAAAATCTCTTCTCCTACTTCCTCCCCACTCGTGCTCGTCCGTTGTGTTTCGCCTTGGTTGGAGTATTGTGCCTTTTCGAGTAGCTATCCCGCACCTTGGATAATTCCAATCTTTAGTAGCCGGTGATTGATACTTAAAACAATTCTACAAAACAAGTGAGAAACAAGACAAGAACCAAAAAGCAAAGATAAAAGCAGAAATTGTAAAAAGAAACTAAAAACTCAATAACTAGCCGTATGCCTCCCCGGCAACGGCGCCAAAAATTGGTCGGTTGTCAATCCGTCAAAAATAATTTCACTTTCTTACGCACTAAATTTAAATGAAGCACAAGGTAAGGAAGAGTTCGTATCCACAAGAGAGCAATTGTTGTTAAGTAATTTTCGGTTCTAAGGTAACCAAGGGGGATGTTTGTTGTTTAAGAAATAAAAGTAATTAAAAGCAAAGTAAATAATTGAGAAATCAATAAGGAGAGAATATTGGTCAAGGGATGGTATCATTCACAAACATGTATTTTCATCAATGATTAGAATTGGTATTTAATCTCGTATTTATTAAAAGTCCTAGGATATCTTGATCGCAAGTATAACTTAGTTAATTCCTTGTTTTCATCACAACCACATTAAAAGATGCATATGTGAATTCTTCGTCGAAAGCAACCTAAAGTGTAAAAGCACAATTAAGTTTAACTCCCTAAAAGCATTAAGATTTATGGAATAAGACTCATCAATGCAAACGAATGTGTAAAAGCACTAAACGTTTTAACAAAAGTTATGATTCACTTGTGACTAGTAGGATATATCACTACAAGCTCTAACCACAATTATGCTACTTAGAATCAGGGATAAACAACGTTTTCGTATTGAAAACCCTAATATAGCTCTAGAGATGAACACAAATCGGATTGATTCCGGACTCAACCTAACAAGTTTTCAAATCTTATAACACTATTAATGGTGAATCACAAACAATAATTACTGAGACAAAACTAATTCATTGAATCAAAAGCATGTTGAGAAATCAACTTTTATCCCGTAACCAATAAGATGTTTAGCTACTCATAGCTATGGAGTTCATCATCATCAATATTCAATAATAAAACAAGGAAGAAGAAGAACAAAACCAAACCCTAGAAGCGTAAACAAAAGTGGCTCTCCAAAAGAATTCCAAGCAAAAGATGTCATGTGTTGTAGAAAACCTCCCTTTTATAGCTTTTCTCAACTTCTAAAATTAGGTCTAGTCTTCAAAGTCCATTAGGTGAGAGTCCACCAAGTCCACAAGAAGGAGAAACCCGTGTAGAAAATACGCCCCAACGGTCGCCGGAAGTGGGATTGTGGCTGAAATCATTAGGAAAGTGTGCCGGAAAACAGCTCCGGTGGCCGCAAAGTCCGCCTGGGCCACCGGTCCAACGAGTCGAACGGCCGGGTCAACGGGGTCGAACGATTCACCTCGGTCGACCGAGTCGGGGGAGAGTCGGGACGGGTCGGGGAGAGTCGGACCAAGTCGGGCACGGTTGGTGAGTGGTGAATGACCAAGCCAGGCTAGGCTTTTGCACAAAGGTGAACTCTCTGTGAAGCACCATCATTGTGCATGACCAGCCATAATGGCTATACCTTCGTAGCATTGAAACTTGCATTCACTTCCAGTTTCGGTTTGCCATTACTACAACACCACCGCCAAACCTAGCCAAAGATTCCAAAACCACCATGTTCATTCAACTCAATTCCTTTTCCACCTGCATAGCCTCCATTCCTGTTTGACATCATGAAGAGTCGGTAAGTCTTGTAACTCACTGCTTCTTCATCTCCTCTGCAATCATTCATCCTTTTCCATAAACAGCACTACCACCTGCTATATCATTGCCACAACCATTGCAGCACCAAATCCAACCAGCTGCTACCTGCCTTTCTAGTTCAAGCTTCCACCTTGCCTGACCTTCACAGCCACTAGCATTACTAAGCTCACAGCACCAACTCATTCAGACAACAACTCTGCCAGAAATCCCATATTCTGCAGCTTCATCTTCTCCCTGAGCTCCATCATTGCCTTGTTTATCCATTCTGACAACGATCACCGCGATCCAATTTAATGAAGACCCAAAGACAATGACACCCCATTTCAACTCCGCCATCATTGTAACCCATTCAACACAAAGACCACAAACTAATACATTGCAGGCCCATGTCACATCACAGCTCTATTCCACCTGAAATTACCTGCAGCATCACTGCAACAAGCATCATTAAGATGCCACAAGCTTCTCATCTCAAAAGATCATTCACTTCATTCATCAATTCTCGGCAAGTTAGCTCAAATCCACGAGTTAATCACGGTTGAGCTCAATAGGTTCAATTACTCCCCCATGAGGGCTGTATCTCACTCCATTTGTAACCTCTCCAGCTTTGCACATTTGAATTGCAGCTCCAAATACCCATTCCTTCTGTGAATTTCTGCATCTACCAGGCCTAGCACCACTCCAAGATCATTGTTGCCTTAATTCAACCGAACCCTTTCCATCTCAGGCAACAGCTCATTGAGCTCAACAACATCCATTCTATACACTACTAAAACTCCTTGCAGCTCAGCTTGCCAATCACAGCTGAGTTATCCCACTGCAATCCATCACTTCCACCTGCAACATTGACTCATACATTACCAGCCTCACAGTTTAAGTCCAACACTAACCCATCAGCTCAATCTGCCCCAGAAACTCCACACTCTGGCCATTAGCTATAATTCTTGCATCTGTTGCACATCACATTCCACCATCAACCCGGTTGCTCCATTGCCCGGCCTAATGCCCGACAAACCTGCCATGACACTTCCATGAGCAACACAGGATCATCTATGCTCATTCTCAAACACTCGGCCTCCAATCTAGTGCACTTCAATCACTCGCCATTTCCATGAGCCTGCCATTCATCTCAATCATGAAGCATCCCCACTGCGCGGAATCCTAGCATACATCTACACTCCTTAATCTGTGGCTTTACCTCAATAACAGCATCTCCACTGAGTTTTCCCTCAACTCCATTGAAGCTCCAACAACAGCAGGGTCTTGCAACTCAAAAACCCTAACTCATCCATTCTGTCCTCAATTTCAAACATCAATGAAAACCCATCTCTCTGTGTTCTACTTCTCTCGCAAACACTTGTCAACAATCATTATTAATCCATTTCGATCTCCTCTCTTGACTCCATTTCTTCTCAAAAACACAAACCCATAGTTCTATTTCTTCCAAGAACTGCAAATCTTCATAAATCTGCACTATTCAACCACAGCAACAACTCAACTTCAGCAACACAGTTGGGCATCTAGCCGACGAAATTCCTTCCAGATCCATAGAAACCCTTTACGCAGAGGCAAATCGATCCCTTCTCAGCTTCAGTCAACAACAACACCTTCTTCTTCTCCGTTTCAACAACACAAAATCCGATCTCCCCATCATGTTTCGATTCACAGTAATGGTGTCGCCTCACTCTCTTTCAGGCAAAAATGATTGAGAAATAAATGAGATCGAAAATTGGTTTCGATCTAGAGTTGTAATGACAAGGGCTGGATAATGATACCCCTCTGCATCAGATAAGGGGTACCCCAATGTATACCCCATAACATGTGGTCACCCCTTAACCACAGCTGGCTACATTTAACACTTCTCTTAATAAAGTTGCCCTTTAACCGTGATTCGTCTCCAGATAGTGTTCGCCCATGAAATGACAATTTTGCCCTTTTGCTCCAATTGGGATGATTTCCGCTTCTTTTCCTCCGTGCGACTCCAGAGTACCTAATAACTCAAAAACACACGTAAAGTACATAATTCACATGAAAAATAGCAAAGAAAGCGTAACTACTAGATAGTAAATACGGTGTATTCTACACCTATCAATGGTAAAACATTATATCCAACGAACTCCCTGTATCCACCAAAGTTCTGTTTATTGTCCATTCTTCCATAGTTTTTGCTGATTTCCCTTTTTCTTTTCGTGTGGTTACTTGTGATTACCAAAGGAGATGTGTGGCTCAAATTTTCTTTTGGTATCTCTCTTCTTGTGAATGTAATGTAATTTGTTTTTCCCAATCTTTCAAGGGTGATACCTTCTCCACCGTCATGATTTTCTTTCCTTCAAAATCTCGTTTATGTATTCTCCCCCTGATGTTTTCATGGAATTCATTAATCATTGTTTTTGTGATCAAACTACACTCCAATCTTCTGTTGCATTCCTTGATTTAATTTTCTTTTCCTTAACTGATTCATCGATTTGTTTCATCATTTTCTTGGTTTGAACAGTCTTAATAGCAATCTTTAATCTTATAGATTAAGCAACAATACATTCCCTGTTTCTAGCGCCATTATGTAGTTGCAGGAAATCCCACAATACATCCCTCACAAGAATTCATAATAATCAACACATCTTTAAGATCAACAATCACACTTTTTATTAATTGAGTTTGAGAATTTTACAAGAAGGAAATGAAATCAAGAATACAACTACTGTTCTAAAATTTCTCTCTCCTCAAAACTTTCCCCCCTCTCTCAAAATATCTCTCCCCTCACCTTAAGCCTGTTCGGCTCTTTATATAGGATATTACATAGTGGGTGATAGCTAAGTTGTCCTTTATTTTCGGATCTGGCTTGCGATATTCTCGCAAGTATATAAATGTTAAGTTTCGCAACACTCCTAAATCTCGCTAGGTTTCCACATCTTTCGTGTTTAGGCCGTCATCATCACGTCGCGTCATTTCGAGAACCAATTTGCGTATATCTTCGTAGTATGTTGTATAAAGATTTCGCAAAGGTATTGATGTTGCAATATTCTCGATCCTACAACTAATTCTCGTTTTCCTAAAATAAAATTAAAAACCTTAAATAAAATATTCTTAACTTATTTATGTTTCGATCCTGGGATTTTCTTCCTTTACTATTAAGGAATAACTTTGAACAATTAAAGATAAGCGTTACTACACATGTTCAAAGTATGTCGACATCCTTACTCTGTAAGTCCTCTTTCATACTTACAATCTTGAAACCGATTTTCCACACTTCCAAAAAAGTTTAAAATTGGTTCATCTGACTTTCAAGAACTATGTGATTGATAAAGAACACTCAATCACCAATCATGGGTTTAATGGTTCTACCAAAACAAGTTTCGGTTCTACCTCCATGTGAGTATTGTGCATAGTAACACTAGCTTTCCAAAATTTGGTTGACTAGGTACTAGGATCGGTTCCCCACATATATGTGGTATCTAACTTGAATGTGTTGCGCATGTCCATAGGATCAGTTCCCCTTTGCCTAAAAACGTGTTGCACATGTCCATAGGATCGGTTCCCCTTTCTGCTAAAACATGATGCACCTCATACAAGGATCGTTTCCCCTTTGTGATGTGTTAAACCTCTTACTAAGATCGGTTCCCCTTTACCCAGAGTTGGTCTTACAAAAAATCACATACTCGATCATACCATCTCAGGTGATTACTTAAGATCGATTTCACTAATAAAAGTCATACCATTACATAAGTCAGGCCTTTGTGAATAGTTTTACCAAGAACACAAATAAGTCATGAGCGGTTATACTAATCACACATTTTGGTTGTTCACAAGATATGCAATGAATAACAATACCAATAACGCCTGACGATGTTCTTTTCGATTCACAAAACAAGTTCATGAATTTACTTCCTTAAAACACATGTGAAACATTGTTTCCTAGGATGAAATCCTCACCTCATACCCATACATAATCACAATAGCATTTAAACGATTATGTCGATGTCTTATCTATAAAGTTTAATGGTTAAGCAATAAACCTCGTATTGTATTCCTTAATACTATGTCTATCTAGAGTGTTGATGCTTCACAATACTTCTTCACTTCTTCACTATGTCTATCTAGAGTCTATCTAGAA